>CALSCE010009381.1:1110953-1118308 GCA_943593645.1 Bovichtus variegatus
TTCTGCAGGTCCATCACAAAGCACAGCGCATAGACTGCTACAGTCTGATTGGAATCATTGATTAGAGTTATGTAGGCCTAATGTGCAATGTTTTTTTCAAATGCATCTGATGTCAATATGAGACATTCAAATATATTTCTTGTAAGGATGCACGGTCTACACGTTGTTTTATCAGTAAAAACGATTATCATCATAATGTTAAATAACGATTTTAACCCACTGAAATTAGGGATCCATGTGGCCTAAATAAATTCCAGATTCTCAATTTAATACTGTAAAATATCAACAAAAAAAAAATAATAATTCCAATCCCCGTGCAGCTTCAGCTCTTGTCGAGTCTATATGAAGAGGGTCGTCCCGTCCCGGCCGTCCTACCTGATGTAGTCCCGTTTACAGTAAGTCTTTCCGTCCCTGACGAAGCACGTGCAGGACTCGTCCAGGTACTGGCTGCACTCAGCACATTTGAGACAGGCGGCGTGCCACTCCAGGTCCGGGGAGACCCGCAGGATGTACTGGTCGTGGATCTGGTTCCCGCAGCCCACGCACAGAGATATCAGCCGCTTCTCTGGAAGACCAGCATGAGCAGGACACATCACACACAGTTCACAACTGTCCGCTCACTAACGTATACTTATCTAATAATGTACCAAATGGCCTTCAAATATTTATCGATATCGTTATTATTAGGATTATTATTATTGTTTTCGTTATTGTTATGATTGATATTATTTATATTATAGCCTATTGTAGGCTATATGAGCCAAATGTTTTTTGTTGTTGATAGTCTGAATAAAAAGTCTGTAGTTAACGTCCGCTGACTTTAAGCTTCACTGACACTTTTCATTTTCAATTCAGTAGCCTATTTTATACCAAATACTTTAATAGGCCATTTATGTCAACAAAAAAAAAAAAAATCAACTCTCAAGTTGTGATGAATTTAGTTCCAGAATCGCTTCCCAACACCGAAAAAGTGTCTTACTTTTCGGCGGATCCCCCATGTCTCCCATGTCCACAAAGTAATGCGATGTTAGGTCCACTGTCACAGCGGGCTGCGGCGCCTGGAAGCCTGGATGTGTCCTCCGCTGCCGGGCTGCCGGGCCAGGGGCTGTGCTGTCCGGCTCAGAGAGGGAGTGTGTGTATGTGTTTGTTGCCGGTGTGTGTGGAGCTCTGATCCTGACAAGTGGCGGGGCTGACGTAGGACAGCAGCACGTCATCTGCATGAGCAGCTGATTGGCTGTGCAGACCCTGACCAGCACTAACCACACACACAGACACACACACACACTGGCACACTTATTGCTGCATATCATTTGTTTTCCAGCTTTGCTTTGCTCTTTTCTGTTAATCTTTTTTCTTATTTAATTTTTTTTAGTGCGCTGTTGGTGCTGAGCGGACTATTGTTTACATGGTCAACTGAGTGTTTTCCATAAAGGGAAACACATACTCCATCTCTTTGTTTTAACTTTTGTGTTTAAACTGGACATAGATGATGCCATAGCGAAACATTCCTGGACATGCACCCCTGAACAAGGTCGTACAGGATATGGATTTATATTGGCCATAGTCAAAGCATTGAGACATGACGTAAACATATTGCACCAAGCTTATAAGGCATAGCCTGTCTATTACCAAAACAGTGCCTTCTGCTGCTGTCAGATATACAAATAATAATAATAAAAACCTTGTATCCTCACTATAACTTTTAAGAAAATCAGAAAACAGCCTTGTTGTGAGCTTAGTGACAACGCATTTTTGAGAGAGTTCTTTGGTTAAAACTTACCAACAAAAAAAAACATCACTCCATGGACATGGACACGCAGCAGAGAGCAGCTGATGGTGTGAGCCCTAAATCAGAGCGGTGACAGGCCGGGACCCGCAGAGCCGCTCGGACACACACCAACACGCCCTCTTGTGTTAGTAACCACTCACACACACACACACAACAGCCTCAGACAGACAGCCCCGCCACTCTTTTACAATAGCATTTTTTTAAAAGGAAAATGGAATTGTCTGCGTTTAGAGCCGCATGGAAAAATAAGCCTCCTTCTGCTGTGGCTCTAGTGCTGAGGACACGTTGGCTCCCCAAGCCATTTAATACGATCACCGGAAACCACTTTCTTTTTCTACAGTCAGGCGGAGAAGGGCCTGATACACCACCTATTTATTCGACAGGACTTGTTCGATGTTGATGATCATAACATCGAGATATAGCTTGAATAGTCTGCTCTTGGCCGGCTGCACCACAGTGTTATCACTCATATAAATCCCTCATGAGTGCTGAGTAAGATGACCAGGGCATTGCATAACCACTCCGTCATTATATCCTCAATTGTAATTTGATCAAAAATAACTCGTGTGAAAGTGTCTTTTTAAAATTACAAATATTATTTCTCATTATAATCATATATCGTCCCACCCTATCCAATGCCAGAGTGTGATTTACAAATGGTGAGTGTTAATATAATCTATTTCAGTATTGTGTGTAACTGTGTGCACAGAGTAGCTGTTCATTCAAGTCCAACAGACTGTCTGCTTGTCGTGGTCAACAACCTGGAGCTCTGACACACTGGCAATAGACTGTAGACTATATTTATATTGTATATTTAGAGCCATTTATCACACAAACACCATTTCACTTGTGAGTATATAGGCGTATGTGGTTCTCAAATCTTCATATGTGGACATGAGAAAGAAAACACTGTGGAATAAAAAGAACTATAGAATGCATCACACACACATAACATAGTGCCTAACGTGGAAAAGTAGTGCAGAGCGCACAGTGCAGTGGATACAGGTAGAGTTCAGCAGAGTAGAGCATGGAGTGGATTACTGCAGAGTCAGGGGGTAGAGAAGAGTTGTCAGGATAAGAGGGAAATAAGGACGGCGTAATTCCTGTGTCAGAGCCTTTTGAAGTCCTTAGGAGATGACCTGTCCCAAGGAAACACAAAAGACTAAAGGTTAATGAATAGTTGCTGTTAGCACCAAGTAACCTGTAAGATGTTACACATCTACAGAATCTTCTTTTAGACTAGATTTAGATTATGACTACCTTTGAATATATAAATACAAAAGGACTTTGTCGTTTGTGTTTTGAAAAATCATTGCTATCCTCTTGTATTTTTGATTATTCTGATTAATATTTTCTTTTGTCTTTGTTAGTTATGTTGTTCAGTTTTACCTCAATTTTATTTATTTTTTTTGTTGTTTTTACTTTTTTTTTTATGTCATTAATTATTGTCTTGTGTTTCTTGTAATCTTATTTCCTTTTTGTTTGTTAAGTAAATCACTGAATTCCCTTGTTGTAGAACTCCCCTAAGCAGGATTTGCTTTGGGGGCCCCTTCCTCATTATGATGTATTGCCATTTCACAAGGCACTGAAATATTGTAAATATTAGTTCAAGCACATGTCAAGTACAAATAGGCATGTAGACTAAAGAGCAGCAACACTCTCTTTGGACACAGGAAATACAGTATTTGTCAATGAATGTCCTTCTTCAGGGCCCAAGTTTGATTTATATTTTATTATCATGTTCTTATTGGGAAGGGCTGAATCTTACCTGCCTTCATGTGCGAGATGTCCAAATGTAGAATGGATATGACATGAGCAAAAAGATATGACGCACAAGGCAACCATATGGTGAAGAACCTTTATTACGCATATCTAATTATATTGTGAAAAGTCTGGAACAGTGCACCGATGAGAAAGAAAGACTAAAGGATCACTGTTTAAAACATTTCTAACGTAAAATTAAACAAGAAAAGAGCAACATTTCCAGTAACAGGTCAAACGTGATCATTTTAATAGGAACCAAAACAGTAAATTAATAGTTTGTTTGGAGCACTAGTTTGGAAAACTATAGGCAAGTAGTTTAGTTTTATTTGAATCAAATATATATTTTTGGAATCACATATGAGGGCCAACTGTGTTCACGTACTTTTGCTCATTGTGTAACAGCTTTAGGATGTGCTGTACAAATTAAGCCTAATATTGTTCCTGTTATTATCCTATTGACTCCCATGCCAGGATCACACTATAATATTGTACCTGTTTACATCCCTGTATTCCTTTATTCTTTCCCTCTATAGCTCTCTCTATCTCTCTCTGCCCGTGTGTGTGCGTACATGTGTGTGTGTGTGTGTGTGTGTGTGTTTCAGCCCAACAGTCCACTGACTTCAATGGAAAGCGTGCTCTGATTACAGTTTGGGATGTAGTGAAAGACTGTATTTATGAAAGTGGAGCTTGAGTGTTGAAGAGGAAAATCACAGCTGATGTGTCTGAAAGCCACCACACTGACAAGCCTTGTAATTTGTCACCCAGTGAAACCTCATTTCCCTCATCAACAACACTGTTGTCACAAGTTTAAACACTGGAGGACGAAACCACCCAACTTTCTGACTGCTTTTCAAACAATGGTGTCATGTTTGTGAAATGTATTATAAAATAACGGCTACATTTGGTGGCTCGCTATAGTAACTTACAAATCGTCACCTTCTTAAAATAATGGCCTGAGTCAGATTTTAGAGTTTTTCAAAAAACTGAACCAAATTGAAAAAAAAACAACAAAAAAAAAAAACTGAAAAGAACTGAACCAAATATAGAATATATTATATTTTTCTGTTTTTTGAAAAACTTTAAAATATGACTTAGGCTATTAGTTTAAGAAGGTGACAATATTTGGAGTTTTATTGGTAATTATTTGTGAGAAGCCAATCAGTCAACAACACATTTCTATATCTATCGTCAAAGAGACTTTCGAGTCTGTACTCTGTATTACAATAAAAATTTTAAAAAAAACTATATTAATATCAGAACTACATTTCACAAATAAGAGAACAAAATAATGAATTGTAAGATTTAGAAAAAACTGTTCGGAAATAAAATACATTTTTACAATTTTATGTTTTGGCTTATGATGGTGGAAATGTTGCAGCAAGATGTACACACAACAAGTCATGTGTGATTAACAAAAAGATGTGCTTGGCAGTTCCAGCTGACTGGCTTTTACTACAACACAAATAATTTATCACAGCTATAAGAAATATATATGTGTTTTTCTGCTGCTTTGCTGTGTGAAAGCACTTGGTGACAGTTAATGATCCGGTACAACGCGATGCTCACGGCTTCTCTTCTGCTGCATGTGGTCACGAGGCTCAATCGGAGCATTGGCTACAAAACGGAGAAGCATTGACGGAGTAGAAGATAGCTGAACAACATCGTCTACTATAAGTTTACCTTTACATGAGCTCCACTATAGGACCTTGTCCCAGATGTAATATGTTCCATATCAACCCTATCGCCAGACATAACAAGGATTTAGGACGATTCACATTACATTAAATCGCAATTCTTTTGAACTTTTAATAGGAACATTTGAAATATTCTTTCTACAATATCTGTGCATGGCAACCACTGTATGGCTAAAGGATAACGCTGGCGTTATTCTTAATTGTTCTCATTGCCTTTTTAAACTTTATAAATGAGATTTTTTAAGCAAACCTTATTCAAACAGGAGGAAATATTTGCACTACAACACTATTTTGTCCGGCGGAGCAATATACATGGTGAAGAGTTCCTTCGCAGGACAGTGTATCCATGCACAACCTCTTCTGTTGATGCGACATTAGTTATTGCTCTGTACCCTTTGTATGAATTGTTTCGTATTTTATTGTATGTATGTCATCGACTTGTGCGCGGCGCGTGACCGGCCATAGCACTATTGTACAAGAGTGTTTTTGTTTTTTTTATGTCAAATTGTTTTATCGGGTTAAATAAAGGTTAAATAAGAAAGAATAATGAAGGAACATGTCACCCAGTGCAACAGTGTGGCTCACTGATGTGTTTGAATGGTTTTTGGACAGCAACGGAGCTCCATGACGATGAGGAAGAAGACATACACATGCTTTAATCACAGACAAGACTTGTTCGTAGATACATTCACCATTGATTCGGGTCCTTGCAGGACATTTGTTTAAAAAAAAAAAACCTAGAATATCGACGGACTTGTCGCTTGAGGTCGGTGAAAGATCTCGGTTACTGTTTGAACTGTGATGAGACACAAACTCCTCGATGAACGTCTGATAATATGTATGCCCACGCACCACCCTGACTTCCACACTACTTTCTTCATTAGCACTAAACGTTTGCATTCGACGTAAATCGTCCATCAAAGAATCATATAAAATATAATGATATCTCTCTCTCTCTCTATATATATATATATATATAAAATATGTCATGCTGTTTTTAAAATATAGGTGGTTTATGCATCCTTTTTGTAATAGTCGGTGCTAGAAGCTTGGTGATCCAGTTTGTACCATCGACTCCTGTCTGACTGCAGGTCCTGCTGCCTCTCTTCTATGGAGCGCTTTCTACTCCATTAGAGCAGGGTGATCTAAAACTGGATGGGGCAACACAGCTAATATAGTGGATTCCTCAATGTTGAACTCTCTGGGTCTCCTTTCCCTCAGCAGTGCAGCACTGTCCAGACCAATGCTGGACTACCAACCATGCTGACACCTGCCACGGGCCTCAGGCTCATTGTACTTGGGGTAATATGATTATTTGGGAATATGCACAACTGATTTACCGCCTGACCTCAAAGGGAGTCGCTTTATTACCGGAACTTTAGACCACGTGTCAAAATCTATTTTTAAGCCCTTCATTATTTCAGTTGACATTGTGCTAACATGCTGCATATTTTTAAATATTGTTTAGTGTTCGATCTGATTTGTGCACATACAAACAAACATGTATGTATTATGCAATATTTGGATTTTTTTACTACTTCAGTCCAACCATATCTGTACATGCAGACTCAATTGTCCCTTTCATTAAGGACACATTAGCAGTGTTTTTCTTGCTAATTTGAATTTATACCCTGAATATGATCCCACATTTTCATAATTCTGTCATGTTTATAAAATAACAGCAATAACAGGCTGGCTGTGACCTGAGTGACCTCTCACGTTGTGCCCCTCCCTCCCAGTCGTCCTCTGCTTCTCTCAGAAACTCTGAATGATGTCTGTCAAGTCCTTCACCGTCACTTCAGCAGACTGTCACAGTCACAGGCGCAGGCTGTCTGTGCTGTCCAGTGGCAGGGGAGGGGAGCTGCCTCCCCTGGGTGCCCCCTCGTGCACCACACAGACCATATGGCCTGGCCTGGCCCCTCTAGATGGGTGAGCTGGTCCATGGACCACCTGAGGCAGCAGGAGCTCTCATAATCACTGGAGACAAGGGCCACTTGACACCAGGCTGACAGATGGTGCTCCAGCACTGCTGCCCTGGACTGCTGCTGCTGCTGCTGCTGCTGTGTGTGTGTGTGTGTGTGTGTGTGTGTGTGTGTGTGTGTGTGTGT
>CALSCE010009381.1:1118318-1138839 GCA_943593645.1 Bovichtus variegatus
TGTGTGTGTGTGTGTGTGTGTGTGTGTGTGTGTGTGTGTGTGTGTGTTCAGATTGAGAGGCACAATAAGGGCGATGATGTGTCAGGGGTGGTTAAACATGATGGTGGCAGCCCGTCTTCTTTTGTCTCTAGGGCAGCCATAGCCCCGGGCCATGACTGCAGGCAAATTTCATCACATGTAAGGAGCAGAGCCTAAACAACAGATAAGCACAACACTGCTGTGTCCCACCTAAGTATAATGTCATATTTTGTTTCACAAACTCAGACTTCTCTGTTGCCAGTTTTCTCCTCTGATATTTAAGTCTCAACTTTCTTGCCCTCAATATTAATTAAAGACAATCTGAGTCAAGAGTTCTAACAATATCATGAGATCAGGAAATCCGCGGTGGTGCAAATGAAAGTTTGGTATTGTAGCTTTACAAATGTACTTATTTATGTGATCATCCTTTATATCTGGAGGAGCACACTCACTCGCTGCTATCAGGATGTATTACTGCACTTTATATATCTTTCCAAAGTGCATACAACAGCATAATATTCTTTTTTGAGAAATAGAATAAATTTGTGCTTTCTACAATATCTTTACATGACAACTATGGGATGGTTGAAGTTATTGAAAGATTGCAGCTACAGTTAATAAAAAGCGGATCACTTATTGTAGGTCATTTCACTGAGAGCAGCACAAACTAAATCCTCTATTGCCTTGGGGTGCAGACGGAAATCTCCTGGAAAAAAATAGAACCAAAACTATCTGTCTATCACTTTTATATTCTATTCAGAAGTTGGGATTTAGAGGTAATAGAAGAGTCCACATGGTCTGAAAACCATTTGTAATTACAAGCCGAAGAACAAAACAGCATGTAATCTGCCAACCTTCCTATGCCATTAGGTCAGGCGGTGTAGCTGAAAAACACACATGCAATCTTGGCACAGAAATGCCCCAGTTGACCCAAGTGGGGCCCCTGAACAGACCCTTCTTATTGTGAAGAGACAGTGCTAACCACAGAGCCACTGTGCTGGACAAAACAGATGGAAGTTCTGGTAGTAACCATCAACATATTCATATCCATCAACACTTTATGTGTAGATTGGCCACTCCCAAAGGAAGGTGGCCCGAAGAGACCTACCACTGTTCCTCGTGTCAAGTAAACTAACCTGCATGTGTTAAGTGTTCATTCAACATGCCGTGGGGATGGCACAGTGCCTGAGAATGATGAATCAGAAATTGATGCAAACCGATCGCAGCCCCGGCCTGCTCTGTGTGCAGCTTTCCCATATTTGGTTGTGTCTATATTTGCCATGCAACAATGTGCAGCTCAGGTGAATCGGAGAGTGTGAATTGTCTCTAGCTGTGAAAGTGCTGATCTTACCCCTGCAATAGACTGATGACTTGTCCAGAGTGCTTTCCTGCCTTTTGCCCGATGTATACTGGGATATTAGAACATTATAGAAATGTATCAATGAATGACGTACACAGAGAAACTGCTTATAAAGGCTGTGTGGTAGAAAAGGTCAACCCAAGCTGTGTCCCGTTCTCCTTATACATCCATGGCTTGCACACAGATGCAGTGTCTTGTCTTCGGGCTTGGTGTCTTAACAAGTAGCCAAAATGTTGGTCTGCATGGACCAGAACATGCAGACAATCTTTTTGTGTGTAGCAGGGAGTGAAACAAATAGACAGACGAATCCAGAGCTCCAGTTGCCCATCATTCTTAAAAAAGATTGCTTTTTGACAGAAAAGGTTATGACAGTTATTACTGATGGATAGCTCCTTAATTAGCAGGCAGTACAGTCATACAGTACAGCAGCATCAGACTTCTTCTCCAACTAAATCTTAGTGTCTTGCTCAAGGACACTTTGACATTCTCACCCAAAAGTATTCAAATACACATCAAATCTATTTTATTTTTATTTTAAAAACATATTTATTGACAGAATCTGCAACACAATAAAGAAGATAATTGATGGCTTCCTGTAAAAAAAAGCTCATCAGTTGACTTTTCAGATTCATGTGTATTCATGCATATGTTTTCCCAATGTTTCCAAACAGCATTTCTCCCCTGGATCAAAAAGGACGTTCAATGCTGCATCACAGTGTGTCCAATGACCTCCGCCTGTCAATGCTCAATGTTATGTTTACATGTCTAGACAATGCCTGTATTGGTCAGATCTCTGTGAATCAATATTTCACCACTAAAACGACCAAACAGTCATAAGCTTGACAGGTCAGATAATTACTCAGAGCAGCTAAACTGAGGAGTAAACACACTGGGATATTCTCCATGTCGGAGAGGCAGCGAAGAAGTCTGTTGTTTGGAGAGATGCTCACTTCTGAGGCTGATGGGTGGCATCATGACATAAAATGGACTCCAATCTGTTTTGCTCATCAGATTAGAAGAGATTTACTCAGCCAGTAAATGGGGAGGATGGATGGATATAGAGAGTGTGTTTGAGCAGGTTGGATGCTCTTGGGGGTGGGGGTGGGGTGGTGGGAGTGGGGGTGCGGGGGGCGCGGGGGGTGTTGTTCTCTGGTGCCACAGCCTCTCAATGCTCAGATGTCTGTCTGAGTGTCCAGCCTGGTGGCCAGACACCCTCTACTTTGCCTGGAATCCACAGACAGGTCAGAGCTGGCCAATCCCCATATTCTGTGTATGAGCTTGCAATTTGTCTTCAAATCAGTAACATTATTGCACATTTAACAAACACCATACTTCCATATTAAATGCCAGAACAACCAAAAATGCCGGGGACTTTTTATTTACCTGAACCGAAGGTGAAACCAGGTTTTATTGAAGACACACTGGTCGTCACTATGACGCCTCCCTATTTTCTCATCTGCAACTCTTGCTTGTCTTACTAATGGCTTCATTAATATTTCATACATAATTTGGTTATGCTTTATAGAGCAGTTGCATTGAATATTATATTTTCAATTTGGACATTCCCAATGAATAAAAGCTCTGTGTGTTCTGTTTTAATGAAAAGTTTCAGTAATAACATGGCTGTACGTTTCTATTTAGTTATAATGCAGTCATACATTTTGTAATTCATTATTAAATACTGAGTTTGTCACTTTCGAGTAAGCCTACAGCTCAACTTTACAGTTATAAACATTATTAAGTGTCACAGCACAGGTCGTACGGGACAAATGAATTGTTCTTACTTCTTAGGGAATTAATTAAAATTAAGCTTTGCTTTGACCTCTATAATTATATTAATAAAATAGACTCGTTAATTAATGAATTGACAATAAATTACATAAGTGATAAAATATATTAGTAAGACATGAAATAAACTAAATATCATATGACAAATATAAATACCTATCCCTGAATTAAATGAAATAATCAATAGACTATGCAGACTGTAAATAGTTAAAGCCATCACAGACTTGTCTGTCAAGTCAGTCAGAAACCGAGTTGAAAATGGAAGAAACATTTAGATGGAGGATCATCGGGGGTCCCTCGGCAGGAATGTTAGGAGGCCCACCCAAGCCCCCCACGGTGCTGGCCTGTGAAGCTATGCCCACACAGGATCATTGAGTGACACACACTGGCCCAAAAAGCTTTTTAAAAAAATGTCATTAATGTGTGCAGGGAGCCAACAGAATCTCAGCAGCTCCACTGGAGAAGGACTCGAGTGCAAACGCTCTGAGGAAGCCTGTATATGTGCCCAGTGGTCAATTTTCAGTCTCTGACGAGCAACAGAGCAACCAATCATAACTGATGATCCCGCCCCCAGAGGTTGAGTGACAAGCATCATATGTCTGTGAAATAAAATAAACACAAAAAAAAAAAACAGACTTTAAAAAGACTCAGAATTCATTAAAACATACTGAATGGAGCTGGAATTGAGTTTTATAATTTAATATTCATGTGTTTCATCATATTAGTATTAGTAAACCATATTAGTTGGTTTTTAGTCAGTCATTAGTTTCATTTATTTAATTATTTATTTATTTATTTAGTTAAGATAATTATGACCCATCTGACCTTACCTGAACCCAGGTGAGCCTGATTTGTCTCGAACCGTCAGGGCACAGTGAAAAGCAGGTTCGGTCAACTTTGTCAATAAAAAGGGGAAATTCCTGGGTACACAAATATGATCGTTCCAATATAATCGTTTGAATTGTAGCAAATTTCAGGTACAGTGATTTTATTTTAAAGCACTGTGACATGAAAGGTCCAGGCGCCTCACTGGTTCCCTGAGTACAGAGTAAGTAATGGATGTCTGCACTGGTGTTTTTACTATTCCCACACAATCACAGCAATTGATGTCGTACACACTGTTTAAGTACCTGGTCATAGCCAGTACTCAGAAATAAGAAAGATTGGCGCAGAAATAACAGGAGGGACTAAAAGGAGAATTCATACTTCGTATAACATAACAACTGTCATTTGCTAAGTGTGACAAAAATGCAACCTTGTCATTCATTTCAGTGTACTTTAACACAGCATGCATGCAAACATGCTGGCTCTATCAAAAAGTTTAACTCAGCATTTCTCTTTTCACATACTGTATACTGTGAGCTGGCCTGGCTAGAAAATACTTATTTTCTTCTCTTTATCTCTGTCAGCAAAGCAACTGTTTTATTTCCTTGCTCTTGTTAATATGCCTATTAGCATATCGTACTGTAAATAAAAAGCCTAGATTTGTTTTGTTTTACTTTGAACCTGTATGACGGCACCTGTGCTATTTGAACTTCCACCCCCTTCTTAAAGCTGAGTCTTTATCTGATATGTGTAATCAAAAAGGTTGCTAACAGTTAGCTGTTATTTCCTCAGTTGGGGAGGACTTGTTTGAATCTGAAAGCTTTTGTAATGAGTCTCGGAATACAAACTAAATAAGTACTAAAACAGCAGGTAACTGTACCAGTGCACATGCCTTCCCATTCACTTAGTGAAATGGTGTTGGCCTACCAAAACATTGAGGTATTATAATAAATAATGACCTCCCTGGTAGAAAGTCCAAAGGTCCAGGCGCCTCACTGGTTCCCTGAGCTTCATGCTGCAGCAGCAGCACAGTCCACCCATCGCACAGGACAGGATTCTGTGGTGTCCGGAGGAACAGACTGTTTGCATGTCATGTTTAAGAGAGAAGAGGCCAAGGATGAGCAGAGGCGTAGACAAGCTGTAAGTAAAGGCCATGACATTCTTGATGCTTCTCAACACACAGTGAGCTTGTTATGACTCCATGTTGCCAGCAGTAGATAACAACAAAAAAGAAGAAAAGGCTAAGCCTATTTTTAAGACATACATTTTTTTATTCAGTTTATCTGCGTATTTAATAACTGAAAGCAAATAACAGCCTATACCTAAGTGTGAAATGTTATCACTACTAAATACTTAATGTTGTTAGCGGTTCCCAAATTCAGGTTGAAAATGTTATAGTTACAGTCACATAAAAAAAATACATTTGAGCGCAATAAATTCAAACACCAAATTCTGATCTAAGAAATTGGGTGAAGTTTAAAAATCACGTCTCAAATTGTAAACTAAAATATCAACTTCAACCTTCAGGCTACCAATGGACTGCACTTTTGCAAGGATTTCCAAGGATTTGCAATCGAGTAGAATCCATCCAATCTGCCTAAAACACAAGAATCCTTGGTAATGCAGATATTCAAGTTTGTCATAACTGAATTTTAAATGCTATGGTTTCCTACCCGGAGGCTCAGAGCCAGTTTATGTGTATTTCCAATTTATTTGAGGTAGGATTTGGTTTTATTTGGAACAAGTATCGAATCTGCATCTCAAATACCCGGCTAAAACTGACCCGTAATTTCTGGAATCAGAAAATTGGTATATATAGTCACGCACTCTTCCTTTAGTATCACCATCAGGCCAAAATGTGGCCAAGATGAGGTTACATTTAAGGGGACGCACCAAGGCTGACAGTGCACAATAATAATAATAATATGTAGCAACATATTATAGCAACAGTTCCATTTGAGTAAATGTTCCCACCTGAAACTAAAAACTACAAAAGCACATCATGCAGTTCAATACATAAGTGATATGTAAAGAGTGAAATAGAGAGCTCTGCCTGCCATCCATTAAAGTTTGCATTCCCATACCCAGCAGTAAGATCTCATCATGAGTCTCCCGCTAAAAGGTTTTAACACAAGAATAATGTTTATTCCAACTGCCACCTCACTCCAAAAATGATCCAAATATTTATATGTTCATTAATCCGGAATTTCCCCTAATGCATCACTTATAATAACAGAGCAGGCACCTCCCAGGAAGTGCTCTGGTGTAAATGAGAAGTTAAGAGGATGAGTACAGTCGTTTTTGGAAATTTGGTGTCAAAGTTTGGTCTTCCACTCTGACCTGACAGTCACACGTGGAACATCTCAATGATTTCACAGCTCTGACGTCCACAATTTGGGGAAAGAAACAAAATGAGAAAGCTGGGTAAAAAAAATTGAACTAAAGATGGCCTTGAAAAAACTAATTCGAACAGTGAAGTGCTCCTCTGAGCTCTGAATAATAGACATACCTTAGAGCACATTAGATATGAAACAGATAAACCCAGGAACAATTGCTCTCATTTATTTACTTTTTCTTGGTCTTGTTTAAGGCCAGTTATACGTTCTTAGCCGCATTTAAGTCTTCATAAATCATTAGGGAAAGTAAACGCCCTACTAATCCTCAGTATGTAAGGGCAGCCTGTAGTGTCACGCGTAAACCATCTACCTGTGGAAACTAAACATCAGCCCAGTGGCAGTGCTTCCACAGAGGCAGGTGGCACGAGCCGCAGCC
Source organism: Bovichtus variegatus (assembly GCA_943593645.1). NCBI lineage: Eukaryota > Metazoa > Chordata > Actinopteri > Perciformes > Bovichtidae > Bovichtus > Bovichtus variegatus. Next base: position 1,125,082 of record CALSCE010009381.1, read on the forward strand.
TTAGAAACGCTCACAGCGTTTTTCCGCTGCCACGCCACGTGACAGTTACAATATTTCCCCAGCTTGCCACTTAGCATGGTCATGGCTACCGCAGAATAAACCACAGCATGTAAAACATGTGAAGGGCTAATTCCGCTGGTATCTAAGTAGCCTGAAATAGAAAGAAAGAAAAGAAAAAAATTTGATACATGGCAATAAAACTCTTCGTTCGTCTGCTGTCGATCAGATTTCTTGCACATAATGAGTCATGTAAACAAGAGCCTCGGTTGCAGTACATCTTTAAATACAAAATAATAATAATTGTATGTATGTGTAATATTTGTAAGTGAGTGACATTTGCATGTTTGTCTTTTAAATCAGGTGTTATTTTTCTATTTTCAGAAGACTTCCTGAGTAACAAATTGCCTCACAGGTCTGCTTAGACTTCAAATTTTTTTTTTCCGGTTATTCAGTAGAATAAACTCTGAGATTGGTCAGGGGGAAACTGCCAATTTGAGTTTGCCAGAAATTAAATTTCTAAAATGTATTTTTTGATTCCCACATAGTAAAACCAGAAAAGATAAAATTCACATAAATGTGGCAGACACTGCACAGTGTGTAAAATGATGGATGTGGGAGGCAGCGGCAGGCTTGCCTGTTTATTTCTTCTTAGCTATTAAGGGAATAATATTACATTTTAAAATATTATTACAATGATGTTCATTATTATTTTTATTATTTTATTATTTGTCATTTAGCAGACGCTCTTACCCAAAGCGACTTACAGTGAACTAACTACAGGGACCGTCCCCCTGGAGCAACTTAAGTGCCTTGCTCAGGGGCTCAATGGACCACTGGACCACGAGACCACCACCACAATTTCATATTTTTCTGTTTGGTTGCAATTTAAATTCAAGCAGATTAATGCATGTGGCTTCTGTCAGATCTGTATGAATTCCAAACAAGACAGCAACAAATCTGCCGGGGCAATATTAAACTGTCCCCATGCTCTTCCCTAATAGCAGTATTACATCTTTTCAGTGACAGCGAAAAAGTGATACAGTGAAAACTGTAATCATAATGTCTAATTGGCATATTTTAATAGAATGAAGTAAATGACTAGAGCCTCATGGAATAATTGAAAAACAAAGCAATTATGGTCTACAGGCACCATTCAGTCTGATAATTGCAGTGCAGATCAGTCTGACAGCAAACAGAATTAGACTGGGCGGAGTTGGAAGCTTTACTTCCTGTGTTTCCAGCCAATGTCTCTTTTATCTGTCAGACACCAACAGAAAAAAAAACGAGATTAAGTTACTTCCAAAACACAGCATTATGTCGACTGCTTATATTGTGTTGTCTACATGAGAGATTGTCAAAATATTTATTTTCTTTTTTCGACATCGTACTTGTGATAAATAACTATGAATGATTCCTCGAGGAAGCAGGATGTTAGCATCAAGTCCCAACATTACAGATCTCAAAATATCGACAAATAAAAGTGATGATGACCACATAGCTAGATACCACAAGGGGTTGAGTGGGATGATCCTTTAAAGCTACAGCGGTAGGTTCAATGCACCTGTGCAGAACTGCCAAGGCACATAATGCTCACTGTTTGTATTTGTATCTGCATTTGTCAAGACAGAAAAATGTTGTGTATTTGACTTGTGATTGTATTCAGATAAACCAGAAATTACATATTTTAGTCAAAGTCAGAGGGTGGACAAAATCATAGAGAAAATGTTTTAGTGTCACACAATAAATCCGACGGCACCACTAGCACTGGTCTCCGGAATCAGCACTTCTCTGACATAGTTTCCGGGTTTTTTTCTCACCTATAGTGGTATCCAGCGCTGCAAACTGCTTTTATTTGTCCAGATTTTGAGTTATCTGTGTCTGAGATTTCTGCCTCTAAACAAATACAATAGAATTTTAATTGTAATTATAAAAAAGATACATTTTAAATTTTAGAAGAAACCTAAATATTAGTGATGACCCCTTCAATTACGTTTTTTTGGCCCCAATCCTGATCCGAGTCCTTTAATATTGCTATCTCCAATACCGAGTGTAATCTGATCTCTAATGTACCTAAAAGTTGATTAAACATGTATTTCACACATTGACATAACTTCTTAATTTGACATATATGCCGCTTGATCCAATACTGAAGACCCAGGTTCAAAACTATTAAGTTGATAAGCTTGAATTGTTCATATGAAGACATATTACTCTGTTATTTTATCATTTTGTTATCTTATTATCTCCAGATGGAGTTCACAGTCGTTGTGACAGCGATATACATTCCACTCCACACGACCTCATGGCTGGAGGCTGCTTTTATTGTGGCGGGGGAACGCCAACGTGAGGAAAGTCCAGCTGAGATATCACCAACACATCAACTGTAGTGGTAACAGGCTCGACCATGTTTACACTCCTTTCATTAAATACAGCAGTGCTGAAAAAATAGCAAGTTGAGGTGGAAATAACACAGTACATTAAAGAAAGAATCAGATTTTGATCGGCTTTATTTTGGCCAATAACGATCCATTAATATAAGCCTGGATCAGCCCCGACCCCGATACTTAGGATCGGCTCAGGACATCTCCAATATAAATAGTATAATATATAAGTAACTGACAAGGTTTCTCTACATCTCCACATCCTCATGGGCCAATTTATGAACTCTGGGAGTAAATGGGGCTGTTCTGTTCCTGATCAATGGAAAATAAAAACAAATACCTGTAGAATGATAAAAGAACAACAGAGCGAGAGACAGGCAGAAAGAGACAGACAGACCGAGAGAGAGAGACAGACAGACAGAGAGAGACAGACAGACAGACAGAGAGAGACAGAGAGACAGACAGAGAGAGAGAGACAGACAGACAGAGAGAGACAGAGAGAGAGACAGACAGACAGACAGAGAGAGAGATACAGACAGACAGACAGACAGACAGAGTGAGACAGACAGACAGACAGACAGACAGAGTGAGACAGACAGACAGACAGACAGAGTGAGACAGACAGACAGACAGACAGACTGACAGACAGAGAGACAGACTGACAGAGTGAGACAGACAGACAGACAGAGTTCTGCAAGACACAATCAGCTGTATTGACAGAGAATCGTTCATAAATTCTAAATATATTTATATTTGTCTTACATTCTTATGTGAGCGTCAGTGATTAATAAATATATTCTTTGATTTTGAAACAGAAGCCTTGTGTTGTTGTTATTTGGCATTTCAGAAGCTATTGCTTTGTTAAACCAATTAATTTTATTTTACAAGAATAACATTTTTTTAACCGCCTGGCCTGACCCAGTTCCAGGGGAGGGAACTATGTGCAGCAGTTGGGATAAGAGTCAGCAAATCCAAATCTGAGGTCATGGTACTCTGCTAGAAAACTAATTTCTGATTTCTCCCTGTGGGTTGCAAATTAATTGATGCTTCAAGTGAAAATGAAAGTATTTTAGGGTTCACACGTGAAGGTAAGACGGCACAGAGATTCAAATCCCCTTTGTTGTGGGAACACCTTGGTATCTTCCAGTAAGCGCAGGAGGACGTAGCTGAGGAGAAGAATGGCTGGGCTACATTGCAGCTGAATGTAAATATGTTTTTATTACATATACTGTTATACATCACGAAAAAAGTCTCTTCAATAATACATTATGCCATTCATTTTATTGTATACTATTACTATGCAATCAATATCTATCAATTTTACATTAAACCTTACATAAATATTTCACTACTATCCTTTGTTTGAGCAAGTAGACATTTTTCTCAGAAAAAGATCCATCTTTGCTGAAGGAAGTGAAGCTGTGCCTCCTGTGGAACTCTGGAGGTTTCCCCAGGTCTACTGAGAGCTCTGTAATGCATGTGACCGGAGTAGACCTTCATGTAGGTCAGATGTTTTCTAGGCATTTCTTCTCACTTTATCCATCTACTGGGACCCCCAGTGAGAGAGCCTCTGCTTGTTTGTCCACCCCAAATCCTGCAGTGCCCTTTCAGGCTAGGTGACAACAACTGTGCCTAATTGTTTGGAAGTGAGCTGTGATGCAGGTCATCCTACCGTGGTGGGGTCACGGCGAGGACACAGGGTCAGAGTTGTGATGAAATGCGATGGTTACAGTTGAGGTTACATTTCAAAATAGTTCTCCTTCACTTTTCCTGATATTTTGGTTGCAGATCCTTGTTATCTACTCTGATTTCAACACCTTGTTATCTTTGCAAATCCAGAGTGCCATGCAGTTTCTTTGAATTCCATAATTTATTGAATATTTCATCTTAACATGGAAATGCTAAAGATGTTGTCGTATGACAGGGCAGAAAGCTGCCTTTTAAACCACCATAATACAGATTCACTTATTGTAATGAGGGTGGGTGATTTGACTGTGGTGGAACAAAGAAGAATTGTCAGGGCATGATGATAAAAGTACCGCTCCTTAAAGGAGACGCATGGCTTTAGAGCTCCGAACATATAAAAGTAGCTTTGGCCTGACTTTAAATGGAAGGTACTGGAGCATAGGTCAGAAAATAGAGGTCCAAATGTGGCCCTCTATTTTAAATATAATTGCTGTTACAAATAAATATTTGCTGTTTGCATCAAACAATTAACATGCTTTTTTTTTTACAACTCTTACATATATATTAATATGGGAATAAATTATAATTAGTACAATATAAATGCAACGCCTGTATAAATAGACTTAGATATTCATGTTACTAAATATGACCATGCCTTTGTGTGAAGAGAGGCATGCAAACCAGGATGTTATGGACAGCGCCTAGTGCTGAAAATCTACTACTGTATGTACTAAATGAGTAACACAGATAAATAATATAATCCCCTTGAATTCAAACACAGTTTTAACTCAACAGCTTGAGCCTATTTCATGAAAAACATTTGTGTCTCAAACACAGGGAATAGCTGGAAATCAAACAGAAATGGCGAGCTGATAACTCCAGCACTCAACTAAAAATGAAGTCGACCACTCTTTATCGTCTGTGAATAGACTGTTGGTTAAATCTCCAGGATGTACATGTGGGCTTCTTTTTTCCTCGGAGTTAAAACAAGCCATATGACTCTGTCAGGCCTTCTTGCTACATACAGTACGTTATAACGTTCGTCATTATATTCAATAAGAAAACAGAATCCAGGGCTCCCTTGTGTCTATATTGTCTGTACTACGGCTGAGTCCTGAGTGGATCTGATGACTGGAGGAGGACCGCAACGATACCGCCTGAAATGACAGGCAACAGCAGAGAGGAGAACACGTTTAAAGGTTGACAGTGGCACCATGATTGGCTGTTCAAGATCGTAGCAAAATCCTAATGAGCTGATAAGAAGCAGCTGGAGGGGTGAGAGAGAGAATTGGGAATGAATGAAGCAGAAAGGTATTCTTCCTGATTGAACTTAGGCTGAGCTTCATGTGTGCTCTCTCAAATGTAAAAACACAGACAAAAAGCCAAGCAAAGGTTAAAAAGAAAAAAATAATAAATGTACAATATATATGAGATGGTTAATGTATAATTGAGGTAGGTGGATACCACAGTATATACAGTATATACAGCATGCTTGGATTTAAATGTGACAATGATAATACATATATGTTAAAAACAGTGTAATGTGTGTAGTATAACTTATAATTCTTAGTACAGTGGATGCTTAGCCTTACAGGGTTATTGCTCAGAAGAATCATGATAATGACATCGTCGGACGAAATAGACAAACTCTAATGACAGTGATTGGCTGTATTGACATTTAAAAGGAGTGATGACAGAGAAGGTTAGGAGCAACACAAGGTTACACATTTACATGTCTTTAAAACAGCTCTAAAGTATATTATAAGTGTTGTGATGGAGAACAGATGTGTAGTCAGATGCTGTTTGACATGAGAGTTCATTCATGACCTGGGAATAATAGTAAGTCAATATAATCTTAACTCAAGGTCCCCTCTCTAGCTTTTGGTGCTTTCAACCACATCTCACGGTTTTCATCAGCAGTTGGAAATAGATTTGCCTTCATTTTGTCTGTGAGGATTCTAAGATGTGGTGGAAAATAGTGGAAAATGAAGACCGGGACGCTGCTTTTTGTCATTGCTGTTATCATGTGAGATCCATTTTTACCGTGTGATATTCAGAGCCATAGCTCCTGTTGAGGACAAATGTGGAAATTGAGGTCAGTATTGTTTCTGGGATAATGGGTATTTTATTTCCAAAACTACACACAAATTAGAACAATATTTCTGGCAGTTTTGAGAAGGCTTTGGAACAGCACTTTGATAATCATTTAAGGAGATCAAATTGACTGAAAAATCAATTGAACTACCTCAGTATTCATATGTATTTTTACTGGCCTGATAAAAATAAATTCCTACCATCAATGTGATTTTATACCCTTCTAACAACCGATGATTAGATCATAATTACTGTGGAGATTTTCTTAAAATTGTTAAAATAGGTCAACCTTTTCAAATCTAAACATTTAAGGATTTTTAAACAGACAAACATGTTTATTTTACAACATGTCCAAAGATAAATGAGTTGTCTAAGCAGCACAGGATTTAGTAGCAGGTTATGGTCTGGATCTAATTGACTGTTGTAAAACAGAGTCTGCTTAGAGAGCGACAAGTGCTGCGGGCAGCAGCAGCATCCTATAACTTAGTGACTGCTGGTACTTAATATATAATGCAATATTCTACACTGTGCCATTTGTCATTTGAAGCGAGACACAGATTATGGCTCAGGGCAGTGCATCTGTCCTAGAGGCTGCTGGGAAATGGACTAAAAGCTCCTCCAGCTGAGACGAGCCAATCACACGCTGAACCCTGGATCACCCTCACTCCTGCTCTTGAGCACTCTAGCCTCACACACACAAACACACTTCCTTGCTGTCTTTCAGTCACACACACACACGCACATGCACACACACACACACACATCTCTCCCACTTTTGGCAGGGCTTTCTCGACATTTTTCTTCTCTCTTTCTCAGTCGTACACACAGAGTGAACTGTTCCCTGCTGGTTTATCCCTCCATACAGGAGTTAGCTTTGTCATTTCTTGTTGCACACTAGCCTGTACTCAGAGCAGCAGCAGTGCCTGCCTGGCTCAACCCACAGTTCCCTACTGGTCTCTGTAGCATCTCCACTCTACAGGCAGTCTAAGCCTGGTGGGAGTCTAAATGAACCATATTGACTTCCCACTGGGGGCAGTCTAGTTGCTTTGACAAATCCTCCCTGCCATTTATCAATCAAGTCATCCTCAGCAGAGTGAAGGACCTCTAAGCCCAGCAAGGCCAGCCTCGGGAGATGCAGAGCATTTAGAGTAGCTAAAAAAAACGCCATTCAGTGTGTGCCCGGCATCACTGCCACACCCCTCTCCAACAATTTATGCACACGTGCCACAAATTAAAATGAGGGGGAGGTTAGGGAATTGTCAGCCTTCAAATGGCTGACATAAGTTACAAGCAAAATTTTAATTAGCCAGGAGGAGTGGGGTGATAATTCAGAGGGGCCCTGTTGTGTCAGGGGGCTTGTCTACATTGTGTTTCTCCTTTCAGCAGGCATCTGGAGACTCTAGCGGGGCCCCGAACAAGGTCTACTGAGGATAAAACTACTTGTGACACACAATGAAATGTAGGGACCTCCTCCACGTTAACACCCTCAGCTAAAGTGATATTTATACTAAGGATGCTTATCTGGGACTGCTGACTTCACTGCATGTTTCTGCCCATTTGCCACAATCACACATATTTTTTAATTATTGTCAGTTATTTTCAAAAGCATGCTACTGTGTTATATCCTTCCAAACTATGGTAACTTTCTAAACATTCTGAAGTGATTGATATTCAAGGAATACCTCCTAGTTGCTTTTCTCTAACCCTTTCCCGAACAAATACGATATAAAGGAATAAATAAAAAATAAGTATAACTGTTTGTTTATAGAAACAACACCTGAAAACTGTTGATTCCATGGAATCCACCCTATAGTGGCCAGGACACACACACACACAAACACACACACATAAAACATATATGAACTTGCATACTGTATACAACAATACACATCCCTGACACGCTACTAAATCCACTGGTGCTTTTCTTCCTTTTACTATTTGTACCACTGTAAGAGTTTTTTCCTTTTGGTCTGTGCTTTCTGTTTAAACCACTTATGAGTACATTTAAAAAAAGGAAATATTCAAAAGTCAATGCTGGCTTGAGGCATGAGACAGTACATACCCGGGTGTCCAGCATCAACGTCATGCACTGTGTATGTCAAACCTTCCCCAGTGTGACCTCACTGTGGCATAGTCACAACGTCACACCTTCTGCATGCATCGCAACAAAATTCTGCCAGTAAACCCAATCCAAGCTGCAATAATGATGTCTCTAAAATGGAATTGCCCATGACTAAATGCATTTGTGAAATATTTCCGTTTCAATAAATACCTCAAGAAATCGGTTAAAGTTGAATTACAATAACACAACCAATAAAACAAAAACAGAGAATATTGGAGGTAAGATGACAGCCAATTAGAACAGGACAGACAATGACATTATCCATCCATGTTTTATATTATTATTATTCTGTAATGTTTATCCTTTACAGGGGCTGTAGGCGATTCCAGCTCACTACATCTTTATTCATTTAATCTTTTTATTATTTGTATGCTGATATTATTGCCGACATTTCTCCACATTTCTTTGTGACGGGTCCTCTGTTTCGCCACAACTCTGCATTCTGATTTGCAGCTCGTCCACAACAAAGCCCATCTCTGTCATGAAGCATTTCAGGAAGCCTGTGTCACCACTGCAGAAAGTAATCAGGATCATTAATATTTTACAGTCCGCCACGCCTTCCCGACTGTTATCCAATCTCAGCTCCTGTTCCACACTGCACTTTATGTTGCCATTATTTATTTACTGATAAAGTATGTGGCAGGGTAAACACCCTGCTGGGAAGGCTGGACATGAGGGGGGAGTGCTGCTGGGGTGGGGCTGGCAGTTGTGCGGGGGGAGGATAGAGGGGTATTAGAGATCTGCCCCCTGCCCTCTTGGCTGCCAGCTATTTGGGATGGGGGTGGGGGTGTGTGAAGGAGGAATCTAAATATAATATTCAGCAAAGCACAAATGTTGTTTTATGTCTTTCTCGATGTGTTACAGTGTTTATCCTGGACAGCCTGCCATGACCACGCAGCTACAATCCTTCTGAAACCCACACCCTTCTTGTGTTAGCTCTACAAATCACTTATATTTGAAATGACTAACTAACATTTTAAAATGGACCAAATGTTTTTTGTCCTCCAACCTACACAAGAAAATAGGTCATTTGACATTTCTTATAAAATCCTAAGGACAACATCCTCTGTCATAAAATACACATGAGCCTCAGTAGAACGACTCAGGAGGCTGTTTCCTCATCTGCTAGTAGAAATAAAAAACAATCAAAGTCACACGCTTTTTTTTTGTGTTGACACTGATCAGCAGAAAGAGACGGATCCCTACAAAGTGATCAAAATGTATTTCATTGTAAAAAAAAAAAAAAAAAGCAACATTAAATCTATTTCAATTCAAAGGAAAGGAACAAAAAGAAATCTGTGCAAGAAAGGTAATACTTTCACATACACTGTAGTTTTAGTTCATTGCATTTATTTTCTTTGAGTGTTCTCATTCGTTTAGTTTTTTTCTCAGATGTGCCTTATCTTTGCATGGTATGGCAGCTGAAAGTCCAAAGTGTCTCAAAAGTCTTGTCTGAGTTGTGTTCGTGAGAGAGAGTCGGCTGCTGAACAGAGTTACATTGACAAGTTCTTTTGTGTGAAAATGAAACCCGGAAGACACGCAGTAAGAAGAGGTGGACATGGTAAAAAGGAGAATGTGAATTTGACAGCTTCTTGAATTTTTAATGCTGCTGTTAAGCAGCCCACTGAACAATGAGTTGAATGCAAACGCATTAGCATCTCACCAACAGGAGTATCAGTAATAAAAACACATTGTTTTATCTGAATACACATTATTTAAAAACAATTGTGTCAATAAACCTCCACTCCAGGAAAAGAAAAACAGATCAGTATCACGTTACAGCGTGAAAGGTTTATGGTTATAACGTAACACAATTGTATGTTGTAATAACATGAAAATAATTGTTTAGCATGAAAATATCTTGTTTTACATTTTTTCATGTGATAACCTGATAGTGATCCTTTTTATCTTAATACACTTCCGTAATAAACACTGCTTTGAAGACACACAATTGTACATAATGGCCAGTAGAACACTTCATATTAATGATGCATTAGTATTAGTATTAACATAAATACAACTCAGGGTGTTCTGTTCATCTTCCTCCCAGACTGAGGTCAGGCATGTTCTGGCTGCTAAGTGACCTCTGACCTCTCTGTGCTCTGGATTTAGTAAGCTAGTGGGCCTTGAGTTAGGTACGTGTTGTCAAACTGTAGTATATTATTACAATTTGAGTCATCAGGTCTAATGAGATCAAAATGTTTTAAAGAGCCAAATCAGTAAATTATATTTATGTGCGCAGGAAGTCAGCCTGAAGTCAGTTTGCTCAGCCGGCGATGAGAACTCTCGTGCTCTTTCAGTAAAAGAAAAACACAACCCACTGAGCGCACGACAACAGCCGAGAACGTCCTCTCCACTACTGTGTGTCCCTTGGGACTACACATCTCTTCACAACTCTTGCTTCTTCTTTTTTTGTTTTGCACTTAGACGCCAAAGTGATTGAATGAAAACGTAAAACCAAAGTGGCCACTAGCTTTTCCATCTTAATCAAATGAAATCTATAGAGTGATTTTCAGGTGCAAAGGATGTAGTTCGTTGTTAAATTCACTGAGCATCGCACCCTAACACATCAATGTATTTATTGTACAGCTCTTATTTTTAAGTATAAATTCAGGACCTGTAGATCCATAGCAAATGTACTTTTTGAAGGGGACTTACCTTTGCAAATTGCATTGCATCACTATTCAACATGATGTCCTGGACCTTTATTTATGTCGAGGCTCTTCCTTTCTCTCAAACTTTGGCCTTGAGCTTTATAAAACAGTGTTCTGTTCACATTGTCATAAAAAAATGAATTGTCTGTGTCACACATGAGGCAAGCACTATGGTAGGAATCACATTTGGGCCACTAATGACTGGTGCAGCATGGGGCACATTACAGCCAGCAGATGTATTGTTGCGGTTCAGCATGCTGATGTCATCAGAACACTCATTTTCATGTTTCTCATCTGTGCAGTAGTAACTGCTGGGGCAGCAGATCATTTGAGGCTGACCCTTGTTATCTGACGGCGGGGAAGTTGCTGCCAAAAGGTTTGCTACTTTGTATGAACACAAAATGACCCATCCAAATGCATAACTGCCTCTGCTTATCTTAATTCCAAATAAATCACCTACTTTTGTTCAGGTTTTAAAACGATATTGCTACATAAATGAAAGTTCAACAAAGTAAAATCGGCTGCATTTCCATAAATTTCCCTAATGGAGTAATCCCTCTCAGACAAAGGACAGAATTTGCAGGATATTGTTGTGTTTCTGCCTTTCATCCCAAGCTCCCTGATTTTCATATAAAAGTCTTTTTTTGGAGGCACTCAGTGACTTGGCAGACAATACAATGCTAGTCAAGAGCTGACTATGGATATTCATTTATGGCCTGATTTTAGAACAGCACTTGGAAAACAATAAAATATTCATCATCAGAAAACAAATAGCCTGCTGGAGAAGAAGCTGCTGAATTGTACTGTATGTAAGATGTGCAGGCTTGTCAACTGTTGCAGAGATCTTTATGTTCGCTCGCGTTTTATTTTATAAACTGCTATGTGTCTCCCCATCCTTCTTACAGGCACTTTTGTTCTAAAAGGTGCTTTACTCATTTTCAAATACATTCAGGAAAAAAGCGTTTGTGTAGTGTAGGAGGTTTCCCTCATGAAAAAAGAGTTCCCCACTCTTCGTAATCCCATGAATTTCTTTCCATGATTCACAATTGCCTTTATTACCTTCGACTCTCGAGAAGGCTTGCCATGCACTTTGGTTCTTAAAGGGCACTAAGGGAAAGGTCTGGAGGTCACCAACATCTTTACAAATCATCCTCTGGGGACCATGAATACTTTCATGAATACACTCTGCCCTACTGCCCGAGTATGTTGCTCTGGACCAAATTGTTGGATGGATGAACAAACTGATCTACTACGGTGGGATTTAGACAAAAACAATGAATTAGTTAAAAGATCTCCAGTGTCCCTTTTTTAATGCCAATTCCATTCACCTCGACCTCCTCATAAACTTCCACCTTCAGAGAGACAACAAACAGTCATTCATCCAATGAACACAAGAGGTCGCTTGTCAGATCATTTTTAAAGGTTCAATGTGTAAGAAATGCCCTAATTTAAATTGAAAACATTAAAACAATGCACTAACATTATCATTATCATGTCAAAGACATCTATGTGTTGTTTTGTAGAGATATCTAGTGAAATCAGCAGTCTGACTGACGGATCCAACCTGTAATGTCTTGGATGGATAGTGAGTCAGTGCAGCTCCAGCCTCAGTACAGAGGGAGAAGAAGTGCAGCTGCCTGACCCGAGCAGCTCAGGGCTCAGCATCACATCATGACCCCTGCACGCTTTCACAGTTTGTTTTAATTACATCCAAAGTGGCAGAAACGAGGAAACGACTCACAGCCTCGTCCTCACCGCTGCCAGGGGGAGAGTGTAGAGACAGACAGACAGACGGACAGACACACACACACAGACAGACAGACAGACAGACAGACAGACAGACAGACAGACACACACACACACACACACACACATACACACACAGACAGACAGACAGACACACAGACAGAAACACACACAGACAGACACACACACACACACACACACACACACACACACAGACAGACTCTGTGACTGACGGACTGCCCCCTACTTATTTGGAGCAGGTTGTTCGGAATCACACATTGCACCTTTAAGTGTGAACAAATGACCAATTGTATTGTTTTACTGATGAAGACTGTTTCTAAAAGTCCGACCACAAGAGCAGTGGATTTGTTTTGGCGTATTATAATATCCATATTTGGGCAAAGGAATACTGTATTTCTTACGGACATTTGGTGATGCCTTTGGTATGGGACAGTCTGGTTGACATGTTTTTAAAGTTTAAGGCAGATGACTTGAAAGGTGGAGGTGCTAGAAATGACATACAGCTTGGGTAATTCAATCGAGCATTGTAATTTGTATTTGTTGTAATCTTTGAATATGAAGTATGAAGACATGACCATCAGAGGCCCCAACAATTCTTGACACACATGAGAGAGGCATCAAAAGCGAACATGGGTGGGTGCCTCGCTGCCAGCGCTGCACCACAGGGATCTGGGGTCAGTCCCAGGCAGCATGAATTCAGGCTTTACTGGGTGTTATATTGAAAATAGTTGCCAGTTTCTGCGAGTGGGAACCCAGTGAGGGATCATGTCCTTGCTGCTCCACTGCACACAATGATCTGCTCATACAAGCAACTTCACACCCCACTCTGCACTTCCTTGGGTCCTGTGAACTACACTTGCCATGACATAGTTGTGTCACACACAAGTCTACTCAGAAACGTCAGTGTAAATACACGTAGTGGATGTATGCATTTCCAAATAGGCATATGAGCTTGCTTTGACTCAGTATACGCCTCTCACACACCCATTATTCTGATCACACACAAGACACACACACACACACACACACACACACACACACACACACACACACA
>CALSCE010009381.1:1143375-1221856 GCA_943593645.1 Bovichtus variegatus
GTGTGTGTGTGTGTGTGTGTGTGTGTGTGTGTGTGTGTGTGTGTGTGCGTGTGTGTGTGTGTCTGAGTTTCGATTATATCGGCAACCCTCTTGACTGATCTACTTCATGTTTGGTGAGTGTGTTGCTAAGGACCCGAGGGAGTGCAGTGCCCCACATGAACCTATTTTGGATCAGCGGTTCTGCAGAAAACTGTGACAACCTGGTCCGCCCGCCTGGACTTTGCTTTTGCCGTAAAAACGCAAATAGACGCGCATCAACGTCCAAACAAAAGAGCGGCCACGTCCGCTAACGTCCGCTATGGGACGTCTCTGTACGTTTTCTTTCATGATAATAAATAATAGCATACCATTACGTTACCGGTGATAGAAAGGAGGAGTGTGTGTGTGTGTGTGTGTGTGTGTGTGTGTGTGTGTGTGTGTGTGTGTGAAAAATGAAAGCTGGTATTGAATATCTGGTATCATAATCATGATTATATTCAGAATATTATTATTCTTTGAACAGATAGGCCCTGATTCAAATTGAAATGGTGCCATTTTTATTCTATTTAATTTAGGCAACATTCTTGTACAACATGTGACAACCTTGGTTTCTTCTTTCAATGAATAAAATAAGTTTTAATATCAAAACAGTATTAGTTTAGTATTTGTACCAGTACTCAGGTAACAAATCGCAATAAAATCACAGCCAACAGTACAGAATACACCCTGTGCAGGGCCATGAGCATGTGTTTTCTTTTTTTTTTTTTAAATGTACTTTTTTGCAGAGCATCGGTCCACATTATTTACATAACTCTCCACATACAAAGGAGTCATTGTTTTCATAATCAAAGAATTTACCAATTATTTTCTTGATTAATGGTTTGATCTTTAAAATGTCAGAAAATAGTGAAAAATATCAAGGCGATGTCTTTTGTCACCCCAAAATTTCATTTTTGGCCTTTTTTTGCATGGAAAATTACTTTAACGATTGATTGATTATCAAAATAGTTGCCGAATATTTTTCTTTCAATCACTTCAGCTCAATTTTTTAATCCAACCAAATCTCATGTTGAAGTATGGTGCTGCACTATATGTGTTGATAGAGTACCTTAATCAATTACAAGGCTCCCTTAGTTTTGGTCCATAGCCTCGCAGTGGTGAGCATGATGCTGTTCGCTCCGGCCCAGTTTGTGATTAACAGTGCTCCCAGGGAACAATAGGTGCTTAACCTTTGCTACTGACACATATAGAAGGTCCCCGGGCACTCATCAGCTTTTCAGCTTTATTCATGAAGCAAATACAAACAAATACAGAGCAGCCGAAGGCCTTTACTGTGTTCAACATTCATGTACATACGATGGTGGAGCAAGGTTATGCTGGTGCATTGTTGTGCTTTTCCAAAGACTTATTGAAAAATGTCTGCTGGAGATCTGGATCTGTGTACTCTCCGCTGCCAGTTTATTAGGTCCACCTAACTAAAACTAATGCAGTCTAATATAAAAGTCATGTAACACATCGTCCCTCATGAGGGTTTTGATGTTCAGTGTGTGAAGCAATTCTGGAGGATGTAGTTTGTACTTAGGGCTGTCACAATATCAGATTTTCACTACAGATAATTGTGGCCAAATAATTCACGATAGCGATATTATCGCGACATCTATAGATGATTTGAAGGAAAACTTGAAAAATAAATAAATAATAATAATTAATCAGTCAAATTCATCTCATACTTTGTTTATTATGCATTCTTCTCCTTTTTTTTGAGTGTAAGGAGGTTGAGAGAGAGTATGTAACCATGGTAACATCTGTAACCAATTATTTAGGAGGCATTGGATAATTTACATGATATTTTTGTATGTGTATAATTAACATGATATCAATATTAAATGTTTTAATATCACGGTTATCGTCATTACTGGTATTAAGCAGCAGAAAGTGGACAGATGGATGGATGGCCGTTACTGTGCAGGTTTACAAGGCAAAGCCTAATACTGACGTGAATGCTAACAGCATGGCTGTCTACAAACAGCCTCCTGTGAGAAGCAGCAACACTATTGATTCTTTATCAAAGCAGACGAGCTGCTCGGAGGAAAAGGTGTCATTTATCTTTGGTAAAAAGTACAGCCACTAAACACTTTCAATGTCCTGCTGCTTGTCTTCACAAATATCTGACCCAGTGGCGCTCAGGATTTAGCCAAGTGCAACAATGCACAGGTTCATCACTCTGAGCTCAAACATCCTTTATAACCCACACAGCTCACACTGTATTATAGTCTAATTAAATAGACAACTGTTATTTTAGCGTGTATTTTTACTGACTGGTGTGCTTATTCAAAACAGTCATACTTCCACAAACATTTATACAGTCAAATCATTATTTAGTATTTGTATTGTATTTGCATTTTTTGCAGAAAATAGATCAGAAACCGAGTGCAGATGCAGTCCTTTGAATTCAATTATCCTGTCGCATCAAGACCGGAGTGAAGTATAACTGGAGTTTGTGGATGGAGACCAACAACATTATGAGTTTTTGAGTCTTCTGAACACAACAAATGTACAGATTAATACACCAGTACCCTAAAGACTTACATCCAGAGGAAATTATTATTTTTTTAAACGTTTGCTTTGAACAATTTAACAACAAGGCTCAATCTCATCAATCCATTAATAACAATTTGAGTGCAATACGTGCATCTTTACTACTTTAACACAAAGCGCATTATGCTGTATTGCTTTATATTTGATTCATGTTCAATTCTAGCATCCCCCTTAAAAAAAAAATGGTTGCAACCGGTACCAATAGGCTGTAGCAAGAAGATGCAAGGCTGTATATTGTCTAAGTGATAAAACCCAGGGCAAAGAAATTCCTTCAAGCAATCACTCCGGTACTGGCAGCTGCTCATTCAGCTTATTGATCTGCGAGCACAGAAATAATAGAAAGTGAGTGTATCAACATGTTGAACAGCTCCTCTGTTTTCCCATTTTAGCAGCTGGACAGTCAGAGGACACTGTTTAGAGAGACGTTATAATATAAGTTTAACAATATGAAATATATTTTGCCCCATAGAAATGACACTTGTGGATCTCGGGGTCCTAGCACAGATTTCCAGTGATAGATTTCCAGTGATGTAGCGGTCAGGGCCTGGTGGAGCTGCGGGGTTGAACATGGTGCTCAGTGGAGGACAGACTGAGATAGTGACCTGCTGTGGAGCGTCCTAACATCTGCCTGAACAGACACCCTGCTGGTGATTATGGAATATTGACAATTGAGAGACAATCCCCAAGAGACAAAAGAGCTGAACAACGGGAGGGGAGGATCTTGGTGTCATAAATGTGTCAGGGAGCCCAAAGTACATGTAATTGGTTCCCCTGAAACTATCATTAGTTAACCAACGACAGGCCACGTTTTAGCTCATATTGAAAGTGAAGATCAGTTTTTTTGTTATAGGACTGTTTTAAATGTGTTTTGTCCAAACAAGTGTCCTAATAATTATCCTCACGCTGTGCACAATTTACATTAAACATGCAGCACAAGCAAATCTTTGTAACATTTTAAAAAATCAGACGCATCCTGTCTCAAAACAATGCAGTAAAACTAGTCCATGCATTTGTTACTTCCAGGCTGGATTATTGTAATTCCCTATTATCAGGCTGTCCCAATAATTCCCTTAAAACTCTCCAGTTGATCCAGAATGCAGCAGCACATGTAGTGACCACAAATAGGAAACACAATCATATTTCTCCCGTATTAGCTGCTCTGCACTGGCTTCATGTAAAATCCAGAATTTAATTTTTAATCCTTTTCCTGACCTTCAAAACCCTTAATGGTCACCACCATCTTATCTTAAAGAGCTCATAGTACCTTATTAGACACTAGAACACTGTGCTCCCACAATGCAGGGTTCATTGTGGTTCCTAGAGTCTCCAAGAGACAGAACGGGAGCCAGAGCCTTCAGCTATCAGACTCCTCTCCTGTAGAACCAGCTCCCAGTTTGTGTTCGGGATGCAGACACCCTCTCCACATTTAAGAGCAGGTTTATAAGTAAGCTTATAGTTAGGGCTGGCTCAGGCTTGCCTTGGACCAAGCCTCCAGTTATGCTGCTATAGGCTTAGACTTCCGGGGGACTTACACCTCTCTCCTCTCTCCTCCTCTCCCTCTCTATCTGTATGCATCATGTCCCATATATGCATATCACTAACTGGGCATGCAAGGCATCATCCACAGAGTGGTTGTGTCTCTTGTCTTACATGCCACGTTTAATGGTTGCATCTGGACCGTTGCTTGACGCCCAGTGCTTTTATTGTTATTATTATTTTTGGTCATGTTTTTATAGTTGTTATTGTTTATTGGTCATATTTTATAGTTGTTAGTATTATTGTCGCCGACACCTGGAAGCTGTTAGACATCCTCCTGGATCCGTCTTTTTCATATATGTTGATATTATTATTTTTGTGATATGGATTGTCTATGTTCTATGTTCTGTATACACAACATCTGTTGCACGTCTGTCCGTCCTGGGAAAAGGATCCCCGCTCAGTTGTTCCCCCCTGAGGTTTCATCAACCCCCCCCACACACACACACACACACACACACCCCGTTAATTGACGTTGTTTTGGGGGGAGTTTTTACTTAGCCGCTGTTCTGATTGTAAAGACAACTGTGGCAAATGTGTAATCTGTGCTATTGGGCTTTATAAAACTTTTTTATTTGATTTGAAATCCAGGAATCCTCCCACCCCCCCACGCAATATTTGAAATAAAAATCAAAACATACTACACTATATAAGGGTCAGCAGTTATGTAAAATGTTTATTTGTGAATGGGCTAAAACATGCAAAGGCATCAATAGGGTCTTTAATATATATATATATATATATATCACTTGCAAACCATAGCGTCACATGAAAGTCATTTTGTTTCCACTTGAAATGATAATGATTTGGACTTTGACTCACGGACGACATGCTGAACATCACAATGTATGATTCTTGCTGCCGTTTGAAGATATGCTTAATAGAGGTTTGTCGCATTTCTAATTAATGTTTGATTTAACGCCAAAAAAAATCCGTTATCTCTGCTTTCCTGTCTTTTTTTTCTCAACAATGAAAATCTTTGTGCTGAAACATCATCAGAAACATGTTTTGCTCTTTGCAGCATTGTATCACCTCACCATCTTATATAAAATGCAGGAGACCTTTTGTCTGCACATGATAACCAATGCATGTTGAGTGTTAATTAACACTGAAACATTTTTGCAACAACAGCTGTGGCTTCACTGATAGAGTGCTATTTACCACACCGAGTAAAATTATGCATGCACTACACTTAAAAATGTACAATTATAGCTTGGTGGTAATGCTGAAAAGGTTGTGTTGGTTACATAGGCTCGATGTAATTAATGTTACTTAAAAAGAGAGCTACATCCATGCCAAGGAAAACGGTGGTGATGAGCAGAATTTATAAACGAAAATAACACTTTACATCAGGCACAGTTAATTTACGCTGGGGTTTTTTCGACCAACTTCTCCTGGACAATTGTAGTCCAGGAGAAGTTGGGTGAAAACGTATTAGCCCACACAGAGGAGAGGAGAGGGAGCCGGGATGCTTTATCAGACGGACTCAACACAATAGAGAAGGAAGGACATAATTTTCAGCTGGGACTAGTTTGTTTCTGCAGGGAAAGTGAAACAATCACCTGGTAGCTTTGTCTGGGATCTAAGAACTTTTTCACTGTAGTGACGCGATTATTTTCCTGTTTCAGTTCACACAGATCATTCCAGTTTGCGCATTCATGCAGTGTGTGATCTATTCTGGTTTTTGTTGATTAATGCTCAGGTCATATTAGCATTTTGTTGTATCTTAATAACCATACATTTGTTTGGTCATTTGGCAAATAATGACAAAATCAGAAGAAACAGTGGATCCCAGGGCCCCAACATAGCAAAAAGCCTAGAATTTATATATATATATTTTCTGTTCTGTTTTCCATGATTAACATTATAAGTAAACTAAGTGAAAATGACTGTTGGCTGAATAAACAGTTGCACAGATTATTTATGGTGTCTAAAACAATATTAGAGCCCCCTCCATCCCTCAAAGGGTGCACATAGTTTAGTCCACTCCAGCAGTTGGTTGGACTCCAAAAGTAGGAACTGAGGACTTCATCAGTCCACTAAAAGAGAAAAGAGAGACAGGAGTGAGAAAGAAAACAGCCAGAGTTGAAAAGGTTCTTGCGAACACAACTTGCCAAAATGTGACGCTAACATTCTAATAGTTCTATCAATGAAGCAACTTTTCCTTCAGTTTCAGGTCAGCAGGTCCATCAAAGTCCTTTCAAGCTATTATTTCTAGCAGTTTACTGAAATGAGATTTGCGATATTAACATGAAGTAGTCTGTTTTATTATAATAATTCTAAAAATCCTGTCATTCTTTTTTCTCAATTGATAACGTTTGAAATATGATCCGTTTAACTATTGTGCTAACAAACATCCCTGATACAAATAACCATTCAGCAGCATCAGAGAGGTTTAATAATTATTTTATTATTATTATTTAACTTTACTTCACTTTCTGTGTTAAGACGTGTCAAACAGTGTTTTAATCCTGTGTTTGCAGTTATAACACTTGGGTTCCCCTTTTTCTATAGATTTGTATTATCCCTTTATGTTTTGAATGTTTTAATACACAACTTCTATGTTGCAACCGACTCTGCTAACGTCTTTTTTTATTCAGAATAACTTTGCAAATTCGTCTTTCATTATGAAATATAATAATGCAATCATCCTTTCGCAGTGGGGCCGGAGTGTCTTATGCTCTGACGCCAGAAAAATCATGATGAAAATAATCAGTTCTATAATGTTATAAAACTTCATGGTGAAAGCTTCACACAGCCAATAAAGAATGTTGAGAAAATATTTTTTGTGTTAACTTTATTGTGATTTTCTGTAGCTGCGTCATTATCCTTATCTGTTCCATTCAACACACTCTTTTAAGTAAAAAGAAAATCATTGATTTTGTTTCCACATGAAACACGATGACGATCCACTAACAATCTGTGTTCGATTGCCATCGCTATTTGTATTTGTATTTGTATTTATGCTTTTAGGGGTTTGGTTATCCAAAAAATATTTTGGATTTTTTTAGTTTGACATTACGACAATTAAAATGCATTTAAATGACAGTGTGTGAGTGAAACAGACTTCTATGTGTTTGATTGATAGTACAAGAACAGAAGTAGTGACCATGCTGCAAATACATCCACGTGCTTAGACACACATGGATAGACTCTATGTACAGTATGTATATGTGCATTATCATACTGTATATACACATATAGAGATAGCACAGTGCACTTGAACAAAGTATACATACAAATGAAAACGTGAGTGCATATATTTGCCTGTGCATACACGGAGCAGGAGCACACAAATGAATACAGACAAAGAATACACAATAAACATTGGCCAAAAAATTATCTTAAAACTTACTGCAAAGTGCACATTTTTATTTAATATTAATTGTTATTAGTATTAGATTATATTTTAGAAAATAGTGTTTGAAATGACTTTCTTTTATGTCTTGTACTTTCTTTCTCAACTGGTGAATGTGAAGTTATTTTATATATTTTTTAATAAAAAAATGGAAAAAGGCTCCTTCATTTATTACAGCAGCTGGTCTCTGTAATTTTTATCAAACGTTCCACAAACAGAAGAAAATAGTGCATTTGTTGGGGACTATTTTCAGCAGCGGACTAATCCCCCTTTGATGTTCTAGTGACAGATTGTTAACAATAGGAAAAAAATCTCCAGACTCATAGACACTTCAAATCAAAAAGAATATGCTCAGTATATTCTGCTCCCCGTACATCTCTAATTTCACTTCTCATTTCATTCTTTCCTTTTTTCTTTGTTTTGGCTTCTCACCAGCCTCAGCCATACATCATGTAACAAGTCTTCTACAACGAGCAGGGGTGAAATCTTGATTACACACTGACCGTCCGCAATTTTAACCTTTGATCTCCACCCAGTAGTGCAGGCAGTTTGTAGGAAACACACAGAGGAGCATGAACCCTGGATAGAAGTCATACACAGTGGCAAGGAAGCGAAGTAAAAGGACAAAAAAGAAAGAAACACGCTGTTCACTGGTCTTTATTGATTCTGGTAGGGTGTTGAAAAGGTCTTTGGTCATGCCCTTACCAAAGGATACTAATTTGCTCGATCAAGTCTGTCGGAATATCGACTGGGAGGAGGCTGAGCGCCTGCCATTGTGTTGGCTTCAGCAGGGAGCTGGTCTGTGAAACAGGATTACTAGAGGTCAGGCAGCCAGTGAAAGGATGTCCATCACTTTCTGGGGGCTAATACAAAGGGGCGGGGCCCGGGAGACGTGATTGAGATGTTGAAGACCAGAGGGGAGGGGAAGCTCCAGCACCACCTCACCCCCACCCACATGCAGATTTGCAGCGTGTTAATCTGTATGTTTCATGGTTACAGACACCCGGGATGCTTTGTTTTCAGCCACAAAAGATATTCAAAGGAGACGGGTTACCTCTTTTTCTAAGAAATAAATGTCCTACACTGAGGATTTTAAATGGTGGCATATTGTTCTTCATCCATCCCTCTAGTTTCTATACCCGCTGATCCTGATCCCGCTGTACAGGCTCAAAATGTGCGGACAACTCTTATACTGTATCTCATAATAATGTACTTACATAATGAAGTGCGGCCAGGGCCCGGTTTTAAGAAATACTGAGATCCTAGGTCCAGACTCCTCCTGTATGTTAAGGGTAATTCAATTAACATTTAAAATGCATGTATTACTTAATAAATAAATCAGAAAATATGAAATAAGTAAATGTGTTATACAGAATTTATTAATCTACTAAAACATTTGTGAAAACGATTTAAAGGATTACTCATTCAACATTTTTTCACACCGACTGAGGTGGCTTTGTAAATACTAATGGTTGATATTAATAATCATAATTATTATTATTATTATTATAAAAAAATATGATAATAATTATAATAATAATAGATAATAATATTATGTTTTTTTATCTGTTATGCAAAATTCTGACGACGCCATTGCAGATTTTTAACGAATAGAGATGCTGCTTTGTTATCTTGATTAAATATTGTCCATCACATTACAAGCAAAAAAAACATTCCGCTGGATTCCACAGATTTTCATTCTGGATCTCCCCTGGATAATCTGCAGATTCCGTTTGTGTCGGCTGTGTAAAATAGAGCGGACTGTATAGTTTAGCCAGAAGAGTTAAAATAATAATATTTGAATACTAAAATAATAATATTTTAAAGTAAAGAGACCAAATCAAGGATGGAAACATAAAAGTATTTTAAAAAAATTAAAATTAACCTATAGGCTTATTTTTTGACCACATACAGTGAAGGTGAAGTGAAGAGCTACACATGGAAAATGAATAATGTGTGTGTTTCTCTTTTTAAATCATAACTGAAATGATATATGATCATAATCCATGTAAACAACCTTTCCATGCAGCTTAAAATCTTGCTTTTTGCAGAGCTCCAGTAGTTGAAC
The DNA here is from genome assembly GCA_943593645.1 of Bovichtus variegatus. Taxonomy (NCBI): domain Eukaryota; kingdom Metazoa; phylum Chordata; class Actinopteri; order Perciformes; family Bovichtidae; genus Bovichtus; species Bovichtus variegatus. The sequence continues at coordinate 1,152,915 of CALSCE010009381.1, forward strand.
GTCCCACCAGTGATGTCGAAGTCTCCTGAAGGGTGTGTCAGTGCACTGTGACATCACTGACGGGCCTCAGGGAATTACTCCTTTCAGCTTGGTGCTGTAACTCTACAACAGTGTCAACAAGGTTTTTTGTTTGTTCGTTTTACTTCATTTATTTATACGTGTCTTGTGGCATTGCCTTGTGCGTATTAACAAACCTGTAAACTCATTTAGCACTGAACGCAGTGTTCAGCTTCTAGGGCCGAACTGTGATCTACTTTTTAAAGTAGGGATTGTGCCTTTAAACTATTTCATATATTCTATAGGGCAATATATTATCAGTACTTTTGATGATAGAAATTACAGTTGTGTCATGTATATTTTAAGAGATTGGTTATTGGTGGGAAACAATTGCAAATCCAGGCTTGGGGCCCGTTTGACAAAGCAGGTATACAGTGTATATATAAAACCACAACTCTTTAGTTTGTATGTGATCAAAATGGAATTGACAGGGTTTGAAATGATAGATCACTGATGTCACTTCATGGCTCAACCCTTCTGCTTGTTGCTACAAGTTGTGTCCCCTCTCGACAGCCGTCTCGTGCTTGTCATACCACTATACAAACATCTCCATTGTGAGGCAGCTTTGGGGCACTGATAACCTCCAAACCACATGAAACCCTAGCCTAGCATCTGAAGAGACCACAGACCATCACAGACATGACCCCTTTGTGGAAACAAGCCTTTCTCTCCATTGAGCAAACAACCAATTAGCTATTATGAAGACTGACTGCGAGGATACGTGTGTGTCTGCTTTTTGTGGATGAGGTTGCAGCCTCTTACCTCTGTATATGGGACATCTGCTGAGGGTTTGTGTCCCTGGGTAAGTACTAGCCGAGCACGAGCCCAGCACCTTTTCAACCTGATCACATAGGTATTTAGCTCTCAGCCATGGCCAGTGTTTCTGTTTGTTTTATTTTCAGAGCAGGTGTTTTATAATCATTAGCAACTCCATTACGACCACAGCTCTAAGTAGAAGACAAACAGTGGCTGTGCATCTATTCTCAATGGAACCATCTGGTGGCAAGGAGGAAAAATGGCTGTGTTTGGCGCCAGTGTTTGCCAATGGTCACATAATTGTGTTTCAAAGGAGAGGAGGCAGATAGCAGACAGGCTGAGCTGAAGTGCTCTGGGTTTTATAGAATGTGTCCAATGTCTTTGTCCGCTCAGCCAACATCCTGGTGTTTGTATTCATCTGTCTACAGTAGGGCCTTCCTTCACTAAATGTCTTTTTTTATTTTCCAAGAAATGCTTTTGTGGACAGTCAATAAATTTCACATTCACAGAGCTACAGGCCCATTGAAACAAACCAGGCTACGCAGTGCTTCTATCACATTTATTTCCCCCAATGTGTTCAGCTACATTTGCTTCATCATTGTGAACACGAGGCTGCTTCTAGTCCGCAGGACAAAAGAAAACAGAAGCTTTACGACCAAAACTCAAGCTGCTGCAATGCTGCTGTTAGTCTCAAACATATGAACAGGTCCTTTAACACACAGGCTACACAGGGCTGCAATTATAAGTCAGAAAATGTTTGATATTTCATCTATTGTATGCATGTTTATCATTCATGTAGTCATGTATGCATGTAGTCATGTATGCATATGTTTGAGTGCACATAGATATTTGTGTACAGGTAGTTTAGCTCAAAACGAACAGTAGACATCAACTAAAGTTAATGTTAATGTTTTCAAAATGACATGACAAATAAAACATTTATATATTTGCCTTCCTCTCATCTGGAAATACATCTGTTATATATGGTTGAAAAAATACAAATTGGGCTTATTTCTCTTTTATTTGTATGGAGCTATTTGCAATGTCAAAATGAGTTTCCAGCACTGCACAGACAGGACAGGAGATCTAATGCACAATTATACACACAATAATATATCGTATTCAACATATTAGCAAGAAGTGCGCCTTTACAATAGAAAAATAATTAAAATTAATCCTAAAAATTATAACCATGCCAAATAAGATAATCATAGAAACTTCAAAATGTTGCATTACTTTCAGCCGTGTATACATCTCAAATATAAATCATTTCCAAATGAGTTCAGGTGATGCCACATTATATACATTTGTATCTTAATTCATAAGGTTATTTCCATAAAGTATTATTCCTGTAATGTTTGTTTCCTTAATTGTGCATATCACATATAAATGTTTTAATTATGTATTACGTTTATGTTTCATCTTTTTACGTAAATGAACAGATAACGGATATTACATGACATTTATTAAACCAAACAAAAGAAAGAAAGAAATCTACAAATCCTTCAACACTGGAAAAGTAACATGTTCATTTTGGAATACAGAAGAAAAAAGGAGAAACCATAGCAACAGAAAATATATATGATTTTTCAATTTATTAGAGAAATATGATGGGTTTAGGAGCGGTTTGACCTCCTATAATTAAAGTGGCAAGGACTCTGTTTTTTTTACTGTAAAGGCTGATACCAATAGCTTTTAGACTGACTATTTTTGAATTTGATCAAAATGGAAAAAGTACAAGCACGCATACACACAGTACACAACAGGACTCAGAGTTTTCTGTTGTCGCTGTTGACTGAATAAGAAACTGTGCAGAAAAATGTAAACCTAGATATGACAATTTCTGTTTCTAATGGAAGTAGTCAGTGGCTGCAGGGTGCAAGGTGCTGGGTCGGGAGTCATGACTTAATTTCTGTCACATGGATTGTCTATGTTGTATTTTTAATTATGTTGTTTATTCTGTACACACGACATCTATTACAGTGTGTCCGTCCTGAGAGAGGGATCCTCCTCAGTCACTCTCAGAGGTTTATAACATGTTTCCTCATTAATTGTGGGGGGGGTTTTTTGGGGAGTTTTTCCTTGTGCGCTGCGAGGGTCTAAGGACAGAGGGGGGGTCGTATGCTCTACAGCCTGTAAAGCCACCTGAGACTAATGTGTCATTTGTGATATCGGGCTATATAAATAAATTTGATTGTTTGAATGATGACCTCATTATTTGTGAAATCCTGGCTCTGGCTCTGAAACTTGTTTTATTTGTGTGTTATGTTGAGTCATGTTGCGTCTCAGATGGAGTGTGTTGTTTGTGTTTGTGTTTGTGTACACCCTCCTCCACCACCTCTCAGGGCTCTGCTTGTTTGTAGGAAAAAGGCTGTCAATGCTGATAATTATTCCAAACAAAATGCTGCACCCACTACACATAATTACGCCACTGATGTTAATTACTGTGTTACTTATTAACGACTCATTAAACAATTACGGTCACCGTCAATGATATGCTAATGAATTTCACATGAAACATGTGTAAAAGTAACTACCCAGCAAGGTGATGGATGGAGGGCCAACACACTGAGAGGACCAGGCACTCTGTTCCTTTAGTTGGCCCGGACCTTATCAAGCAGCTCGACATTCTTTTTAGCATTTGCAGTTGCTATAATAAACATTATTACTATTAATAATAAACTGACTTTTATTATTATAGCTATTATTATTGCTCATTCCAGCACTCAGAGGCAGGGGACAGCGCTGGACTTAGCGAAAAACTAAAAGAAAGTCTTTTGTATTGAAGTCTGCAGTTTGTATCACTTATACTAAATTTGGAAAAACAATTATCACTATCATATTGATGAATATTAGATTCAAGTAACTGTTTAACATGTTTACTTCTAATTTTACATACATTGATAAAGGAACATCTATACGTACACATTTTCAAAACATAATCATTTTCATACTTAACTCATTTTGATATTGCACTATTGCAATTTCAGAAACTCATGCGAAGAGGAGCCGCAGTATTTAGAGTTTTTATTAAAAAGCCTTTATTGGTTACGTGGTGTGTTGGTGAAAATTCTAGATGTGTGAAACTCTATGACGCCAATGTCCATAACGCATTAATAAACATAGTTATGATGCATTCTAATCCGCTTATAGTATATTATATAATTAGTTATATTTGCTTTATAACAATAATCAGAACACAATATATAGCATTTTATAATGACTTATATGATCAAGTATTATAATACTTCATAATTGCTGCTCACTCACATTTTTTTGTTTCCCTATTGATTAGTTTTTTGTTTTGCGAGTATCATATTATATTATAATTCCCATAGTTGGAATACATTCTAATGTTTTTGTAATGCATTATAATCACTGTCATAAGATATTATATTATGATTATGAGTTACTCTGAGTTGTCATTGGGTGCTTTGAGAAAAGTGAAAAGAAAATCATTAAACATAAGAACATGCAAAACATTTTAAGATTAATTTTCACTTTATTTAAATCAAACCGTGACCACTCAGAGTAATTTCATAATCCCATTATAATGCATTAAAACAGTGATTATAATGCATTATAAAAAGATTGCAATATATTACAAGTGAGCAGCCGTTATAATGATCATGATACTTGACCTTATGTCATTATAAAATGCTTTATAATGTGTCAAGATTATTGTTATAAATCCTTGTGAATATTAATGAGTGCTAATAACTATAAGTATACAGTTTTGTTAGCAGATTATACGCTATGATAAGTGTGTTTATAATGCATTATCACAATCTGATATATTTACTTTTTTAATAATTTTGTTTAAACTTGAACTTTACTGTGTTTTAGTAGCTTAAACCTTTGTGTTGTGCTTTGAAAGTAAAAAAAAACTTTTAATAGGACATAAAATCATGTTTTTAGAAGACAGGGCTGGGCATGTCTAATTTGGTCATCACAGTATTAAAAATATCCATTTAAAAGTATTGACGTGGATTCATAATGGCCACAAGCACACAACCCGTCTTCATAGGAATAGTATATAGAAATATCTCACGGGGACTTTGTTACCTGCTTGTTACCACTGATGGTGTTATTTTCTGATGTTTAATGTGAGCAGCCAGCAGAAGATGATTACCACATCACAATCATTTTCATCAGGTGTGTTGAAATTGTGAGAGAAATATTTCCAGATCATAAGAAAACAAAGCACTTCATGTCAGGATCACAAAGGAGTCATCCCTCGATCACATGAATGCACGATATAGAAAGACTTTGAAGAGCAGGCCAGCGCTTTCCTACTCACACCGAGGTGTGGCTCAACTCCTCGTTGAGCTGTGGCACATAATGCATGGTTCTGCATTGTGTGTGTGTGTGTGTGTGTGTGTGTGTGTGTGTGTGTGAGTGAGTCAGAGAGAGGCTGGAGTGGTGCTTTATATGCTCCTAAAAAGACGGCACAATGAACTATTTCGTCTAATGGCAAAATATCCCTCTATTTTCAAGTTCCTGGAGTGAGGACCTTGGGCAAATTGATGTATGTCTCCTCCTCCTCTTTCTGGATCTCGCCTCTTTTTTTCTCCAGCAGCATTATGGGTGGTTATAAAATATTAATATGAGAGTGCATTTAGCGGAGAGCAGCTCATATGGGTATTCTCTCGTGACTCCCCATTCAGGTCACTGGGGAGCGTCTGTCTGTTGCTCTGCCTGCCTGATTTACTCTAAATGCAACATTAAAGATCTCTTTCCTTTTGGAGGCTGCATGAATGATGCTGTCTTTTCTTACTCTCTCAATATACATACATATACATATATATGTATGTATACAAATATATGTATATATATATATATATGTATATATATATATATATATATATATATATGTATATTCTGCACCAAATCGAAAGCAGAATTACTGTGTTGGCCGAGTCTCTGCCAAATCTCAGAAGAGTAGCTCATGAAAACACTGATTGGAAAAGACTCGGTGTCATATCTAGTTAAAACATGAGACAGACAGCACCACCCTCAGAGGCAAACACACACACACACACACACACACACACACACACACACTTGTACACAAATGATTCTTGAAACAAACAAGAAAACACAAAAGAGCATAAGGCAAACACAAACACTGGTGTGTGTCTTCAGACCTCTGTACATCACATTCATCAGAGACAGCCGTATCCCTATAAACATGCCTTCTTCGTTTTTTGGGAATTTTGCTCTTATGTTTTGTTTTTTTAATTCCATACTAAAGGAAAAAGCGGTTGGACCCGCCTCCCAACCGGAGTTGAATCAACCAATTGGCTTGCCTGAGGCGAAGGTCTGCACAACGTGTTGTTGAGATTACCCATAATACCTTTTTCTGCATAGGTACACAGAGACGTTTACGCGTATCTTTAAAGAAGCATATTTACAGCTTTACTGGTTCGCTGGTATCGGTGTAAACAAACAGCATAATACAAATGTCAGGCTCTAAAACCTGAGTGTACCAATGTGATCAGAGCAGCTCTATTTATTAAATATATATATATATATTATTTTTTTTAGACGTTAGTGTCGTCTTGGACAGCAAATAGATCTAATTAAGTAAAAGTGAGAGCGGAAATATGTCGTCTCTTATTTGTAGGTGTTGCTGCGCAGCGTCCCAAGAGGAGGTGAAAAACATGACATGTTGGACACCATCTCACAGTTTGTTATGGTCCTCTTTATAATACATGAAGGAGAATATGAGGAGAGGGCTGTTATTGATCAGGCTCCATGGCTGTGGCCCTCAGCCTGTTATGAAGTAAAGCTGAGTCCTGTGTTGGACGGCCATTAGCAGAAATGAGCTATTGATGTAATGATGGTGAAGTATCTGCAGAGTCAATAGCAGTCACACTGCTTATCTCTTCCTTTCTGGACCTGGTGTCTGACGCTGACAGTGACCTCAACTGACAGGTTGGCACTACAGTTTGAACATGCATATCCATACTCTTGTATTAAATCAATGGAAAAAAAGGAAGTGCTGTTGTTATGGCGACGGCGGCGCATGCAGATGTAGCGCACGATAGCTCCTATGAACTTCGCTATATTTTTGTTTTAATCGTTGCCTGTTTGTCTCTTTCTTCTTCACTGGATTGCAGCGATGACCATACAGCTTGTGACGGAGATACGCTCATCAACATCTGAGAAGGACGCGTGGTGATTGGATTAAGTGCAGGGGAGGAGAAGAAAGCCGAGAGGGGAGCTAAGCTAACCCAGCGATGACCTATAAAGCTATTCCACTACCCAGCATGCTCCTGGACGATGTCCGGTCACAGGAAAACAAGACTCAGGCTAACCCAGCAACAGTAAATGATCAATAATAACAATAAATGATCCTTGAATCCTTGAATAAGTACATTTCCCAATAGGAAAAGAAGAAACTAAGACCAGGACAGATAAATGGCACAATATTGTTATGGACTGTCCCATTTTTTTTTTATCTTTTACTGCATTGTTATGGCAACAAAGGTACTGCTGATATTAGGACATTTCCTCCGAAGATTCTCTTTAAGAAAAGCTGTTTTAGATTCTACATCTTAGCTGGCAGAAGCAAACTACACGATAGTTTATGTGTTGATGCCTACCAGGGACAGCCAGGGCTCCCAAAACAAATATAAAAAAATGTTTTAACTCCTCCGGTCTCTTGGTCTCTAGGTGAGGTTCCTGAACTTATTATTTTTTATTATGAGAATTTTGTCGGATTGAATTTTTCTCTGCGTGTGTGTACATTGCACAGTTTGAATTTGAAATGTACACAATTCAGCACAAATGCTTAATAATAATAGTAGCGGTACTTTTGGTACGCCAAATTCCATACCAATATCAAACATTGTACCAGTGTGGTAGTTGTTGGTGATGGGAATGGGATTCTACTTCCAACCTCAGAAAGGCTTTATATGTCTGACTCCTTTATAGGCTCAAACATTTTTCCAAGTTTCTAGAAAAAGTGTATACTTTTATTGAGGTGGAGTCTAACTCCTCTGCCTCGACCGGGAAGCACTTTGGGTCAACTCCTGTTGTTTTTAGATGTCCTAAATAAATAGACTAACACAACAAAAAAGTTGTCAGACTGTAAATTATTTTCTATGATGTGTCAAAGGGCCTTCTGGCTATCACAATGATGCTTCATTTGTCTACTGCTCAACAACAGATCAATACAGATCTTCACTATTCACCATGAGTCATGCACTCTGGGCACCTGACATGGTAATCTTTCATTATACTCCACTTACTGCGCATGTAGAGTGAACATGATGAAAAGGGATTTGTGAATTGATATTTCATCTGAATTCCAACACCACCTCTCACTCCAGAAATCAAGAGTTGCAAATTATGATGTTGATAATTGCTGTTATTAGGGTGATGCAAGTTGAATAGAAGCTGCTGCTTCTACTCTGGCCAACAAAGAACAGAGTGACATATGGTGAAAATGCAGCATCATATTTGATTTGGTGTAAACAGTATATGTGTGTGTGGGTGTGTGCGTGCGTGCGCGCGCGCGTGTGTGTGTGTTGCACAAAGCACAGAGTGTGCTATGTGGAGAGCTATTTTAAACAACCAGACAGCAGCAGGCTGAGAGCTGTGCTGCTCTTCAGGTGCTCAATAATTAACTGCATGCTGCTCGCAGAGTGCCGGTGGTGTGGTGGAGGAAGTCAGGCAGAAGCTAGGAGCAGGGTGTGTGTAGAGCATGAGCGCCGTGTGTGTGTGGGTTGGGGGGGGGGGGGGTTACATTGAATACACCCCTCTCATAGCTTACTTGTTGCGACATCTGAAAATTAGTCCCTTGTGCTCATTATCAGATGATCTGATGAAAACTAAGGTGGGTCCCACCCGCCCACCCGCCTCCCACGTACACCACCATGACTTGTATCACACAGGTCTGCGATGCTGATTACTGTTACCAACACAGAGGAAGTCCCACAGCACATCGGGATGGGGGATGAGTAAGATCCTGGTAGCCTTTGTGTCGGCATTAAAGTTTCAGGTCGCGTGGGCCTGTTTTACACGGCTGCTGATCCCCGATTGATGCTGAGCTGGAAAGCAGCCATGGGCAACAGCATGTCAGACATCAGACTGCTGGTCTCCAGGTGCCACGGTGCCACAAACAAGTGTTGAATTAGACCCACTGGGATTTGAAGCTACATACGCTAACATCACCCTGATGCTGTTAAAATGGCTTTACAGCAGGACTCCAAGGTATGCGCTAGCAGTGCCTTGGACTGCTAAAATATGGCTCCAAGGAGACGCACACAGGCACAAACCAGGGATGCAAATTGCACACTACGCATTGCTTTCATCAAGTATTGTCGTTACCTGATAATCAAGAATGACGAGCAATAAAACAGGCAGTACTTACAGACTCCAGGTTTTCAGTCAAATTCAAAACACATTAGAACAAGCATGTGAGAGCAAACATGACCAAAACGTCACTAAACATCTCTTTCTTCTGACTTCCCTTTGAGGCAACATTAAATCCTTTTAGTAAACAGTGCAGCCCTCATTATTAACCTCCTTTTTCACATTGTCCTCTATAATGGTGGCCATACAGATAGCATTATATTTAAAAAAAGAAAGATAACAAATGGAATGAATAATGGCATTACAGTTTTGTTTTTTTGTAAAATAATGCATCAAAATGTAATGAGAGGCCAGTCCATGTTCACTGTTGTTCATTATCATCACTAAGAACTTGAATGACAATCTAGGATTGATGCAATAAATCTGAAGGTACTCAAGCTAAATTGTTAAATGTGTTTAAACACCTGGGAGGGAATTTGGGGTCATTATTAGGTGCCAAGGTCAGAGAATAAATTATCAATTTTTTTTTTTTTTTTAAATCAACAATAATGTGGTGCTTCTGTCTGTACCATATACAGCATTATAATATAGATAAATCAGAAACATATGCTTTAGGATAACTGAAGGAATGTGGAGTTACTAACAGCACTCATTAGATAACTTTAATAGTATTGTTGCATTCATCAGGTGCAATTTGTGTTGATTTTAATGTTGCTCATGTATGACTTAATTATTTCAGTATTGCTTCTATACCTGTGAAAATGATATCTGCAACTTACACAGCACAGTACTCCCTTTGAAAAAGAAAGTTTTTCTGTTTGGTTTTTTTTGGTTGTTTGTGTTGTTTGTTTGGTGAAATGAGTTCATAATGAAAGTCTAGCAGCCTGAACCTCCATTAGCCTACTTTCAGAAACACACACAGGAGCACACCCACACAACTCTGTACATTAATGGAAGAAATGATATCTCTTCATTAAAGAATCGTCTTTCTGAATGGACAATCCCAGGCTTTGTGAATAGGTCTCTTCATGACCAAAACCACACCAATGCAATGAAAGAGGGAAAAAAATGAAACATCCAAATTGCTACTTCAATCTCCAAGAGCTTTGAAGTGCTGTTTTCATCCCATTTTGACCAAAATAAATGTGTATTTTTATTATAGCATGTGTCGGGAGGTTGCTAATGGGTTTGGAATAAAAGACAACATTTTGATTCAGCCGGGCGCTGGTGGCACAGAGACCCTTTTTACTTCAGCTCATTTTAAAGCCGGAGCGCCGCTGCTCCCCTATCATTGGTTGATCAAGTCAAAGATGACGACCCACTCAGTGTTAATGCCTGCCTGCAGTTAGAAGTGATCCCCATGAACCAAATCAAAAGTCTGGCTCCCTGCTGAATAGATGCAGTGTCTTGCTCTGCTGCCTTCAGTTAGGGATCACCGCAACATGTCCATGTGAAAGGCTGAGGGCGGCTGGCCAAGGCTGCTTTCTCCTCCTCAGGAGCAGACTTCACTGTTACTGAGGGCACGCTTATTCACGAGCTGGGACAAGTCAAAGCTGCTGAACAAAGCTGGGGAGCCAGTGAGGGGCTACTGTTAGCTGTAAGACATTCTGCACTAATGCTGCAAAAAAATGTCATCGTGTTTCACTGCAACCTGTGAAATAAGCATGTTATCATGGTGTCCACAGGAGAAGCTTTTTAATTAAACAGGAAAGAGGTGATGAGCTCACACGCTGTCTGCACTGAGGCTCTAACATGCGCTAGTCGCAAGACCTTCAGATTAAAACAACCACAGATATCACAATGTGTGTGAACTATATGGAATTATGTATTAATAACAAAACTACAGTCATGCACAAAAGTGTTGATGGTATTATGGTGTGTAAATGATTCTAACAGTATGCAGGTTTCACATTTCCTTCCCCATGAAGAAGTTACTTTCAAACTTTCAACAATTATAGAAGTGATTTTTAATAAACGTGTGCTCTGTGTTGTTTTACACGCTACCGTTCAAGTGTAAGCATACACATGTTTGTGGATAAATGCATAAAGAGTATGGAATCACACATAATTCTAATAGTTACAAAATCCAATCTAAAGAGGTAGGCCGAGTCAACATGTAAGAAAATGATATACGTCTCAAAGATCTGGGACTTAGAAAGACATTTTATTCATTTTATAGCATGCTCGAGGAGCAGCAATAATCATTTATTCATTTCAAATGAAGTAGATTTCCAGCTCTCCATACAAATTGGAAGACACAGGATAATTGACATATTAGTCACCAATATTTCTGGTATTCTAACTGCAATTTATCTGAGACTCCACTACGTTGACCAAAAGGAAAAACACTTAGAGAATTTGCGACATGTGGAGGTAATTCCTCCCACTAGAAAAGCCTCTATCATTACCTTTTTTTTTTTTTCACGTTAATCTCATATAGAATTATAGACTGTGATATAGCAATATATCAAACCATGCAGGGGAGTAATTAAAACTACATTTGGTCAGCAAAGAAAGGAAATTAGGGAATCACTGGAATATAAAAGATCACCAAAGTATAAATCACAAAACATAGATTAGATTAACAACTGAAAAAAAAGATGATTAGTCAGCCCTGTGTTATTATATTATATATGTTTTTATTCTTTTATCCACTGTAATAGAGCGATGGTCACAGTGAGGAGGAGGTTTGCTCTGGATAGATTACTAAATATACAAGAGGAGAGACTTTCTTCAACATCCCTTATGTTGCCTTCACTGGCAGCAGTCTGTACTGGCATCAGCACCAGTCGCACCAGTCGCTACAGTCGGCAGGAGGTGGATCCGCTCTGCCACAGAGCCTCTGCAGGTTGCCCTTGTCAGATATTCATTTCACACTTATATACTTGCTTATATTTAAAACCAGCTGATACTTCACTCCAAGTTTGGTTCAGGCAGCAATGGGCTGATGTGAAGGTCTATTTTTGGCATAAGATCCTTAAAGTCTTCATGGGAAAAACAACAATATATATTTTTCGACGAAATAATGCTAAAAGACGACGGGACTAGTGAAGTAAAGGACTAATTTTACTCATAAAGTAACTCATTATTATTCATGAAGAAAAACTGAAGAAAACATAGCTGATGGCATAACAATCTTTTCTTGGCTTGAAGATGTAATCTGTGTCAGGCGATAAAAGTCTGCATTCTTGATTTGTCAGAACAACCTCCACATACGGAACATGTTCCCGCTCTTATTTTCCTTTATCTTCTATTGAAATGACATAATTCATTGAGCAGTGACTTATTGAGTACCAAGTTAGCGGTTTAACTTTGTTTAATAAGCTCCATGTTGACATTGTAAAAACCACCTCAGCACATTGAAACATGCACATCCTGCTGCCTACAGAGATGATTAACACCGGCGGCTGACAGCTCTCATGTAAACAACGTTCTCCTGTCTTACACAAAACATTATTTGCCCTTTTGGCAGGGAGCACGGACTTGATAATGAGAGCTATTTACACTGTGCTCAAAACTTCCTATTTTATCTGTTGCAGCTTCTAAAGGGCTCTTGAGCTCTCACAGTGTTTGTTGAGATGAAAAATGGCAGAGAGTGCTGTGCCATGTTTGAGGTCTTCCTCAAGGTCTGCACTGGCTGTTGTCTCAATTTGTCAATCTTGGCATCTTTATACACCATCCAAGCCCAAAACGTCAAATGTTGCTTGAAAAGTTACTTCCTCTGTTTGAGCGTCATAAATTTTGTACCTTTTAGAGGGGAAACAAGTAGAGCATAAAGGACAAGGACACCCCCTGCTTGTTTAGGGGGTTTAATTTATGCCTGTTTCCATGGTAACTATCTCCTTGGTCTTTGCGAAAGCAGTCACCTGACAGAGGTCCATTAGTAACTGTATCTTCTGCCTGTTAGGGAAAATGTGTATCAGTGCATACAGGCCGGTAGTCTAAACAGGCCATCTGTCAGATTGTCATTTTGCCACCTTTAAGTGATGCCTTCAAGTTTCCTCAGGCACGGGCTTAGTGCTCATGAAGAATGGCTTCTCTTTAGGCCGGGGGAAACCCTGGGGTAAGTGATTACAGGTCTGTTTAGTGTCAAAACTAGATGGAGTCTGAAAGCTAGGGTTATGGGATGTTTAAGGTTAAGGAAAGATTGAGATTGTGGTAAATAAACTATGGTTAGGGTTCGGCAACTAAAACACTTTGTCTTGGTTATATAGACTGCACGTTTCGGTAATATGAATAACAATAAGGCTGCCATTAACAGCAAATTAGCTGAAATAGGAGTTACAGACTCTTGCTGGATAATTGTTACTGGCGAGGTTGCTGTTGTTTTAAGTGTTGTTGCTTTCTTTTAACCATGACCCCTTTCTGTAACCTCAACCAGGTCGTTTTAGTTGCCATAGAGGTAGCAGCGGTTTTGGTAATGATGTAATCCTGTAGCTGGGGAAGTGAGATCCCAGAGCGAGTCATAGAAAGCGTCCAACTACCTGTTTTGTCATTTAGTTTGGAGGACTTGTTACTTGTACATTTTAGTTTGGAGGACTTGTACCCGCTGGGTACTCGGCTACACAGCCCAAATCTCATTTAAACATCATGACATCAACTAAAATTATTTTTTTATTCACACAATTCATCAAAGCTTAATGTCTGATTCATGTTGAATCCGTGTTGGCAGATCATGATGGATATGAGCAAATCGGACTGACTGTGAGTGTGAGTGTGGGCTTGACCTGTGTCAGTCTGAAAGGGTTATGAACCAATTCAGAAAAAAATATGTTTTAACACAATGCAGCTGGGATTGGCATGTATAGCTAATGGATGGATGGATGCAATTTTATTCATCATTCTTTAAGGTGTGCACAAATATTCTTCTGCAGCTGTTAATATGTGTGATCCAGCCTTTAAACATGCTGAAAAAGACACGTTGCTCAATTCCATGGCTGCGTTTAAGAATAGTTTTTTAATAAAAATTTTAAAAAATGTGTTATCTAAATATTATATAAGACTGCATTTTCCCACAGCAATACATAATGTTTGATGTTATGTTGTGTACATGTCTTGAATAGTGCTAAATCTCTCACACTGTTGCGTTGGGTGCGTTCTACATCACAGTGAAGTGCCCAATCCTGAAAGTGCTGCCGCTGCACACGTGAGCCCTGCTGTACCTGCTGAAGTCATTTGTGTGATTTGTTTGAGTAGCCGCAGTAATAACTGGTCATTGCTTCATTAGAAGAACAACAAGCCACACAGAGGCTGTTTATTTCCGCCTGCCAGTGTTAATTACCATTATGTTGACTCATTAACCAGACGAGAGGAGATCTCTCGCTCCCAACTTCCAGTGAAGCTCCAATCAGCAAAATGAGTTCAACCCACTTGGCCCACCCACTTCCACTGTAGTTCTGCAGAATATAAACTCCATCAACTTCAGGTCCCATCACAATGAAAAACCAGCCAAAACCAGCATGGGACAGTGAGGCATAGGATTATTATCGGTAACTATAATAATCCTATGTGGATAAAGGTTATTCAACAGCCTCGAGGTGTGATCAATGTAAGGGATGTTTCCCCTCTCACTGTATGTCTGGGTGTCTCACTAGCTGCCTTTCTACCTATAAAGCCCGATTTCACTAGCAGTTCACAGTTATTTATATGGGGGAAAAAATCACGCACCTTTTAAATTATTCTTAAAATCCAACATGTCCAAATATGCCATATATGCCAGGCTGAATTTGGGGAAAATGTGTCAAAAATAAAGGAATGGTGGAGATATTTATGATTTTTTTTAAAATAGATTATTAGGTTTAACTCTATTACTCAGTGTGAACACTGTCGAGCTTCAGTGAACTATTCCTTTGATGTTCTGAAACTCAACACAGTCCACAGTTGAGTTTTATCAAAAGCTTGGAAGTGGGCTCAGAAAAAAGTAAAAACATATAGTGCTACAAGAAAAGAAAAAGAAGAGTGAGGCCAAAGTTAATTAATTAATTAATTAATTAATCAACAAAACATTTCTGTTTTTAGTGGCCGAACATTTTTAGCTTAAACCTAACACCCTAAAAAATGAGCTTGAATGTTTTAAACATGTGTGTCAATGCATAGATACATAATAATTGTACTAAAACATAGGGTCATTACTTTTAATAGGATATGATGAAGTGTATGTTTTTGTCAGGGAGTAACTACATGCATTGCAGAACAAGTTTAGAATACTAGTGGATTGCAAAGGATAAAGATTTCAACATTACATTACTGAAACGTTCTCGGTTTAAAACAGCTCAACAAATATAGAAAATACAATAAAACTAAAATGTTCACTGGCAACATATTTCATGAGTTCACAGCCAAAATATGAGATCTTGAAATACAATAGAGCTTTTTCTAGCCTCGTGTCTCGCCATAGCAGGAAAAGCACAGGAATAATGTAATGGTGTGATACCGAGGCCCGAGGTTTAACACAGAAAAATCCATATTGACTGGAAGCCCGAGACACAATATGCATATTAGCATTTAATTGAAATCCCGATCTTTCCCTAACCTTAAGGCTTAAGGCTTTTCTGGCCTAAACCTAAGCCCATGCAGGCCTTAGGATGTGAACCCTGCACTTTGTAAGCCCCCTCATCCACCCCCACCACCTCCCTGCAACGTATGTGCAGTAGTGGATCATTTAATCGACAAAAAAAAAAAAAAAATGTGACTGTGAAAATAATCCAGGCAGTGATCGCATTTCTCATCACAACGTAATTGGGAAAACAAATTAGTAGCGTATCGAGGTCATTTGTGGGAGACAGGGTTTGCTAATCAGCGATGTAACCCACTCTGATACAAACTCTGATTATATTTTACATTATATTCCCTGCAAACATTTTTCAATTGACAATTCCTGTGATATCCATGCTAATTACAGCCCATTGCACACTCTGACTGAAAGCAGCGCTGCATTAAAAT
This sequence comes from Bovichtus variegatus, assembly GCA_943593645.1. NCBI lineage: Eukaryota > Metazoa > Chordata > Actinopteri > Perciformes > Bovichtidae > Bovichtus > Bovichtus variegatus. Next base: position 1,168,992 of record CALSCE010009381.1, read on the forward strand.
AAACGTAGGCGGCTGTGATAGTGTGGGCATGTTGCTACCTGTAATAGAAAGTCTTGTTCGTGTAACAGATGCAAACATTTGAAACACCGCAGCGCAGTTTATAGTACTGAGACAGCATTCTAAACTGTGGAAAGTTATTAATTTGATCCTCCATACAGACACGCAGCAGGCAAATAATTGTGCCATTTATGTTCTACCTGAAATATGCACTTACACATATTTGATTGGCCGATGCAACACCTTGTCGGATGACACCGCTGCAATAATTGCTCTAGCTTTAACACTTTTTGCCAAAGCCCTGCACATAGATTATCATTACAATAATATTCCTATAAGCATGTATAGGAATAAGGAAGTGACGTGCTTGTTTCCCCAACTTCAACACGTTTTAATTGTCTTTAACTCATTTCTGATCCCACTAAATATTCCTGGATTCTGTCAGTGTGATATTGCCTGTCGCTCAGTATTATTAGTTAGTTAGTATTATTATTAGTATAGTACTATTATTAGTTATTATTAGTATTATTAGTATTATTATAGTTGTATTTATGGCTTGTAAATGAAAATAAAAATGTAAATCAGTTTGCCAGTATGGTCCAGATACTGTTACAACGTCACATTCTCTATGAAGAGGTCAGTGAAACAAAGACTTTCAGCTTAGTTTTGAGTGATTCTTTAACTGGTAGCACATAAGAGTTTCATGGAAACTACAGATTTTTACGCACCAAACCCGTGCAGTTGCTCAGACCAACAAGCACTAGGTTTAGGATATAAACCTTCACCTGGGTCCCATCTGTGAACACTTTGGACTGCACCATGGCTAATCGATTCGAGAGAAAGAAAACCAAGCATGGCTCCAGTAGTGGGCTCGTACTTTGCCCCTGCACCTTCAATTTTAGGAATGCCTTTGTAAGTGTAAATACACTGTGTAAGCGTAATATGTGGTGACACAATACAGGCTTCTCGTGGCCCTGCTACAAGATGGGACCTCGAGTTCAGGCATTGTCTTGAGGCCCCACACCCGGTAACATTCATTCCAGTTCATATTGTGATTTTGCGGCTGGCACTTGGCAGCTTTGCTCATTTGGTAATCCGGGTTTGGTGCAGCCTTACTCAACAATATTGTGATGCTTACAGGTGAAGGCTTTTTGTCTGTCTGTCTAAAACTAAGTTGCATGGTTTTTTGTTGTTGTCTGCTACAGCATGCATATGTTCTCTGTGAATCACTTATCCCGTGTTCGGCTTTAGCAAAAATAAATCAGACAAGAAAAGGAAGAAATGTATAATTTATATTTTTGGTTCATTTTTCTCTGTCTCTGCATTCATTTGTGGAAACACTAGTTCTTCTTCCAAAGTACGCGGGAGTGATGCGTAGCTACTATAATGCATAAAGTTGGCGGTTTGCGGGTCAGGGTACTAAAATACCCTGACCCACGGATCACTAGTAGATGGAGAACTTATATACCGCCAGCGAAATGTCTTTATTAAGTAAAGGAGCATTCCTGTTATTTCCCCAAGACCTTTTTTATTCCTTTTAATGATAAAACACTACGAACAATAGATTTAAAATGGCACTGAAATGATTTTTGACAGCAAACTAAATGGGATTTCAGTTGGACTTTAATCCCAGTAAATGTCCTCCACCATGGTGCCACTGGTATCAGTTTAGCATGGAGGAGCTCAAACAAGTTAAAGGATGATACTGTATCTCTCTTACGAGGACAGATGCTCCATTTGTTCGGCTACATACAGGCCTTTCAGTGTTTCCGTCCAGCTTCACTTCACACGACATATGTGGAATCAGCCACCACACACGTGTCACCTTCTAACTTCTGATTCCAGTGCTGCCGTGGGGTTTGGTGGGAGGGCACCAAGTTTGAAAAGCATGTAGAAGCATTCATGTGGCCCACACTGCATACAAATACCCATGCAACATCAATTAGTGCTCTATGAATATGAGTTAATGAGCGGCTCCGAGTGAAAGAGCACAGCCGCACTTCAGAATAATGGCTGCTGACTGCAGCAACAAACAGCAGCCAGTCAGTCACCCTGTCTCCAGTGCTGCGGACCAAAAAAAGAGAAAGAAAGAAAACTAATTGTTACATAATTGCTAGTATGGCAGTGGCATTGGCATTGGCAACAAAGAATATTGATGTATACAGTGTTCTCTAATAATAGTTAATAATTGAGATGTTTCCTTATAAAAGCAGCAGCATGTGTGAGTCGGACGTACAGGGATGAATTGAGAATTGTGGACACTTTTGTCTTTTTTCTTTCAAATCATAGAAACAACTAATGCTGGAAAAGTCTTGATTACCTTCAATATTTATTATTTAATATTATTCAATAGGAATACAGTAGGCCTACACTGTATAATCTACAAACCTAAATAATGTACAATTCATATGGTCGTTAAAAAAGAGCAAATGAGTGAGACCGTGTCCCATCTCACACTGATTCTGATGCTGTTTAATAACTTTGAAACTTGATGTGAATATGAGCGTGCCTGTGTCATCACATCGATGGTTGACGATTGATCCATATATATATATGCGAGTTATTTTCTCAGTATCAGTCTCTTCATATCTATAATTTAATAATATCAATGAATTAATCTTAGAAATCTCCTGCAATTCTTTTTTTCCTTACTGTCCAGTAAAATGTTTGGTGAATAGACTTTTTCCAGATAAGCCGAGGGGAATGTTCCTTTATGGGAGGAGAAACATCTCGTGCATCATAAGCTAATCAAATGCTTTTGAAAATAACTGGATTATATGCAGCGTAGTTTTGCGCTCTCACTTTTAATATCAGTGGAGACCAGCGGAGCTCTGTCACAATTAAATTTATAGCAGACAATGATTTGTGTTGTGGCCTTTTCCTTCATGGGTTACAGTTCCTATGCCCCGGCCGCTTACCAAAGGAAAAAAAAGAGTCATCCATTTTTATAATAAGCTACGAAATAACCCGTTTAATATGTTTCATTTCTGTGAATTCATAGGTACAATTTCTTTTTTAAGGGCTTAAAGAATAAACTATGGAAGATTTATATTGTGCATGATGTGTGTGTGTGCGTGTGCGTACGTGTGTGTGTGTGTGTGTGTGTGTGCATACATGCCACCCCTGCCCCACTTGGCCCAAGTCAAAAAGTGTGGACACACCACTGAACCCTGATCGATAACGAAGGTCCAATAAAAACACAGAACAAACTCCAACAAGGTTAAATGACCAGACGAAACAAAAAGGGCTTTACACAGAGAAAATATGAAAAAAAAATTCAAAAAAATTTTTAGAAATGAAATGATGTACAAGGATGTCATGAGTTAAATAGGTTTGAATTAAATTCCACTTAGCACAAGCCGCAGTCTCAACGGCTCAACAACCACCTGAGGTATAATAAGGAGGATGGGAATAGTAAATAATAAATCAATATTGTATATGTCACTTGGAGCTGGGAGCAGGGAGACCACAGGCCAGAAGAGCCTGACAGACACGGTCTGGGCTTTATTCCATTTAGTGGGCGTGATGGATCAAATGAAAACTACAATAATTATGGCTGCAATATCTCTCATTATTGACATTAGGCTATGACTCTAAATCATCAGGTAAAAATTGAAATCAGGTTTGGCTTGAATAATCAAATGCTATTTGTGTTTTGTTTTTTTTTACAAAAAATCCGGGATTGAACCCGCCAGGGAATATTCTCAACACATCGCAGTAATCTTCAACTGACCTGAAAAGCGAAAAATGACCAAAGCTGGACATGCATGGTTTTCATGGGACACGCAGTTTGACCTTCAGAGGAGAGGATGATGATGTTTGACAGCAGCTCTGACACAGTGTCAACCAGCGGCTGCACAGCTCACACAGAGCCGCTCACTGCGCTACAATCAGCACATTCAATACCTTTTAATTCAAATGTGATTAAATAAAATGAAAGAAAATAAATGGTTCCTTCTCCTCCCCTCAAATTGTGAGTGTGAAGATGCGACGCACATTGATCTTGTTCGTGTTATCCATGCCGCTTTGGAGGCGTTGTTGTGCTTCCATCTGACTTGTGTGATCAGATTAGAAAGTGGATTTAATCTCCGCTGCCCCACAGCGCGTTTTTCAATATTACTAATGTATATTCTATTGGCTGAATTTGACAGATGTCTAAACCTCGTCCATCCGACCCGCGTGATACTTCCACTGCTGTTCAAGCTCACTTATCTAAAGCCTGAGGGCGGAAACAGGTTGATATACGAGGGCGAGTTATATTCGGGACCTACTTCTTTTCTCCGCCGGTGGTTAATACCTGAAGCGCTATGTTCAAATCTAAAACTCAATTTGACTATATTTGACTATATTGCGAAACGGGGAAATGCTGATGAATACATTGCTGAAAATGTATTTCTTCTTTTTTTTTATCCCCCAAATACAATTAGCAATATTCATTAATTTTATGATTACTTTTTAATATATATATATTTTTTTAACAAATTGCTTCTTTTTTTTGTTTGCCTTTAAAGTATTTAAAGACACATTGCTGAATTGCTACAATAATATCACCCTCATGTGTCGCACAAATGCATTCCCTTACGCAAAATAATTTAGCATAAAACAATTTTTTTTTTTTTAAATATATATATATATATATATATATATATATAGCCTATATATTAACAAACCGTTAAAAGGGGAAGGCTATTTCCCATTAAACACAACACCAGCTTGGCCAATGCAGCTCAAACACCTTTACAGAATATAAGTAGGCCTATAGAAACAGCAAAAGAGGGAAATTACAACAATTCTGACACTTGGATTCTTGATCCAACCATCTGTCCCCTGTCCGTACATACTGTGCTGAGACCGGGATGCCGGAGAGTCTGTGTCGGCTGTCCACGGATGAAAAGTCGCCGGTGGCGGAGAGACAGCAGCGGGACAAGACCCAGCCAGCTCCCTGAATACTGTGCCAACTGAGAGGAGAAAATGAAAAGATGCTGTGTGACAAAGATGCTGTGTGACAAACAGAGAAGGCGTTAAAGCAGCACGTGCGCTGTTGCTGTGTCGGGACGGTCACATGGTGGCCAGCAGCGTCACTGCTGTGGAAGGTCAGTGTGTGGAGCCGCACTGACACCTGCTGGACAGACACCGGCACTGCAACATGACCCGGGATGCTGCCTTCACGTGCTGCTCGGAAACGTTACAATTAAAGGACCAGTGCGTATGATTTAGGGGGAAGTGTTGTCAGGGACAGAATATAATATTCATTACTCTGTTTTAACTAGTGTATAATCACCCAAAACTAAGAATCGTTGTGTTTTAATTAGCTTAGAATGAGCCCTTAATGTCTACATGGGTCCTCTTCAACCATAGACAGTTTAAAAGAAGTGGACGTAGTCACCATGAAGTCACCAATTGGTTTGTGGACTACGCCTTTGAAACCTAGAGTTTGGCATTTTGGACACCACCATCTTGGTCTTTTGGAACCAGAAGTGACTCGAGAGGGTGGAGCTAAGTTCAACCAAACGCTGAACAAGACATTTTCAGGCGACCAAATTGTGAAAAAAATGTACTTTCATGAAGTGAAAAAACACTGTGAAAGTTGTAAGCAACGTGTCAATCACAAGGTAGCCCCGCCCTAAAGCACACCCTGCGTCATTGTCTATTTTACGCTAAATGGGACCATCATTTACAAATTGAAGAACTTGCTGTCTTGAAGAAGACTTGAAGTCATTCGAGACAAACGGTTAACCTTCTGATTCTTCAGCAGGCCTTGGCATGGAGTTTACATTATCAGATAAGCTGTTTGCCATCCCCAGACATTTGGGGTGTTAGAGTTTCTACCTGTGGAGGCTTTAAATTCTGAGGATGTCAGGGAAACTACCGTGATGCCTTGCAAGATTTTGTGCAAGGAAGTTTGCACCATGTGCCAGGTCTCTGAAAGGCAGCGGAGATTCATTGAAACTGTTGGACTCCCTACCTGGTGGGCCATGCTGTAGAAGCACAAATGGCTGTGGTTGTGAGGCGTTAAGGGCCATAGATTTGTCATAAGTTTGAAAGTTTAAACATGGACTCCTCCATCGAGCCCTGGGGCCCAACAGGGTTGTTTGATTACACCACATAGGAGCTGTTCCTGTAATCAAGCACTAGTCTAGATGAGCGAGCATTCACAATGTCAAAAATAATTTTGTGTTGATTCTATTACCAGCCAAAGAGCTGAAACACAGCCTCATGTAATCTACCACACTCACCCTCCGGAAACAGGATGTGCTTAACCTGCTCAAAGGACCCCGACCAACAAGACGGCTGGACCTGATGGCATCTGTGGCAGGACCCTCGAGCACTGTGCTGAGCAGCTCAGCGGGGTCCTCCTGCAGCTATACCAGTCCTCAGAAAAACGTTAATCAGCCATCATATCCCGTCCTCAGGAAGGACAAGGCTTGCTCCCATAGCTCTCACATCTCTGGCCCTCAAGGTCTTAGAGAAGCAGGTCGAGTCCCACATCACGTCAAGCGCTGGTGCTGCCCTAGATCCTCTCCAGTCTCGGATGATTTTAAATTGTCTTTCCCAGCCTCCTATTTGTAGATGTTTCTTCTGCAGTTAACATCATGCCGCCTGTCATTCTCCCCAAGAAACTGGTCTCTCAGTACAATCTAAAGTAAGGTCTGATTTTATGGATAATGGTATTAGTTGCACTTCATCAGACACACTGGTCACCAGCACATACTTACCACAAGAGTGCGTCCTACCCCTTGTGCCCAAAACCTTTGTGGCTAAATAAAGTTGTATTGAATTGAATTGAACAGCATGTGAATACTTAAATAAAGTTCTTGGGTAAACGTGGTACTTAGTTGTATTGTATCCACGGTGCAGAACACGGATGTGGCGTTGTGATACAACTACAACTGAATTCTTTGCTCGTGTTTTTTTATGTTGGGTGTAATGTACTTGGTCACCGACAGGGGTCACTAAAAACAGACTGCAGACGATCCGGAGCTGAAAGTGAAAGCAGAAAGCTGCCAGGTCACCAGTGTGTTGGTGTGTTCATGGAGACCACACAGTGTGGCTGCACTTTGAGAAGAACTCTGCAGTATGGCGGTAAGTCACACTGTTTTACATCCAGCACATCCAAAGCAGGCTAAAGGAAGGTGACATAAAAGCAGAAAGAGATGTTGTATCCGGTGAACACAAGGTTTGGTGTCGCCCATCTGACAGCGATAGTTATGGCCAGAGTTGTTGTCGTTGTTGTTCCGGAAAATAAGACAGAAAGTCGCTGCGAATTGGTCTCTCACGATTAGATTCAGTCGCGAAAAGCAAACTACTTTAATATGTTTGATTTACTGCGTGGGGAAGGGCTCCAAGGTAGCCAAAAACAACAACTATCAAATATGGTTTCCGGTTTCAAAACAAAAGCTCGCAAATTCAAATGAATACGCATGTAATTCCCTTTTATTTTTCACCACACATTTTTATGTTTCCCATCATGTGGTAAAATTAAGAGTGATGCCGAGAGCGGAACGTGGTTCTGTCAGACTGGTGTTTTTTTCCCCCTGTTGTGTATTTCCCGTAAATGTATATTTTTCCTGTTTTAATTGAATTCCCACTCCAAATGCCAGTCCGTGGTTCTTAGACTTTAAGGTCTGATCTTTTAAAATAGGTTAAAAAGTAGTTTTTAAAGTTGACATTGAGCAGAATATATCAGTGAGGCTATCTACACCCAACACAATTTGAGTTTTGAATATTTGTTTCCCTAAATAGATTATTAGCAGTCTGTTGGAATTGACAAAAGTACTTCAAAGTATACTTACTCTCTGATACTCTTCTACCTCTCTGACTTCAATGATGCAGAGCAAATCAATACAAAGACACACCAAGAGAGGGGAAATGGCCAACTTAGACTTAGATCACAAAAGAGGCAATTTGGAAGAATATACTCTTCCACATTGTGAACAGTAATAGTCTGTGTTATTCATGGAGCCATTACAATAATGAACAAAAAAGGTTTTATTTTAAAATTATATTCTGAAGCAATATTCCAGTTGGTAAACAATTGCTTCAAACATCCCAACCAGACATCACGGGAGTTGTTTTATTCGTCAGTCAGCAATAAATGTAAGTGACACTAATTAGTATGACAAAAGCTGTTTCCAAATATCTTGATCTAATGTGGAGTCACGTGTAATGTTGAACATTATTATTGCGGCCCCACAATTTTAAACACCACCTGCACAGATGCAAGCTGAGATGACTGAACCTTTGTGTAAACTCTTTTCTTCACATGATTTCAGAAAGTTATGATGAACAATTTGTTTGTTTCCTAAATGTAGTTTCCTATTTGTGATCACTTCAAAGTAAGCACCTCAAAATGACATGACGCCCAGCAGCAGGAGCTCTGATTGCTCCCGCGTAACCTTTCACTGTAGTCTGGATGCAGGCTTATTTGACAAAATCACAAAAAGTAATTGTATTATTACATACATATTATTACAAAAAAATGCAGGCTTTAAGGCTATTAAGGCTTCCTCAATTCTGACCACACTTTTCAAGCTAAAATGCCTCCAAAACTGATAGTTTGTGTTTCACTGCTTGTAAATCCATCTCCAACTCAGACAGTCAACATGGAGCATCAGTGATTAATGTCTGTATAATAGTTCCATGAAACTAATCTTTCTTATCGTGCTTGAGTAATCGTTTCAGCCTAATTACAATGTAGTGCTCAGTATCACATTGCTGCATCATTATCAGACAAATATGTTCATTCAAATATTCTAAATAGAACTATATTAGATTAGATTAGATTCAACTCTATTGTCATTGTGCAGAGTGCAGGTACAAGCCAATGAAATGCAGTTAGTGTCTAAGTGCAAAAATGTGCTACATTACATACAGAAAATGCATTGAGTGATGCTATAAATACTATATACAGACGTTAAATATGTAATACATATGTAACAGAGTGCAAATGCAGGTTGTATGTGCAAACAGTAGTATATTGATTGAACAGTATAATAGGTTCAGTCTGTGCAGATATGAATAGTGCAAATAACATGTCCGTTAAGTACGATAATAGTGCAGGTGAGTGTAATGATGCTAGTGAAGTGATGGAGAAGGGTTCTGCAGAGTCACTGCAGAACATATGCAGAATATATGTAGGGTACTGCCTTTAGGTGGAGGTATGCAGCTAATGGCTAACTCTGGTGTCTTGTTGCAGTTCATCTCAGACATCACTGTCGTTGTTCATGAAGCTCATTACAGAGACTCTGGAAGATTAATAAAGATTCTTCAATCTTACTGTTATGAGAAGAAAGCTTCCTGCTACATAGTGAGTGGGACCTACGAGGAGCTTCACAACCTTTCAGTCAGTCTGAAAGCAGTGAGGCATCTCGCCAGTCCTGCCACACAGGGATCAACCAGTCCACAAGAGCAACACGCGTCCCCTCATGTCAAACCTCTGGATGTATCTGGGCTTGTCATGGCCTACATTCAGCAAAAGCGTGCAAACGAACTTGAAAAAATCCAAGGGAACAATTTCGTCATCGAAACGCAGCCCGACCCCAGAACAGTGGGAAATAAAGCCAGCAGCACGGTACGGGTGACTTTCAGATCACGTCATGGATCCTCGTTCCCTGCTCATGCTGACTTTGTCAGACAGAGATTCATCACATTCTACCAGAGAACCGCCTCCGACCTGCAGGTCACATCCGTCCCTGTGAGTACACACGACCACAAATACCTGCAGACGAGATTTCCACACCTAATTTTTGAGCACGGCCACAATAGATATACGGTTACAGTGACCGGGCCTTTTGTGCACGTTGCTAAATTTAAAGAGTTCCTTTTACAAAAAAAATCAAGCTCAAGCAGGAGTCCAGTGAACAAGGGTCCAGCAGACACTCCAAGCAGCAGAACCTCAGGGCCTTCATCTACACAGAGCAAAGATGCTGAAGAAGAATCATGTTCAATTTGTATGGAAGTGATAGTAAGCACAGAGAAAGAGACCCTGCGGTGCAAACACTCGTTCTGCAGAAACTGTGTGAAAAAAGCTTTTGACTACAAGCCTGTATGCCCGACATGTGGAGAGTTGTACGGCACTTTGACAGGGACACAACCTGACGGAGGCAGCATGACCGTCACTAAAAATTCTGCATCTTTGCCTGGATATGAGAAACATGGAACACTACTGATCCATTATCACATTCCAAGTGGCATCCAAAAGGTAAGACTACAGATTCAACACGGAACGATTTAAAGTGTCAAAAGACAACATTTTTATGATGAAGTTATTGTTGATTACACAATGTAATGGTTGTAGAATAATGACACCATCAGTGTTTAATTATCGTTCCTATAAGCCTCGCTTTCACGATTCAATTCTGTCTGCCTCCGGGTCACTGTCTCCCTTTCACAATAACAGCCCTGGACATATACGCTGCCTACCACAGAGCATTTTGCTTAGAGGCAACTCAGTAAAATAGCTTACAGTAGGTAGCTATCCCCAGGTAGAGAAACAACCAGAGTACAGAAACGGTGGAAAACTCTACTCGGCAAAGGAGCACTTTAGATGGAGGAGGCAAAGAAGGTGAGGAGTGAGAGTAATGAAAGCTGTCTGTTTCCACTTTACATTTCACTTTCCACCTTGGAAACAGCATTTGACAAAATAGACTTCACTGAAGGTACTACTAGCGTTATCCAGGAGCTTTCAAATGCATCGCACAGTGTACATCAGCAAGTGGAGTTGTCTCAGTTGTGTTCACTGAATGTGACTTATGTGACATAATTAGAGGTGGTACATACGTGTAAGATCCCCGAGCTGAATAAAAGCCTCTTAACGTATACACTGAAGCTTCCAACACCAACACAGAGGAATATTTGGAAATGCTGAGTTTTGTTAATATATATATATTAATATAATTTTTTACTGGTAATCAAATATGAACAAGTATTAAGCATTCCACAACTTAGCACGCTTTCAAAAATGGAATTAAATTTAAGTTGACTCCCTGCCGGGCCTAAGCATTTAAAAAAATATTTTTAAGATGTTGTGGTTCGTAAGTGTGTGTGTGTGTGTGTAGCCTATTTGAACTAAAAGTTACAACTCCTCTCACTGATATTACTGATGCTCTGTAGATTGGTACCAATGATGTCCAGTCAGGATGCTTTCTATTGCTCCTCTGTAAAAGTGGACAAGAACTCGGCTGGGGAATTTTGCCTTCTTAAGTTTCTTTAAGAAATACAGCCGTTTGTACAGATACAGATGGAGACATGTGATGACCATGTCAGGTTGTTTGCAATGCTGATTCCCAGGAACTTAAAAGTGTGCGTGCGTGCGTGTGGGGGGGCCAGGGATGTAAAGTGTGGGCATAAAGTGTGTGTGTGTCCGTTGACAGACAGACATAAATACAAAGACCTCTCGCTCGGTCGCTTTCTCCTCAGCTTCCTCCGTCCACGTCCTCTTTGGTCTCTTGACAGGACATCATTAAGCAGAGAAAACGTTGTACTGTGTTACTGTCTGTCTGCAGCAGGAGCATCCTAACCCCGGCCAGCCGTATGGAGGTGCAACACGTGCAGCCTATCTCCCGGACTGCTCGGAGGGCAGAAGGATCGCGGCGCTGCTGAAGCGAGCCTTTGATCAGAGGCTCGTCTTCACTGTTGGTCGCTCCACCACCAGCGGCAGGAACAACGTGGTCACATGGAATGATATTCACCACAAAACCTCAACACATGGAGGGCCAACTAAGTAAGGACTCTTGTTTGTTACATTACATTTTATTGATGTGCATTACATACTGATTCATACTCTCGTGTAATCAAAGAGATGTCCTTCAGTGTGCATCATTCATTCCTATGTATCTATGGCGAGAAACGTAGGTGACCTAAATGTAAAGTCAGTGCAGGAGTCTCGTAGGATTTTTCAGGAAGCACACCAGCAGTATAAGTGCATGAATATTCATTGTGACTAATTAACTGTCCATATGAAGTCACTGAATCTGTTATTGTGTTTGCAGCTATGGATACCCAGATCCTGAATATCTCAGCCGAGTTCGAGACGAACTGAGAGTCAAGGGAGTTGAATGAGTCCCTTTTCGGCTTTGTCAACAAATACACGTCGAGATAAGATGCACAATAAAATTCACAACAATCTCAAAAAAGTTATTTCCAAACACAATGACTTCAACTATCTTTTTTTTTTTCAGTTTATTATTTTTTATATTTAGAAGTGTACATATCCAGTAGCTTGTGTTTCCAATGTTTTCAATTCCTTGTATTCTATCACAGCACTAGTAGTACTGATGTAATGTGTCTTGCAGATACTAACAGGCCTCTACATACGAGGAGGATCACATTAGATAAGACTCGCCTTCTGGAAGCACAGAACGTCAGCAAACCTTTCGTTTTTTATTGTCATTGAACACGTGTTAATGGTATTTAACCTTTCTGCACATGGCTTCTTCCAGCAGAAACATATTGTCCAGAAAGCAGAGATTGTGGTCCTTTAGGTCAGGGGTCTTCAACATTTTCCAGGCCAAGGACCCCCCAAACTGATGGAGAGATGGACTATATATTGTATAAAATGGTGTTTCATATTAAACTGGGCCTAGTGCCATGTATAAACATAGCTACCCTGTTATTGTGCATTCAATACTAAGCTATTCAATTAATACACGGGTTCATATATTCATGTTTTTATTTTAAACGTGCAAGGTACAGGGTGGCTGTGCCACTGCCATTTATAAACATACATCTTGCATACAACACTGAGCTATTAAAAGTGGCTGATTTTCTCATCAGTCTGTTGACCTTGGAGGGATTTGAGACTAGTTTGGAAGTATCCAACAGGTCTGTGTTCAGTGGCTGTCTCCAAGTGACGCTGCAGCTTTGATGGCTTCATAGACTCGTTTGACAGCACAGTAGAGCAAATGACACGTTGGTAATTCAATGCCATCTGTCTCCTTGAAGGTAAATCCAAACGTCAGATATTTATCTGTATATGTTCGGGTCTTCTCTCGTTTGCGCTTACAGCCGCTACATCAGCAGCAGTGGCCGCCTCGCCACTTGGTGGAGGGTAATCTCACTTGTGCTTGTGGAGTTTTTTGGTCGAGTAACAAAACCATAGGTATCTTCTTTTCAATAATATCTCAGCGTGCGTCCTTGTGTCTGGGATCTTAAGTCAGCTGGGGACTGAATAGGCTCTCGGCCAATCACGGGGAACCTGACAGAGCCAGCGTGTAACTGCGGCCTCGTGATTGGCACAGCAGCGATAGGGGCGGGTCCTCCTCTGTGTACAGGAGGCTTGGCGGGACAGGTCGAGGCTCGTCTCGCGCTGAGTGAACCGGTGCCCAGCTGAGAGCTCGTGAGTGCTGAATGTGTGCATTGCTGACTGAAAGATAACGTCTTCTGCCTCCATGTATCCGTTCGCTACAATGTGTTGGATTCATGTTCATGTGTATTTAAAGACATTTACATTTGTGGGAAAAAAAAAAAAGTATTTAAAATATTGTCTAATCGACGAAAAATGTCGCGACCCCCCTGCTTTAGAGGTACAATGGGCTGAAGGAGTTGACGCATGTTTATTACATTATGCATGTCTTGTGGATTCAATTCCGCAACCTCTAGATGGACTGCATTTTCTCCATCGCTGCACCTGAACAGGGAAGTGACAGCCACAAACACGGCTCTGCATGAGGGGCTTTGGGAGTCGCAGAATGACACTATTCAACCCACAGCTGCCACACGGTCCCTCCTGTGAGTAGAACTTAGAAATGAATGACTCACGTTTGTGTTATGCATGTCAATTTATTTGGCACATAGGAATAAACCTCAATTGTGTGAAACATTGTTTTCTTCTTGTTTTTTTGTTTTGTTTTGTTTGACTAGTTTAACATATTTGTGCCATGTTGAACTGAGTACAGAAAATCAACGTTCCCTCCAATAAATTACTTTCATTCAGATCTACTGCTGCAGCATTTTGAAAATAAATGACCGACTGTTCTCAGGTGTGTTCTCCTTGTTGCCACTTCCTGTACATGTCACAATTGTTTCCGATTGACTTCACATCCCCGCCGTTAGACATTCCACATACAAGTGTATACACTGAAGGACTTGTCACACCTTAATAACATGAACTCTGTTGAACTTACTGACGCGGCCAAAGATGCCGTAACGTCTCTTATGTTTTATATCTATTTGAATTAATCGTCAATTTGTACAGATTCGTTATCATAAATTCAAATTACATATACTGGGATTCCATGCGGAGCGGCAGGAAAGGCGTCACGTCATGTTTCAGGGTAGAATTATTCTTAGTGGAGTATAGCCACATTGATTTGTATCCCACAATGAAATTAAATTAGTAAATACTTTGCCAGTGAAACTTGAGAAAACACTTGAGCCTCACACACAAAACTGCACATGGATTGTAGCCTCTGACTTCAAAATCAATACATTGGCATGAGCTAAACCCAAGTCCTCACATGGGACAAAGAAGTTGTGTTCACAAGCTTCAAATAAAACTTTAAATCAGTGGTATGATTAGGCACTTCCAAGCTCTTGGTTTATTTTCTAGGGTCAAAGAAAGTACACAGACTAGAGGTCCCTTTATTTAGATAACATATATAATCTTTCATATTCATGCCGCAATTTGAGGTGATTTTCGGATGCATAAATCTCTTGGTCACCTCTTCGCTTCTCCCACTGACTGATCACTCCCAGATCGTTGCTACATACAATATCAGAGGGAGGCTATCTGTAATAAAGCAATGTCTTTCACAAGAACCGTGAGGTTGAGTAGCAAAAGTTGTTAAAACAGAACAGTTAAACAAATGTGAAAATAAAATTCATAACATCGAAGCAAAAAATGAAATGAAGACCAAGGTATGGTTCATGGTGAAAAGGCTTTGATGAATGTTTAAGAGCACTATGTCCAACATTTTGAGAGACAGGACAGCTGAACCGTGATAGATTTTGGAACGCTGACAAGTGCAATTGTGACAAAATGTCCTTTGAATGTGTGCCTGACAAAATACACAAGTATATACACCAACATCTGGAATGTGAGCCTATCTTTTGATTCTTCTGATTAGACTTTGGTGAGCGCGTTAGATAACCCATCAGATTTTTTCAAAGTTGTGTTATTACAATGGATTTATTTTGAGAGCATTCACAAGTAACTGCAAAGTCAGACTGTCTGCGCATTTAAGCATCGCTGACAGTTTAGGGAACACACTTGTTTGCCATCGAGCCCACGCTTACATAAGAATATTCATATCTATTTCAGCTGTGCATCCATGACAATGACAGGTCTGGAATATGTTCAGCCAAGCTCAACACACACTGAAGGCTGGGGGAAACTGCTCGCCCAGCACCATGAAATGAAAACTTCACTCCGTAGCTGTCTGTCCAAAAGCCGAGGAGATCATCATCAATGCATTTATTCTGCATCAAGACCTGTGGATTACTTCATTTGGGATTATATGTTAATTCACTAATAAGTGAAAACTATATGTCGATTTGAATTTTGCTAACAAAGGCAGCTGGCATTGATGGGTCTACTTTCCTGAGTTTGTTTCTGCAAAGAGGGTTGTTACCCGGTCAGTATCAGCTAACACAGTTAAAACCTACGACCAATTCCTATTAATTACACATTTTAGAGCCATTTGTTTTCTCCAGCAGATGACATTGAACCCATACTTAAGATGTGTTTGCTTTCAACGGTTACCATTCAGATATTACATACTGGAATCCTGAACGCAACCTGCTTTACATTAGACATGAACACATTTTGACAGTGCATCTAGATGAGATACAGTAAGAGTCCGAGTCAGACACCAAAATTCCTGTTTCATTAAGAATAAAGAATAAAAACTACTGGCCAGAGGAGATTTAAAACAGTATGCCCTATTTAAGACAGAAAGGTTCATTAATATTTAGTATTTTTATTTTTCCTTCCACCATCATGTTGTATTTCTATCAGCCCCGACAATTCTACATGTTTTATTTTATTATTTGAATATTTATTATCCCAGCACTATTTTACCCAGTGTCCTAATGGAATCAGTCTAATGATGTTCTTCATATTTTTGCTTTTCATTTTATACGCGTTTGCCAAAGATTCGATGAGGCTGAGGTCCAAGTAACTGATAAGTCACACAAGTCAACACTACATATTCCTGGGACTGTATGCGTCCATGCATGTGTAGGCAAACAAATGATCTTCCACACAACTTGAGGGCCAGAAGGGATGGAATGTAGGGCGCCACGGTGGCTCAGTGGTTCCAGCTCTTGCCTCACACCAAGAAATCTTCAGTTCAAATTCAGCAGACAGTTGTGCGGAGATAGGATATTTTCCAAGTGCCTGCGTCGGCCCCCACCCCCTCACACAGTACAAAGACATGCAGGTCAGGTGACCTGTAAACTAAATTGCCTGCAGGTGTGAATGGCTGTCTGACTGTGTGTCAGCCCGATGATATACTGGCATCATGTCCTGGGTGTAGCCCTCCCCCTGGCCAGTGTGAGCTGGGACAGTCTCCAGCCCCCTGCGTCTCTGCACAGGATGAGCAGGTATATATCACGGATGGATTCAGGGGCATCAGTTGACTCAGACTTTCAGATCTGACCACATTTGTTTCCACCCAGTACTTGATTTGAAAGTCAAAGAATGATGTAACACCAAATACATGGTGTCCATACACTTCAATCACATTTGGTAGATATCCATTTAAAGACTTGACAGGAGTATCAGCTAACCTTTCCTTCCTATACAGCATCACTGCCCTGTACATCTACATCTCGCTTGGTGGTTATTTTATTCTCAGGTGTATCAGGATGCTACTTTGAGTAACCTGTGCCGTACCTCGAAGAAACACTTCCAAAGATACACCCAATAGAAAATAAAGAGGATATGAATCGACATCTTGATTTCGGCCTCACCCATATCATCACCCTACCACTTCATTCAAAGGTCCATTAGAGTTATTATTTTTTTTAGCAAAAGTGAGCACAAACGTTACATGGGGGGAAACAGGGCCATGAAGGACCAACATGGACAGTTATCTGGAAGGAAAATAAAATGCCAGAGGGAGAGGGATGAGAAAAGAGGGCAGCCCATTCCAAAAGCCCAGGCAGGGGTAAACTGTAATTCAGTCAAGTCACCATGTTGGGGTCTCTGATTCCTACCCCAAAGTACAATGCCACTTGAATGCCACAACTGCTTGCTGTCCTCTTTGCGGTAGCCTCATTTGGTGAAGGCGGCCACCACAGACCATAACAGCTCGTTGGCGTTGGCCTTCATGCTCTCCCCCTCGGGCTCCAGCTCCAGCAGCTGCCGCACTCTCTTCATGGCCAGGTCGTATTGGTCGTCTAGCAACGGGGCAAAGGCATTTTCCAGGACATCAGAGGAATGGGCTAAGAAGATGAGCGCAAGCAGCCGCTTGTCCATTCGATGTGGGTCATTCACCCACTTGTCCAGTACGGCCTCCTGGACCTTCTTAATGAGACGCTGCTTGATGTTGTTGTTGGTGAGAGGATGTGTGGTCATATCGAAAAGCAGGAAGTTCTGCTTCTCAGTAGTGAGGACGCCTTTTTCCACCAAGTTTTTGGCCAGCCGCTCACGGACGTTCCGCAGTTGATAGTGAAGCTTCAGGGGGTTCCACGTCTCTCCTAAATGACGAGGCGATAAAAACAACAGACAGTTAATGCTGCCACAAAAAGGAGACGTGCTCATCTCTAAAGGAGGTGCTGCCAGTATCTCGGAAACTGCACACACTATTGCGGTAGGCGTGGACTAACAACGTGATCTGAAAGTTTCACGACGTGTTTAAGACGACAGACGAACACATTGTCACATGTCTCATTCACAACTTCTACTCAAACATCATACGCACACGACTACATAGAAAGCAACATAACGACTCCTTGCTTTGTGTCGTTTGAAATTATTATTGTTGCTGCCTCAACTTGAGTATCACCACAAAGTCCGACAGCATTGTTCACAGATCTCTTTACACGTACACCAGCAGTGTGGTGCAGCAGCTGAACTCACCACTGAGCAGTTCAATCCAGCTCTGCACTGTCTCCGGTGGTTGAGTATCTTTGATGTGTTTGAGGGCTTCGTCCAGGAGCACGTCACCTGTCGGCGCGTCTGACTTACAAATCACCTGCGAATTTCAGTCAGAATGATGACAGGCAGTTACAAAGTATAGTTATCAGAGGACAGTCGCTGAAATACACACAAATGTTCCCTTTTCTTTTAACTCCTCAAGGCTCTGCTTTCATCGCCAAGTGACATTCACTGTCACATCACACACTGAAACCGATGACGGCTCATTTGTATAATGTGTGTTGTTTGGTCTATAAAAACATGTGAGCCCAAGGTGACATCTTTAAATTAATTGGTTTGTCCAGCCAATGTCCCAAAATCCAAAGATATTCATTTCACAGTGACATCAAACTGAAAATCCTCACATTGCAGAAGCTGTGACCAAAGAATGGGGAACACATTTAATTAAACAAGCTGCTGTGAATTATTTAATTGATTAATTACTTGATCTGTGGATGTTATAAAAATGTTTATGGAAAACCACTTTGCCCCAAAACAAATTCCATCATTTACTTTCACTATGTACTTGACTTTTATGTAGCCCGTAATGATGAAGGAAAATTTAATAATAATAATAATAATAATAATAATAATAAATTAGATTTTTATAGAGCCTTTCTAAAAACCCAAGGACGCTTTACAAAGTGGACACAACATACACTGGGGTGGGAAAAAACTATTTGAGGTCATAGGCCTTTTAGGGAATTCAGGGAATATTCAAGGTGGAAATTTTCGATCAGAATTATTATATATTATTATATATTATTATTATTATAATTATTATATATATATATATTATTATTGGGAAATAACAGGAATAAAATGGAAATATAGGGGTTAGGGTGTTTCTCCAGCCGCATTTAACATGTCATATGTACATAGAAACGAAACTGTTCACCATATCATAGGCAGACATAATCCATCAATTTGTCAAATACATAGATTTTGAGAGATAAATAGCTTGCAAGTTAACTAAAGGGGAAAGGTACTTTAAATTCAAACCAACAATGGTAGTAGGCTTTGTTGCAAAAAAACAGGGTCTTAAGTGAACAACTAATTTATAAAAGAAATGTTTTACAATAAAGAATGACTGGAAATAAGATTCTTTAAAACTCCTCAATTCACATGCTCAAATCAAGCTACATCCTACAGGTAGCTCGCAGAAACTAGCAGGTGTTAACAAATAATAAACTGTGTACTTTGCTTTAGGCTACGATCTTCTGGTTACCTGAAATATCATAAAATATATACACTCTAGTAGTCCTTTGGCTCAGGCAGTGCAGTAGTGTGGACATGCGATGGGAGAAGACACTGCAGAGGCTTGAAATTTTACTGAATTCCTTTTTCTTGTGATGCTGCAAATGAGTTGTACACGTGATGGAAGTGTGCTGCTGAATGCAAAGCATGGTAACAATTCAATTAAATGTGCATACATTTAACCAAAACAAGCCATAATACCTAGTATTGCTTTTTTGTGTGTACCCCCTCCCCCCAAATATGTTCACTGTTAAAAATTGCACAATTCTCCTTAGCTTAACTTCCCTTGGAACATTTCCAGACATTTACTGATTACCCATTGCAACCCTTTGTTACAAGTTTGTTGGAGTTGATCATGCCTTTTGCAAATAACTGTGCATATAAGATAATGCTACATACATAGGTTAATGTGAGACCACAAAAAAATAAAGAAAAAAAGATGCATAAGCAGAAAAACGTGTCCTACCTTCCTGGCCAGCAGACCTTTCCTCCTCATGCCACAAGCCTCCAGCTGAAGACGTCCTCGCAGGGCCAACTCGATCAGCATGCACCCTCGCAACCCCGACGAAATGCAGTCATTCCAGAACGAGGTGTAGCCCTACATCATAGGAACACATATCAGAATCGTGGTTTGTCAAAAGGTTACCATGCAAATGCAACAGCCCAGTATAAACTAACAAGAGGGCTCGCTGGACCCAGACGGGCTGACAGGAGAACTCCTGTTGGTCAAGCTTGTAAGCCCAGCGAGTAAACATGCTGAATGAAAGACATACATCTACAACAACACTTACAGGTCCTGCCACAAACAAATATTTTAAGCACCCTCAGATGACACTATAGTAACACTTTTTGGCACAGACGTATGGCACAAATCTGTACTCACTGGCCCAAACATTACAGCTGGCATTACATTTTTACAACATCTATGTATGTTACATGTGTTCCTTTAGGTGTCGGACTACAGACTGAATCTAAAATGGAGACAGACAACGGCAATTTAAAAGGCAAGTCATAGCCATTAGTCAATGGCTTAAAAGCATCATCTTTGAAACGGACACATTGCTAATAGACAATAGTTAGTATGACATTAATAGTCAATTGTACCCAAATCCTGAAGTACTGCCTCAGTACCCATGAGGCCATGCATAGCTTCAGTTAAAAGAAAAAAGTTACCAACAGCTTTACAGAAACACAAGCAAATAAAACAAGAAGAAATGTAAAAACGTAAAGTCTGACGCAGGTTGAGCCTTCGATACATGCAGGAACGCAACTTTCTAACCAATCTAATATGCTTTGTGTTGATGTAGCAAAACAAACCTGAGTTTACAACAGTATTGCACTCTGTCTATGTATTTAACTTCTATGTGTATAGGAACAAGTATGTAGAATGAACCAATGCATTGTTGTGCAAGCAGTACATTAAACTGTAAATGCTCGGCAATCTAACCCAAGCATCAAACAGTGTCTCATTACCTTTTTACCCTTTAGTCAGTGTGTAGGCAAAAGGGGTGGAGACCTCTTGGTGTAAAGTGCAGAAATGCTGGTAAAGTATACTAAAGGTATGTACATTGTTATGAAGTGCAGTGCCAGGTTCTCTCTCAAGTACTGCATCAATGTTTGCTTATAAGATTGAAATGTGTCAGTCAAAATTGTATATATAAGGTTTAATCGCAATATTTAGACATTGACCAAATAACATTCTTCCTCAGTTGGTAATTTGCAGTTAACATGTCACATTTCTTGTAAAGGAAATGGACTAGCCACTGGTTGAAACTTCCTGACACGTATGTATACAACTATAACTCACTTGTTTCACCTTGGTTAGACACCGATGATTCGTTCAGATGGTAATAAAAAGATCTACAAATAACAACTTGGTGCACTAGTAATGATTAAGATGCGTTTTACATTGACTTGTACATTGCTTTTTTTACTTCGGTCTTTAAAGATTTGTTTCTGTTGATCAGTGTCAACAACTTCTAATTAATGCCACTAGGATACGATGTGAATAAATGAATAATACATACAATAAAAAAAAACAAGAAAGGAAATAGTACAAGGGGATGCAAATACTCTCACTCTGTCAGAGGTCTACTGTTTAAAACAGTGATAAGGTGTCATTACAGAATTCCCCTAAAGCAGCAGAAAATAACATTCAGCAATCCTGGAAATGTACATGTATACCATAGACTGTATATACCAACAGATCATTAACAGATGGGCATCTGTTTTCATTTCTCTGACCACTGTTAGTAATCGTTTTCCATGTATCCCGTTAAGCTAACTCACTAGCATTAGTGCACAGATAGTCTTTCTTGTGACGTTTGTGCCTATCTGTCACAAGACAATATCAAATTCACTTACCACCACTGCTGATTAAATATAAAAGATCGCTTCTCTACACAACCGTGTTCGACTAAAGACATTAACCAGCACGGTCTGCAGCTCTGAGGCCCATTATTATTGTTAGCTATAGCTAGCGTTATAGCAAACAAGGATGCTAACGTTAGCTTGGGTAACATCCCATCGTCTAATGTTAACATTTACCTTAATTTTACAGCGTTAGAGACCAGGGTGTATCTGCTATTACCTCTCGGTCCTTCAGTCCTAACAACAGCACTTCTTCCATCAAGGTGAGACGTGTTTCTTTGGAGTCTCCGGTATCGTCATCGTCCGGCTCGTCTCCCCGGCGGGGCTCGTGGTCCTCTTCGCCTTCCGGACGGTCTTTGTCAGCGGCGTTACGCGAGGCTTCGGTCCGCCTCTGCACGAGGCCCGAACTCCGCTGAACCAAGGAAGTCATGTCTGCCGGCAACTTAGCTAAACAACGACAAAAACAGCACGCCTCGGACTAAGCTGCCCGAGATGTTTGACTCAATTATTCGTTGTCAACCATATAGCAGTCACCTCGAGTGTTTTGCGAATTGACTACTGCGGCCTGAGTACCCTTGTCATCTGGAGGACTGTTCCCCTTCCTTGACTTCGTCCGCAGCAATATAATGTCTATCTAATATGGCGCCGTGTGGTGAATGTGCTACCGAACTTATCCACCAGGTAGAGGCCGAGATAACCTGAATACCCGCAAACAGGATCCAAGTAACTTTAAGTTAGGTTTAATGCCACGTCAGCTAATTTCATAAACAAATAACTACAGTCGCACTAATTATACAATACAGTCAAATAACTTGGTATTGCCACTTCACCTAATCGGCTAATCGTGTAGGCTATGAGGCTGCTATTATTCCCTTAGGTCACCCAAATTATCATTAAAAGGCCTTTTGAGAATCTGTCTCTGTATTTTTGACAATCATCAAACCTGGCATTTATGTTGGGGCTCTGACGGGATTTGAAACCTGCATTCAAAAAACCCTCAAATTGAATATGTCTTCAGAGATGTTCTGTTCGGCAGTACTCTAAAAAGACCAATAATTGGCGCCCTTGCACCATTTATTCTATGGAGAATTTACACTTTATTTTTTTTAGATTTAGTATTTCTCCTGTGCATAGTTGTTCTGAAGGTTGACTATTGTAATTTAATTTAAGAAAATATACCTTTTCTTAAACCTTTCAATATCATGTCATTTTGCAGGAGGATATATGAGTGAGAGTGTGGGTTACATGTATTGATTCGAGATTCAAAGGCTTTATTGTCATATGCACAACAGCTACAGTGTAGTTGTTGTCAATGAAAATCTTAAATCCCAGGATCCTCCAACAATACAACATGCGAGTACCTAAGATATATATATATTTTTAAATAAAATAGTGCAAGAAAAAATAAGTGACACAGTAAAACAATAAAAATGCAAAGTTGGAGAGGAGCTGGAGACTTGGCAGCCATCCTCGGAGCCATCTTTAATCTCATCAAGTGTACAGTGTGTTCAAGTGAGAAACCTTCACCTGTGGACTTTGTCCCCCGGGGCCCCACAATGTCATCACCACCATCAGTTGGACTGCGGCCCATTTCATTTCTATGTTTACATCCACAATACTGGGGACTGTGTATCTACAGGACACATCCACCGGCGCCTGCTTGTAAGGAATCTTGTGAAATATTACCTTGTACTTTTGCAAAAGTGCATTTGTACTGTGACTTTTACATGTCATAATTATGACTTACTATGTCATAATTAATAGATTTCAGTCTCTTGTAAGAAAAGATCTCATTATCACGGGATCGGGATCTCATATGTCTGAGAAAAGGTCTAAGAATTTCACTATCTGAAACGTTAATGATCTTCATGTTTCTCATTAATTGTCCTTTGAGTTAAGCAGAGAGCTCGGCGTGCGGACAAACTGCGTTTAATTCAGGTTTGATATGAGTTTGTGTTGAAAGTTAACAGCTGTGTTTCACATAATGACATTTTATTACAGGCTACATAACAAACTTTTATACACACACGCACACACACACACACACACACATTAATTCTGCTGGTTATTCATCTGACTGGCACTAATTCACTGTAAAATTGAGGTTCAATAACCTACGCAGAAACTCCCATCAGTGGCTCCAGGGGCCCATTGTAACACCAGGACTTCGCCTCCTGGGCCATCTACAAACAACAAAACTGAAAATAAAGAAATTGTGTGCTTTAAATAAGATAAAAGGCCATTAACCTTGAGGAATAATGGCCTGAATAAGCTGTCCTGCAACAGTTGCCTGCCTTTACTGATTGGTAAGGAAGCCTTGTTATCAATGGGGTGGCAGACGCAGCAATCAGTGATGCAAAATCTTAGAAACTAAGTTTACTCATGCACAACTGTAAGACTACCAGACATATGGGCAATCCCCATATCCCGACTGGATCATGAACATATTTCAAGACTCTGTGGCTTCAAGCCCTCCTCAGCCTGTTTTGACATCCTCCCAGCCAAAGGAAGAAGCCACAAAGTGAAACAGTGAGAACACAGTGTTCCCTGTGGAACTTCTTAAAGGACCATGGTGGAAATAAGCTCTTGGGCGTCAATGTGTTTTATCCTTTTGACAAATATTGTACAAACATATGATGCCTCCTTCTGAGGCTGTGCATATATTTTATATATTGTCAATAAAAAATCCATTTAAATTCTCCAGTTGACCACTGGTACTGCTGAAGCTGAACATGTGTTTAATTCTCATTATTACATTTTACATCTTCCCATCATTCATACAATGACTGTGCATACATTTAAGTTGTTTGTTTTCGCATTCTGATTTAAATATTTTTTATCGTCAACATAAATATGTTTAAATATTTTTATTATTTACTATGAAAAATATAATACAAACGTAGAGTCAACACAATTATCACAATAAGGTCTTGTTTAATAAATTAGACATTTACTATACACCAAAGCTGTCTTCCAGCATAAAAAAAATAATAATAATAATTATATATATATATATATATATATATATACACATATATATATATGCATGCTCCAAATGTTGGTGCGTTCTCAAAACTCTTCCAAAACCATACTAATAACTCTCTCAAGACAGCAATAAGAAAAATAACACACAGCATCAAATCCTTCCTTCACACCTGCATCCACTTAGTGGTGGCTGAGGTGTTTACTTCTCTCTATGTTTTCTGTTATTCACATCAGGTCATCATAGATTCAATTCCCTTCTTTTAGTGAATACAGCGTTGCATCCTTACAATGGAGAAAAATATGTAATATTGAAAGTTGACAGTGAGTAGAATATATCCATAATACTATAAATCTGTTATCACAATGTGTGCCGCCATACAGATTGGCCCACCTTGCCCTATCCTTTGTGGCGGCCTGTTATCACAGCCTGTGTGTCTATCGATGTGAGGGGCGGTCAGTACCAACAAGGTCTAACACGGTCTTATCATTTCCTCCCAATATTCTGTCCTTGTGTATGTCTGGAAAACAATGTTGCCATGCTGGTTTCTGCCTTCACCCACAAAGCCTTTCCATATTATTATGTCACATATTATTTCAAAGTGTATCAAATGAATACCTGTGTTTCTAATGTGAATGTATCAGATGTATTGTTATTATTACTAATGAAGGGATTCTGGTGTGGCGTGTCTTTCTGCCCTGGTCCTGGTAACATTTGGGAGCCTCCACTACAGCAGTAGTGTGGTGAGGGAGTGGGCTTCTCTATGTATAAAACACTTACACGCTCTCCCTCATGGGTTTGGTCCTCACCAGCAATGGCTGCTGGGATCCACCACCATTACCCAAACATTGCAGTGGGGAGGGAAGAGAAGTGACTGGACTCACTCCTGCTACCCCCACTGTGCTTCCTGCTGGTAGCCATGTGCTCGGGTTGTTATCACTGCACGCATTGTGCCCATCTAACTAGTGTGTCTGCATTAAAAAACACATTTGCCCTTCTGCACCCACAATTGTGTCGTCTCAGTTTGTTACTGTTTGTTTTGTATTGTGTGTCTTAATAACATGTTTAGGGACCATTGCAAATGCACATTACTGTCTAAAAGAAAGTGCATAATAATGTTATTGCTAAGTAATAATAACAACAAATACAGTAATAGCATTATTAAAATGTTACAGCTCTTGGTGTCTTCTAAATTAGTATTAGTCCTGATGGCTCAAAGTGTGATAGAGTCATGTTTAAATGTGTGATGCTCAGGAAATTGTCACCCCCGTTCTGGCTGTTAGTGGGACACAATGGGAATTCCCTTTGGTCCACTACACAACGTTGTCCACATGGTTCCACGGTTGAACCATGGATGGGGTTGTTCCGTTCTCTCTTTACACATCCATGGGCTGGACAGCAGCGCAGGCCCCAGTGACGGAAGAAGTGGTGCCTGGGAGGCGGAGTTCAGGGCAAAACAGCCGCCTCAACAGAATGTGGACATTAAGACTCCGCCCTCCGCCTGCAGCCGAGACAGGGCGGCCGAATGAAAGCTCTTCAAGTCCCTAAAGCATATCATCCATACCTGTGGAGAAAGAGAAGCGCAGTACAGTAAGGACTGTAATTCAAGACTTCCCCCCGCGTCTTGGATGAGGTTCCTGCACTGGATATCCGTTGAATGGAGTTTATAATTCTCAAGCCACTTTTTCCTGAGGCTGAGCTCAACGTTACGCTACTTTATTTTTGCACGGATTTACCGTTAAGGCGATTTTATAAAAAAGTGAGATAAACTCGGTTTTTTTTAAATTATTATTATTTTTTTTTATAAACCTGAAAACATGGACTCTTCTAATGTTTTGACCTGGAATTGGGAGCCTTCGAAGTGCATGGCCATGTAACCCAAAGGTACGGTGGACTCTGCGTTCTGTTTGAATGTAGGCTCCTCTCTGAGTCCATATGATGCATCTGACCATACTGGAATATGATAACAGTGAAGCTAGTGCAGCTTAAGTTACTGCTATCCTGTCAGAGTGTGTTAAAAGTGCGTGGCTTTCACAGCAGACAGAGATGGATAACGTTAAGATGCACAATAATATAGTCACGGATCAACTATCACTACTGTGAGCACTGGCGGAAATTATTTTTGTTTTTGAGTAAAGCAAGTTGCGTTGCATTTGTCATGTCAGCCCACAGCCGGGACTTTTCTCCTCTCGGCCACATCTGTGGTTCTCTCGAGCAGCCTATTATATTCAAAGGAAACTCCATTGTGTTAACATTCGAGATTCAACTATTTATTACCACATAAACCGCAGTTGATTTTAATTAGTTTCGGTGCGCTAAACACCAGCAACGCATACACATCTCAGAAACAATACAATTATCACAATAGTGCAACCATATGGCTCATGCCCTCAAGGGGCAAGTTAAAGTGCCTGGTGTATATATACAGCCAGTGAGGCATTCATACATGCACTGAGACACTATGTATAGATAACAGAAGGTAACACGAAGCATTCACTCAACTAAGTTGTGTAGGTGTGCTGTAGTGTTGGCATTGTTTGTATAGGCTAAATGATGACTTTGAATAATTGGGCACCTATTTGACACACAGAAATGTCATTTCATGTCTCCTCCCTCCTCTTTGGTGCCTACACTTCAGCAGTTTGATTTACCCTGTTACATTCAATTGCTTTTAGATTGGTATAACTTCTGCATTCCTGCTGAGGAAATCTCTGCTCTCTGTAACTCCTTTCAATGTTTTCTCAAGCTCTTTGGCTACAGCTTCAAAATGACTTCACTATGAAATAATGTGATAGCTTTTACATCTAGAGGCTGCCATCCAGGCTGCACTGATTATTCCCAGCCTACCCCCTCCAGGGAACAGACAGAAGTGACCCAGAGTTTAACAGAAGTTCTGGATGCACAGTGTGTCGTTTAACGTCGTGCATAATCATGAAAGTCTGGAGTGAGCACATCCATACTTTAGCATGTCTCGTATGTTGAACAGTGTACGAAGCGTCAACAGCAGAATTATAGTTTCTTCTTCACGAGGAAACCAAAATACTGTAGTTGAACACGAACAAACAAATATAACAAACAACCCATGGAATAGAAAGTCTAGAAAAGAACATTGTGCATACTGACCTTACATTGTAGATTAAAAGGAGCATGGAGTCCATGGTAAATGTTAAAGGCTCAGGCCATTCAAATGACAATAAAGCATATTTTCTGTTTATGTTCACATAGTCCAAAAATTATACATTTCAACTTCCATTGTAACTACTATCTACCAGACAAATAGTAGCTATTATAGTATGGTAATGGTAGGGTGTTCCAGCCTTTATCAATATTAAATATGGTTATTTAATCTAATATTTCTGGTTAAATCATTTCCACCTGTAATAATAACTATCTTTTCTTCTTAAGTGGAATCCTCACAGACATTTATTTGAAGCGTTTTTGATCACTTGCCTGACTCACAGACCTGATAAGCTTCTATTCTGCACGCAGCCTATGGAAGTTGAAACCCTGCATCATTTCCACTGACAGCTGTTTAAATCATGCAAATCTCTTGTTTTTATGTTGTAAACGTATTAATGGCTTCTATAAAGATCGATCAAGGCTTCTTGTGTCCCTTTGATCTTACGGTTTAATAGGCAGATTCAAATCAGTGAATCAATAACTAAAACCAACACTTTTCATCCAGTACACTCCTCACAGAGCCTTTTGAAAAGTACTTTTGTCCAGTAAAGTTCTGTTGTCACTCATCCTGGGGAACACCGTTTGGCTGGCTGGTCAGTTTAGCTCTGGCTTCTGTATGTCTAACTGTCTAACTGTGTCTGTCTTCTGATTGGAGCTGAACAGGTAGTGTTCAGTGGGCTCATCAGAGCTTTCTCTCTGAAAACAGCGGCCTGCTGTGTCTGAAAACAGGCTCGATGAGAGCAAAGTTTGCCAGCCACAAAACCGAAACTAAGAGCTAAAAGAGGCTGAAAGGTTCTGTAGGGGTGCAGAGTTTGGGTTCTTCACTGTGAGCGATGCTTTTCAGTCATAGTCTTTGCATTCAATGTTAATATACTGTAAATTGATCATCAGAGACTTACTGTAAAGCAAATTGTGCACACAGGAAAATAGTGGGATGAAGTGGGAAAATAGTTTGTTTTCTCTTTGCTTTGGCTTGGTGCTCCACAGTCACTGAATGTGCTTTCAGGCTTTGGCTGGTCTACCCTTAGTGTGTGTGTGTGTGTGTGTGTGTGTGTGTGTGTGTGTGTGTGTGTGTGTGTGTGTGTGTGTGTGTGTGTGTGTGTGTGTGTGTGTGTGTGTGTGTGTGCGTGCGTGCGTGCGTGCGTGCGTGCGTGCGCGTGAGTGTGTGTGTGTGTCACAGACAGACAAACAGACAGACAGAAATGGAAAGTGAGGGAGGAGAGTTGTGATATTAAAACATCAGCTACAAGTTGGGTTCTGTTGACAAGTTTTAGCTGTCAGGACCTGGTTGGGTTAAATGTGGGCCTAAAGCCTTGATTTTCTTTTGTCATGTCTGTCTAAAACCAACAGTCAGATGTCCAAACTAACAAATGAAACTGGTTTGCTGTTGTCATTCCTCCTGTTCATGCTAGTCATCAGGATATGCCTTCTAAAGTACAATGAAGATAATATGAGGCCTCCGCTGTCTGAAAGATACTCACTTGTTTTGTCTCAACTCACAGTTATTTACAGGACTCTGTATTTTGTGCCCGTTACTAACACTGAAATTGCATTAGCAACCAGTATGGACAGGAGGAATGATTACAGCAAACAAAACCTGTTTCAATGTACATATGGGTATGTGAGTATTGTTTTAAGAAAGACTGGAGGAAATGTGAACCAATCCTAGGGCTGGTAGGGCTTAGAGGGAGGGACACTGGTGCCTCGAGCTTACTGTCACAATGCAAGTTCTTACAAGTACACAGTGCTTTAAGGCCAGCCATGTCTGAGCAGACGATCTGTTTCACATAAACATGAGTACATGGCCTACTCCTCTTGTAAGCATATAAAAGCATATTCCTTAAATCATTTTTTTTAATAAATTCATAAGCAATCATATCAGCTAGTTTGGAGCATTATATAGCCTGCTTACTTCTAAAGATACTGTGAGCTTCTCTGCCTTTTTGTTTCTGGAAAGAAACATTCCTTACAAACTGCTCCGAGACAGTGTAATACTCACGGCCCCCATATTCTTTCATTTTCAGTTGTAAACAAGCCGGCACCCGTTGCATTCTCACGTCATGCCAGCGTGTTCAGCCAGTGGCTTCTTATCCAAATCAGCTGCTGGGTATGCTAGCTTGTCCGTGTCCGAACACTAATAACTAACAAGAGATAAACATCGACCTCTGCCATCGCGAATGTCATCTTAATTGCTGATAGGCCGATGGCATTCAACTAGGTGAATATTGTCCGATAATGATGTCCGGCCGATGAATCGGTGTATCCTTAGTGTAAACAGCAACGAGGATCCTTTTATAATAGGTATTTATGCATTTCCGAATATAGCCTCAATTTACAGATTATGCAATCATTACACTCCCACCAACCCACGTTTCTGTGTTGGTTCCCAGAGATTTTGTAGCCCTCCTGAATGTAAATACATACAGATTTGCCCCTAGGTAACACAAATTAAAGTGGAGACAAGATTGCTTTAGGTGAAATTGTTTCAATTTGAACTTGATTCAACTTGGTTAACTTCTGAGCTGTATGACTGAGTCAGGAGCAAAACAAGAAGGTCTGGAGGACAATTAGGGAAACTCCTGCAGATGCTAGTTTTGAAATGATACTGTCTGCCTGACACTCACACTAAACACACACAGTTGGTGTGATCAACGCTACAGAAAGACCGATGTGGTCTCATATTTATATGAACACAGCAAGGTGAAAATGCTTCACTCCTGTTCAAGACAGAATCAGCCTGCACACCGCTCTGCACACCGCTCACATAAACTGCTGACAGCAGATCACCACGGCCCGAAACAATAAATATCTCTAATCCCTGGCATGTTCCAGTTCCCCTGTCCAGCCTCAGAGCCCTGAATCAGTTTCACCCCCAAACAAACCATGTCCTATTGTACATGGTTTATAACAACAAGAGAAGAAAGGAAAATGCTGATTAATAACTACATGTTACACTTCTCTGCTTGTGTGGTGAGTTTTTTCCTCAGTCACCTGATTGTGATTGATTTGAGCTGTTGTCTTACTTTTCCCAACAAGTACAAATGATTGTCTGGTTAGTACCTGACATTGCAATGTGCTGCTATCATTGATCAATCACTGTCACCTGATTCAGAAAAATCCTGATGCATCTCATGTTTTCTGTGAAGGTTAATGTTGCATTTCAATTGTTTCATTTATTCTGCCGATAATGATGTTATGTTACTATTACTATTGGGCCAATAGCCCTTGGAGTCTGTAACATCACTGACTTCACCTTTTTAAGAATTTGAGTTTTGGCAGCGACATGTATGAAATGTAGTTACATCAAGACGTGTCAAGAAGTCAAATGAGCCATTATTTTTCATCTATTTCCTATAATGTATCCACAAGTTCCTCAGGAACATCCAATTCCTGGGTGTCAGCTGGACCGACTGCTCACCAACTGCTCACATTTACTTTGAAAGAAATAAACAAACCATTCTCTGCTAAAACTAAAGAATCTAACTTTTTCCACTGCATGGCAAGTTTTGGAAAGTAACAAATTGTATTGCAAAAGAACACAATAAAAGTCTAATTACTTCACATTTTGGATATAATATGGCGCACAATCTTCATGTTAGAAATCAGCTAGAGAGTCTTTTAATACCAATTTGCTGATTTTCTTGTGTTACATTGCCAACTATTGTTGGTTTTGCACCAAATTTAGGATGGTAAAACTGGGGCACTTACAATTTGAATGGATGGACCAGTGTTTAGACCCCTAATAAACTATTTTGAACCTAATGCAGTGTAACAATTTGATTTATAAGGTGTAATGACCTCAAGGAAGCACTTCTTCAGCCACATTCATCACATTTATCAGCTGGACATACTGTCCATCCATCTGTTTTCAGTTGCTTATCTGGGGCTGGGTCGTGGTGGCAGCAGGTTAAGCAAGGTAGTCCAGACATCCCTCGCCCCTGAAACAATTTCCAGCTCCTTCTCGGGGTGTACCCAAGCCAGAAAAAATATATAATCATTCCAGCGTGTTCTGGCTCTATCCCGGGGTCAGTTAAACGAAAACAACTACAAAGGATGGCGCCCTGGAGGCATCCTGAACCACCTCAACTGGGTTTTTTTCACCCAAAGGAGCAGCAGCTCAACTCTGAGCTCCCTCTGGATATCTGTGCACATTACCCCTATATCTTAGGGGTTGAGCCCAACCACCCGTTGAAGGAAACTCATTTTGGCTGCTTTTATCCGCCGTCTCATTCTTTCAGTCACTACCCAATCAAAAGCTTTGCCTTCCAGCTCAGCTCCCTCTTCATCAGAATGGTCCGGTACAACGCCCACATTGCGCCTGACGCTGCACCAATCCACCTGTTGATCTAACACTCCATTATGCACTCACTAGTGAACAAGACCTTCAGATACTTGGACTCCTTCACTCTGTTTCAGTTCTTAAAACCCTGCTCCTCCACAGAGCAAGTGTTGGTTGGGTTCAGGAGTCCCCAGTCCAGTTCTGCAGTTTTCCTACCCTGCTGAGCACAGCAGCTGCTTTCTCTTCATGAATCGTCACAGTTGGTCAGAACTTCCTTGAGGTCAATCAAAATTCCTTCTCCATAGGCTCCCCGAACACCTCCCACACCTGGGTTTTTGCTGCGTTGACCACCACATTTTCCTTGGGCGACCCTACCAGGACCTATTGCGACCAAAAACACAGCTCCAAGGCAGCCCTCACACAGCCCTCCACCACGGTATGGTGGCATTTCTTGGAGGGGTGGTCAGACTGACTACTGAATACAACAGAAGTGCTCACCTACTGCTTACATTTACTTAATAAGTAAATCTTTTAGTTTTTTACCTGCACGTTAACACAGGAATTAATCAATTTATTGGAAAATAACACAAAACAACACTAAAAAGAACATCTAAATATATATATATATATATATATATATATATATACATACAGTATATAGAGATATATATACTGTATATATATATTGAGATATATATTGAGATATTTATATATATATATATATATATAGAGAGAGAGAGAGATATTTATTTAAAACATTTTTTTAAAGGAGACAAACCTGTTATGGTGGGTTTAAAATGGTTTGCAACATGTTTTGAAAGTCAGTGTCACCAGCTGATTGATGTGTCTAGACTACAGTGGACCACATCGTGGCTTCCTCCTTTATTCTGTAACAAAGTGACATTTTGGATGTACTGAAATGGGGCTTTTTGTAATCCTTGGCCATATGGCGCCTTGGAGATGAGCGGGATAGAGGGGGAGGGGGTGGGATGAGACATGTAGGTCAGCCTGAAACATGGAACAATAAGTAGGGAACTTATCCTTGTTGTCAAACCGTAAAAGTAGAGAATTTTATTCACCTAACAATAATGCACCATCTTGAGTTTGCACACCGTGCAATATGGTGAGACTTTTAAGTCCATGGATGGTGTTAGGGAATATAAAGAGGTGCGGTATGGTGTAGCAACAAATTTAGGGAGTTCCGGAAGGCACTCCATAAGTCTGAAGGAGAATATTAAAGATGGGAGGGATATGGAGACCTGCTTTTGCAGTATTTTGCATTATCGTCAGTATTGCTACTGTGATAACTTTCCAGAGTTGTAAAACCTTAAGTATGAACTGCTGTACTGTATTTTAGTGTTTGATAAGTGTTCAAACTGGATTTAACTGTTCGTATTACATCTTACCTATAGCAACATTCCTATACCAAGGCATCCCCTTGTGTAATTACATTTTCAGTTTGGATAAAATCTAACACTCTGTTCAATGTCAAGGCATCTGAAGAAAAACTAATGGCAGTATTTCTAAGATTAATCCCAGTAAACCTACCGGCCTGACCTCCTTTCTCCCTACCTCTTAAAAAAATCAGCTTACATGATTACATTACCAGTTGCACATATTTTTTGCTCTATACTATTCCCACAGTCTGGAGAACATTGTGCTGCTTTGTTTATCAATCTGGCCAATGCCTTTAATACATTAGATCACAATATGTTGTGACAGTTTTGACAACACTACTCTTGGCTGGTTCAGAAATTACTTACATAACAGATCACAGTGTTTTGTGGCTCAAGGCAATTGAAATGTCTCAATATTAACAAAGAGGTTCAGTGAGGGTTGAAGGACTTGTTCTCTTCACAACCTTTATTAATCATCTAGGCTTGTACGTTAATAATTGTCAATTACATTTCTACTTAGATGACATTATATTATATGCATGTGCATACACAATTGAGTATGTACTTTATAAACTGCAGCACCATGTTGACTCAATACAAATAGCCCATAACAACTTAAAATTGTTTTTTAAATAAAAAAAACATGTTCATGTTTATGCCCATTTAAACTCACACATTCACATCAATGAATGGATAAAGAAGCTGAGACTCACACTTGGCTTCTTTCATAGAAATAGCAGGTAGGAAACTGTCGGTCCAATCTACATTTCTTTCAATGACCGATCCAAAGTCCCGCCCCGCATAGTTACTGTTGCTAGGTTGGAAAAGCTTGGCAAAAAGAAACATCGGGACGCCAGCTGTTTGGTCCTGTTAAGCCGGGTGTTTGATGGGCATCAGGCAATATAGCTTAAAGAAGCCAACAGCAAGGACTGCATTGTGATGTTAGACGAGCAGATGACACAAAAAATATAACTTTGGGGCGGCACATAGCCTTACAGAGATAATATGAACAAAGCAACATTTGTCTTGATCTTTTCTGGCTAACGAGAAATGTCATCTTAAAAATATGTCAGCCAAAAACCTATCTGTCCGTTTCCAAAACTCTTTAACCTTACCACAGAAATAAGGAGGAAGCAAACCTAGCTGATGTTGGAGATCTGACTATAGGCTAACGCCTCTTGATGTAGCTTTAGATATACGTTAGCTAGCTAGTTAGCTAGCATTTTGTTTGCAGCTCACTTAAGCTATGACTATGGGGGGGTGATAGTCTAGTGGTCTAGTGGTCAGGCTTTGAAATAGAACACCAAAAGGTTGTGAGTTCAATACCAGGCTGCCACCAATGTGCTCTTGAGGACCTATAGTCCCTGTAGTTAATTCACTGTAAGTCACTCTGAATAAGAGCATCTGCTAAATGACCTGTAATAACTATGTACACTGTAATGTGTCCATGAAGATTGTGACAGATCATGAAGGATAAATACAAATGTATCTATTCTTCCTTCTCATCAGATAAATCTTTTATTTTCAGTTATGGCTAGCCTCTATGTTAGCTTGAAACAAGTTGGACCACTTTGTTCCCATCACGTGCAGGCTGTGTGGTGTAGAACCTCTCTGATATGCACTGAGATTTGGGGAAATTTTCAGTGCTTCCATCATTTTTTATTAATGTGCATGTCAAGCTTTCTGCTCTGAGCTCTTACGTGTGTGAGCTGTAGAGCTGTAGTCCAGTACAGTGTTGGTGCTTACTGTGACTACTGTGGTTAGTTAAGGTTCATGTAGATTTATACTAGGCCATATTGGGCCATATTGTTACAGAAAAACTTGATAATGATAAGGTCATTTAAGGTTAACTTAAAAACAGTCATAAGCTCTATTGCTTTGCCTGTAGCCTAATGCATGACACGTGTCTACTTTACAGCCATGTAGGAAAATAATACCAAACCACTTTACTCTCCACAGGCCGCTAATATAATTAATTTTTATCAAAATAATTTGCCAAAACAAAACGGCACGGTGACGCAGTGATTAGCACTGTCGCCTCACAGACAGGGGGTTCTTCTTTTAAACCTGCAGGCTGGCTTGGGCCCGTTTGCCTTTTTTCCGGGTTCTCCGGCTTCCTCCCACAGTCCAAAGACATGCACATTAAATTGACACTAAATGGCCCATAGGTATGAGTGTGTCTGTCTTTACGTGTCAGCCCTGTGGTTGCCAGGCCAACTGTCCGGGGTGTACCACGTCTCATGCCCAGTGTCAGCTGGGACGGGCTCCAGCCCCCCGCGACCCTGTAAAGGATAAGCGGTTACAGATGGATAACACTATCAGGGATGAGAAAAGACAGTGGATGAGTCCTGCTGTAAATCTGTATCAATATAGACTGTAGGTCTTTGGTTCTATTACAAGTGTTGAGCAGAGATTATGTGCGGAGGGGGAAGGGCTCCATTTAGAGGGATTTAGGTCGTTACTGGAAATGTCATGTTAATACTGTTGTTATTTAACTGATGTGTGTCAACAGTTGAATGGATTCTGCTTCTGTCTCCTCAGTCTGTCTGTCTGTCTGTCTGTCTCCTCTGTCTGTCTGTCTGTCTGAAGATTACAATTTAAAACCTTTATAAAATAAAGGCCTCATTTAGACACACACTGTGATTTCAAGTGTGTCATTGACAGAATGCGATTTAATACAGTTTTATTAACAAATCTGATTGGGTCCACTCTAGTCCAGTCCAGAGAATGCACCTGAAGTGTTTTGGTAACTTCCAGAAACCCTAACTACTGTTCAGTTTAGCAGTTTACTTACAACAATAACAGTTTTGCTAGCTAGCTATCAACTATCCATCAGCTAACACAAACACATGAATGACTCACGTGAATGGACTGAGTGAGGGAAGGTTTCTCACTCACGATGCTCTCTCACCCATACAGATCACTGCATGTCATGAAGTGACGTCTATGTGACAGTATGTGTTGAAATCTTGGATCTGGTGCAGAGAAAGATGGTTACTTTCAGTGTAATACAGGTAGCCTTATCACAGGAGTCAAACCCTGTAGAGGTTCTTTCAACAATGTCTGTCTGTCTCTATCTTTCATGTTGGTTATTTTTATTTATTTTTTGCAACCAGTTATCATGTCAAAAACATAAAAAATGTATAAAAAGAGAAGGCTGGGGAGGTGGAAGGAGTTACATTTCTGCCAGCAGGAAGTAGTGTAGCAACTGAGAGTTGTTGTATTCAGATTGAATGAGCATCAAATATTGGCCGCTTATTCTGAGATATTGGTTGTGGGCATACATGACTTAAGGGTTGGTTTTATCCAACCCTTAAAAATTTAATGATTAAAAATTTTATGATTTAAGGGTTGTGAGTGTGAGTATAAGTTGACTCCAGTGATGCTCTGTGAGCAGGAATGTGAGCAGACACAGACTGTCCCTGAACTCACAAAGGCCTTAGCCTGATCTCCACACACTGACTATAAATGAATCTGATCTGAATGGAGCGCAAGGAGGATCAATATAGGAGACGATACTATGTAATTCTGATGAGAAACATGTTGCATGAGCTCAACTGCTGTATAGAAGGCGGCACATGTAGATGCATGAACTTCACATGAACTTTGCTACATGTTTTAAATAATTACCTTTTTTTGGCTATATTGCTGGAGCACATATGGCGGTGATGCTTTGTTTTTAAAAAGAGATGGTAATATGGTGAAGAATGTTTATGGATGTCAGTGATGAGTGGATCAACACTGAGTAAAGTCCAGAATGAGTCCAACATATTTGAAGCTGCTCACCTGCTCAGCTGTCTCGTTGTGGATGGAGGTGGGGTTCAGTCCAGTTTGGGGTGTTTTTGATGTGCTAATGAGCAGTTCTTTCTTTCTTTTTTTTTGTCCTTGTATAGCTGCAGGTAGTTATCAGTGCACCATTGAGTAACTAAGTTACTGTCATTGAGTAGTCTAAATATGGCAGTGTCAGTATTTGAAGTACATGGTGATGAGTGAAGGGCTAAGGAGACACCTGAGGGGCCCCGGTGTTGTCAGGTTTAAGATTAGTTAGAGTTAGATTGCTAGGAATAAGTCAGTCAGTTGATGGAAATAATGCAGCATTTCAGACAACTCGGAGGTCAGAATTTTCCCAGCGGAAATTTCCGACTTCCGACCTCCAAGGGTTCCAGGTACACAACGTTAAACACACTAAAGTGGCTGTCCGTGACTTTGGCAAGTGTACACATTGAATTCTCAGCAGTTCAGCCTCCACATTTCTTTTGTGTTTTTTATTTTATTTTTCTCAAATAACTTCTGTGCAGAGAGGATAACTTCAAGAGATTGTTTACCGTGACCAACTACCTAATCACTTTTTTAGGTGTTACTATATGATAGTATGTATTATTTTAATTAATAAACAAATACTAGGTGGATGGATTTGCCCCGAGTTTACAAGCAGGAACTCTGGCTTTGTGTGGCGTTCCATTGTACTTTTTCTAGGTAGGAGGTCAGAAATCTTTGAAACAGACAAACACAGACAGCAAAAAGCATCAATAACAGACTGCATAATATATAGCTGTTGGCTGATCTCCCCCCCAAACAGGAGGAGGTGCCCTTTAAGAACTGTGCATGTTTAGCTAAACCCAGAAAAGCTCTTATTCAACTCTCGGACTTCCTCCCTTAGTCATCTTTTATGGTACAGTCAGTGCCTTTTTGCCTCCTGATTTTACATTTGTATCACAAGCTCCATCTCCCTGAGGTTCTACTTTACCCTCACCTCCACTTCTTCCTTGTAAACCTGCACCTCCTATTCCAGTCCGTGATTCAGCTCAGGCCAGAACAGGGCAGGCCCAGTTTGACTTCAGTTGCAGTATACAGGAATAGTAGAGGCAGATGGTACCACAAAGCCCAACAGTTTATTTGAAGCCCAAGCTCTGCATAGTCATTAAAGTGTGGTCTCGTGGTAGCCTGCGTTTTTGTCTATATGTGCCACAGATGTGGCTGCACTCTGTCTGTAGTTAAGCGTGTAGATGAAGGGTCAACCCAGATTCCTCACTTCACATAGGAGCCGTGCATTGTGAGTGGGGCCCCTGAAGGACTCTGCTGGTTTAGTGTGTTTCAGACCTTTCACAACAAACTTAACATCGCTGTCATTACATTGACAAAGCATAACTTTATAAGTTATAGAAGTTAAGCATACGTTTATAGATACATTTCTATCATCGTCCAAGCAGTCATTGTTTTTTTTATTTTATTTCAGTAGGTGAGACCAGCCACTTTTTAAGTTTTGGTGTATTTCAGGATGTTGTACATTACTATAAATGGTTAGATTTAGACACTTAAAAAGTGGCTCAACCGTCCTCAGATAAGATGAAAGTTAACACCCATCCGGTGTTAATACATTTTCAAAAAGCCATCTAAACCGAGAAAAATAAACAGCAAGAGGCGTTCAGGGGCATTCTACTGCAGAGAGTTTGACTATAGCTACCTATTCTTTCATTTTGACTGATTTCTTGTTCGCGCAACATCAGGTGCTATACTAATTGATGCCTTCGTGTATCTGTTTGAATGAGGAAATACGTTATAAACACTTCGTAAACAACTTTCTTCAGTGAATATATTGATGGGACTGAATCCTCCTGAGGGATATGAAGTGACAGGTCATTATTTCTTCTGATCATGAACTTCATATTTTGATATCATTATTGCTTTGTTCTATGTATTTGTTGGTTATTGTCCCTTTAGGGTTCAGGCAGCGCTGATGATGCAGGATGGCATTCACTCAAAATGGTCCAATAAATAGGTTACCTGTCAGTCTGTATGACTTCATGGTTAGTAACAACTCTGTGACCTGTGTCAGTTAGCATGCTAACTTCAGCAGATATCTGCAACACAACACAGAGACACAACACTGTTACCTCTTCTCACTCTGTTGATCATGTTAGTTCCTTGTTTTAATGTTTTAAGTTAAAATTCTGGCATATCTTACACATTGAACCTTTACATTTTGATACGTGAAACTTTGTTGTGTTTTCCTTTAATGTGTCACCCTTCTGTAGAATGCTGTCATGAAACATCATTTATTTGAATAATAATGTCCAAACTCGTTAAAATGGCGTGTTGCCCCGGCAGTTTTACTGAGCTAGAATTTATTTCATGGAACTCTATGAACTGTTTTCAATATGTCTGTCTCCAACATGCCAATTGATTTAGAGCAGAAACTGTGGAAGTGTTATCAAAACAACAAGTTTGATGTGCACATAATGCACCGAAGGCTCTGTGCTGTTGAGAGTCACTCAGTAATTCTCATTCTGTCTGCCTGGAAATAATGCCATAATTGGAATAACATGTTTTTGGCTTTGGTCAATAAACCGAGCTTTGACTGTCTGTAACAGGTCAGCAGAAGTTAGTGTCAAAGACAACCTTGCCGAGTTCCCCCAGTATAAATAAGGCTTTGAATATGGATTATTCGTTAACATTGTAATTGTTAAACGCAATTACAAAATAAAAAAAGGAGAGATTGGTATGGTTAGAAAAAGAATAAACAAAAACATCTTTTCATTCATCGTTTTCTTTACCTTTTTATCTACTACTATAATGTGACATGTTATTTTTTACTCTTTAGGAAATGGCCTGATGCTGCAGACGCCACAGCAGACATATCCTGCCAGTAAACCCATATTTTCCACCCTGGCTCATCTGGAAATCTCTTAGTAGCGTTTGTACAGTTTCTCAGCTGCCCCCCTCTTTCAGATATGGATTTAGGGCCGTCAGCCCACCCTGGCTCCTGTGCCTGCACTAACTTTTGGAAGCATCAGAGTGGCTGTTGGTGAGGGACCCCCAACAGGCCCAGGATGCCAGGATGCCCATCACTCAGGACAACGCCCTCAGCATCCTCCCACTGCTGGAGAACTGGCACAGGGCTCCGAACAGAAGATCTCAGCAGGACTACAACCTGAATCAAGACAATTCTAGCTACAAGGTACTTCCCCCCCCCCCCCCCCCCATCTTTATACTTTAATATGGAATATCAAATACAACATTACGACAGCATATTCATGCCACTATAAAATAAAAACACTTCTCCGTTTATAACAAAATACCTTTATCCTTTTCTTACATTATAACAAGATATGTTTATGTTATTATGACATATGTTCTCGTTATTACTAGGTACCAAATGATTCCATTTTGTACAAGAAGTGTTTCTTGTACAAAAACCCTTTATCTTAAAACTAACTTTTCTTGTTATGACATTAGAAGTACGCTGTAGCCCAGAGCAGTCGTAATATAGCATGATTGATCAACATGTAACATGACGTTGTAGACATGTCGCACGGTGCTTTCATGTGTTATGGCTGGAGAGTGGCAAAAACTGCAGATCATAGAATGGCCACTTGAGGCTGGCTCCAAAAGGGAGCAATCTCCACAGACCCCAAAGTTAAAAGTTAAACTTTACAGCAGAAATAAACATGTTTACAGTCTGGTACAAGAAACAACTGTGCGGGGGGGGGGGGTGTTTCTATAACTTATCCGTTTTAATTAAGCTTACGCATTATTAGGGCCGTGGCTGCTTTGAGTGACAGGTGGGTGCCGTCTTCACAACTGCTCTTCAGAAAACTATGGGTGACGTCACGGAGACTACGTCCATATTTCATACAGTCTAAGGTCCAGACCTGTGTACCCTTCCTGACCACATACTGTACCTCACCAAGCTATAAGCCTAAAATATTCAGTGCCGAGAACCACTTATCCACCACCACCATCACCCCTCCACCTCCACTCGGACCAGAGACCAGAGAGGCCGTTCCATTTCCACACGTAAAGTTTTACATATAATATGGACCAAAACATATTTAATTGAGGAACCTTTCTAAATGTCGCCTGTAGATGTGAGTCTGCTTGTCTGTCTGTCTGTGTGTGTGAGCCCTGTGATAGACTGGGGACATGGATGTACCCACCCTTTCCCCCTAGGACAGGCTTCAACCCCCCTGCGACACAGATGGTACTTCAACTGGCCTTGTCCCAAGCATCAAACAAAACTTAAACCATATTTAAACCAGCCATTGTAGTTTTTTCTAGCCATTGTAGGTGACTATCTCTCGCTCTTCTTGTTTTAACGCCATATAGAAGTTTCTTGCTATAACAACATACCATACATAAAATATTTAGGTGTAGTGGAAGTTCCTTAAGCTATTACTTTTCACTGGTTGGACCAGCAAGCAGTTCATATCAGAGAAAACAAGGAAAAAACAGGTTCGACAGTCAGCATCAACAGTGGTGTGAAGTAAATAAGTACATAAACCGAAGTCGTAAGCTTGATTACAGTTATGAGGTGCATAGTATACTTACTATATTGGCACTTCTGCTGGGAGGGATGCAGTCCCTTCTGTGCCAGCGGGAAACATTGCACTACATGTTTGTGACAGCGTGTTAGCCTACTGGTTACAACATACGATCAACAAATATAAATGATTATAGATTAAACTATTCAGCAGAATTTAGGGTTAGTACGTACGTAGTGAGAAATGGCTCCATTATGTTGATAATACATTTTTGGGTGCCAGACTTTACTTTCAACAAAGTATTTTTAGAGTGTGGCATTAACCCTGTGATACCCACGGGATGACCACTTACGCCATCCAATCGCCGGAAAATGCAATTCTCGCAGAATTCTCGAAATGTCAAAGTTTTTGATACCAAATCATATCATACATTTTTCTAAGGTGTTCCTCAAGGTATCGCTGTCTTAATGTGGTATTATGAGCTATTTATGACCATTTTTTTATCAACTCTTGAGTGGTCAAAAATGTGTAAATGTGGCACCAAATCTGTGTATTCAAATTGTATCAACCCAAAAATTGCTACAACAACTAATGAGACATAATAGAGCATGAGGATGACAATCATATACTTCTATCATAATGTTCTGAGCTCTAACACACTCTAAAGTTTCACATTTGAATAGGCGCCTAACCAAAACACAATGTTTAGTACAGATTTATGACTAAAACAAACTTGACACACAGTGCTTCATCTCAACTGAATCTTCAGAGTCTCTCATCTTTCAGATGATGTGCACCATTTATTTTTGGAATATATTGTTGACCTGCTATCTCCCCCTAAAGATTCCCTGGCCTCTCCTAAAAAAGACAAAAATTTGTTTATGTGGGTCTCTAAGGGTTAATGGTTTTACTTACTTGAAAGATCTTGTGCCACTGCCCGTACCCCCATTCTGTTAGAGAAAGTGTAAAAATAACTCCCCATACCTAAGTGTGCTTAAGGCCGCCAAATCACTGAACGCACCCCTAAGTATAACTCGGATGTGTAAACAGGAAGTCTCATTGTCCATGATATCTATTCATGGACAACAGACCAGTGGACAGATGCCGTCAGAAACAGGTCTCAGCCATTGTGTGAGAAGTAGGGTCATGTAAGTGGTTGTCTGGGAGACAGTTAGTTACAACCCACTACATTCAAAAACACCTTCTTTAAGTTGTGTTCTCTGGTCAGCAGTTTTGTGTGTTGAAATACTGTCCATCTAGAAATATGCCAAAGGAATACTACACCAAAAATGTATTATTAACGATTTTCAACTTGACATTCAGACCAATAATGAAGCAGCAAACAACTGTTTGCTATGTAAAGATATATGGAGAAATGTGATCGTGAAGGAAGTAATTTTCCCTCTGTGTGTGTTGTAATCCAAGCTTCTCTGTGCCTTGTTAGTAGCCGGTCCGGCCGCGCGTGCATGTTAGTGCATGTTAGTGCATGTGACCCCTGTGTGATGGAAAGGGCTCAAGTTATATGAAGCTTGAATGCATAGCGGTTATATATATATATATATATATATATACAGTATGTGTTTTTAAAGATGTGCACGTTCAGTAGGAATCAATGGGCTACAGACAGAGTAGAGAAATTTACTATGAGATGAGAGAAGAACACATTGCTGGTTTTGGTCTTTTCATAGGATTTGTTGATAATAAGAAAAATATAAAATATCGCCAGCCATATCCTTCATATTAAAGCATATTTTTTCATTCTTTCATTCAGCTGTCCAATAAGTTTTGTTGGTGACAACTTGTTTTGTCAACATGGAAATGACCAACTTTGTGATATTCCAAAACGTACACGTGTTCAACACATGTAGTTGTGGTTGTAGACGGCTGCATTGGTTCAAATGAAAACAACATCTGTCCTGTCAAACGGACATCAGACAGACAATTGAAACATGGGACTAAAATGTGTTTGGGGTAAACACCTTGCAAGTCGGAAATCTAATTAAAGTTGCAAGCAGCAATGAATGGGTCCTCGCACATTCACGTGGGTGTTGGCGGGACGCTGGTCGTGAACAACTGGGTGCAATGATGCCTCTCACAGGCGTCTATAATGGTGCACGGGTTGTGGAAGGGGGCGGGGCTACAGTGTAGGGGGCGGGGATAACCTACACTACTGGCCTGTAGATGTCCTCAGGCTTGGACCATTATAATGCGTTTATGATTAGGGGGCCGATTGGAGAATGTACATTGGAGTTACAACAACTTCCTGTTTCATGGCGAATTGCTCAAAATGGCCTCGACGCCACAGCAAGGTCTTTCCATGGATTTTTCCCTCAAAAATGTAATTCATTGTAAGAATAATAATAATCCCTACAATTCATTGTCGTGTCCGGACCCTAAGAATAAAACCATGAAAGGGAAACCATGCATTCAGAATGTTAAAACTAGTGATCAGTACTTTTTAGAAAAATTAAAGTTTAGTTGTTGAAAGCTTTTCATCAGATGTTATCACCCAGCTTCATTCACTGATTGGTCCCTCTTCTTCATCAGGACTGCCAGAATGGAGAGGGGGACAGTGTGTGCAGCAGCAGCAGTGTTAACAGTGTTACCGTGGAGGACATGTCCCTGTGTCTGGCTGCCATTCAGAAGTTGATGGAGTACATTAAGTTCAACTTCATGGAGGGCGACACAGCTCCATCCGCCAGCCCATCCCCCTGCAGGGAGGGGTTGGACGTTGAGGTTCATGCTGTTTCCCTCAGTAAAGACGAGTTTGATACCGCTGAGTTCGGCCTCAGTTTCGGGAACATCCCTATTTTTGGGGACCCTGATGGAAGGAAGAAGGGAGGCCCGAGGAGGAGGAGGGACCAGGGCCCCATCATGGATGTGGGCTGCATCTGGGTGACAGAAGTGAGGAAGAGGAGCCCAGCAGCCCGCTGTGGGGGGATCAAGCTGAGAGACGAACTGCTGTCACTGAACGGGCAGCTGATGGTGGGCGTAGATGTCGGTGGAGCCAGGTAAGACTACTTCAACGCAAACTGAAACCATGATCCCATCATGTGAAGGGAAAAGATATTGCAATGATCCACCACATTGAATAACCTGATCAAATGATATCACT
Organism: Bovichtus variegatus; assembly: GCA_943593645.1. NCBI lineage: Eukaryota > Metazoa > Chordata > Actinopteri > Perciformes > Bovichtidae > Bovichtus > Bovichtus variegatus. Next base: position 1,213,910 of record CALSCE010009381.1, read on the forward strand.
GGGCTTCATCACATCGACCCAACACTCCAAACAATGGCAGATTAAACCCAGAGATGTGGAAGGGACTGCATGACAAACCTTTATTGTCTCACAGAGGGTAAAAATAGTAAAACTACTCAGAAACTAAAATATACCTTTGGTGGGAAAATCCACCCAAAAACAAAACAATTGATATTGTGCTATTCCAATAATTTCTGCAACATAATAGTGTAATATTATTACTATTTGGAAAAAATAAAGAAAGATATTTTGAGAAAAAGATGGTAATGTCATGAGAATAAAGTTATACTCATTTTAATATTTCAAGAACTAAGTTATAATCAGAGCTTGTTTCCATTTTGAATGAAAAAAGTTATGAAATGACAATATGGCACCATCGGGATTTGTGTTTATACAAACATTTTTAGTTTTTTTTGTCATCAACTAATTCCATCACATTTTTCATCCCACTTGACTTTACAGGTCTGTGGAATATTGAATCAGGTCTAATTATACTTGAGTGCCGATTTGATCACGTCGCTTCTTTCTGAAAATGAATTTATTCATGTTGTTTGACATGATGTTGCAAAACGTAAAGTTTCAGACAAACCTTTGATGTCGCTACAGTGCGTCTGTCCTCAGGAGCGCCGGTGTTCATCTTCAGCTTCTCTCTGCACATTACGCCATTAGAAATGCAAGACGGGCCATTGTGTCAAATGAGGAACTGAACCTAAACGGAGAGAATGGAACTGGAAAGCAAATCTGAAAGTAATGTGTGACTAAGCAGTTGTTGCACCAGTTTACAATGTTTAACATTGGGCCTGTGTTTTTTCAGAGTTTATTCATTCATTTCTATTGGTTGTCGTACATTTTCCCTCACTAACTTTATGTTGAGATCCAGAGATGCTGCTGTGACTCTGTAGACAAAGCTTTGCACCCGACCGCAGGAGAAATCAGAGTAATGAGCCATGTTGTTTTTTTAAAAAGCCTCTCACTCACGTACAGACATGACTGGTTGGTCAAGGTGTGGCAATCCTAAATATTTCTACCCTGGTAGATTTGGCGACACCCTATGTACTGGTGGTAACAGGAAATGTGGTTTAATACATCAGGGCCCAGAATACTGAGGGCAGCGTAACAAAAATATTGTCGTGTTGATAAAGAGATTATTCAATAACTGGCCTTTTCCCGTCATTCTGTGAGCAACTGTGATGAGATTTCATGCTGCTCACAGCATGAGTCTGCCAACAGCCAGAATGAGAGTAGGTGGTTCCCTGGCTGAGAAGGTGGAGGTGTGCAGCTCTTCATCGAGCAGCTCACTGTGGCTGCTCGTGACTCTTCATTGCTCCCTGACATATTCACAACTCATCCGCTGTTTTGTTGTGCAGACGCAGTTTCGATAAACAACTGCGTTTAGTGTCGAGCTCACTGACAAACACTTTGCATTTCCTGTGACTACGTCGTAGTAAAAGTCAGTTCAAGGTGTTTAATGTGAAGCTGCAGCAGTAGGAAAGTTCAGTTTGCATTACCAGTAACTTCACAAAGCAATTTTTCCCGTGAATGTCACTACAGACACCCAGCTCATAATAGTACAAATATATAAATATGCCGGACCTGGGGTACCAAACTCGGTGACGGGGCCTTCTCAGTTGCTGCATCCTCCCTCTGGAATGCTCTCCCCAACCACATCAGACTCCGTCTTTCAAACAAGCCCTTAAAACACACCTCTTCAAAACTCCTTCCCCACATCTCATGACTCCGGTTTTACCTGCTCTCTGTTCTGTTCTGTTCTGTTCGGTTTTTGTCTTTGCATCTTGTGTGTACAAATGTATATATATGTCTCTTTTTATGCTTGTACGGAATGTTTCTAAAATTGTAAAGCATCTTTGTGTATCTAGAAAAGCTTAATATAAATTAAATGTATTATTACAAATATTGAAACACTTTCATCAGTGGGCCACAGGATCGATTCCCGTTGCGTTACCTCGTTGGGTGAGAGATAGTGACACCTCATTATATATTTATTTAAATGAAGGTTTCGATATTGTTACTTTGAGGACTCACTCTCTTCACTCTTCACGTTATTTTTTGTTATTATCAACACAAAAGACTTACCAGTTTTATTGACATTGTGTTTTTTTTTTTTACCACAGAAACGTGTGTAAAACTATTAAAAGATACTCAGTGTAGTTTGCTCTGTTGGTGGCAGGTAGAGGGATGAACCACTCTTCATGTTGAACAAAGAAACCGTTGAGGGAACTGATGTTCGAGCTACCAACTCAACAACTATTAAGTTAAAAATTCCATTTTCATGCACCACCCAAGTTCACTTCTTTTTTAAAACAAGATGTCATGTAATATTTAACCTGTCCAGGATGCATGAAGAGGTTACCTCCACCCATAGACGGGGAAATGTTTGTTTCTTATGATATTTGAACATTAATCCGTCAATGCTTTTTTACAGTTACCTGGCTGACCAGTGCTGGAATGGTGGCTGTATCTACCTGATCATGCTGCGGCGAGTCAAGCGAAAGGCTCCTCTCCCTCCCTGTAACGCCAATGGCCGCGTCAGTGCTGTCAGCAGTGACGGCTGTGAGGACCAGCTGCAGGCCAGAGCGGCCTCTGAGCCCTCCGAAAGCTCGACAAGCTGCAAACGCACACGCAAGTTCGGTGTCATATCGCGATCGTCTTTTAACCGGGACAACAGGGACGCCACTGACTCAGAACTCCAGAGCTGTTACAATGGCTACAATGGCTCTTGTGTTCCCACGGAGGCAGGAGTCAGTCCCCCAGGAGAGGACTCAGGTGGCATCCCCTCCTCACACACACCCGCAGAGGAAAGTCCAGACATCAGAACTATTCCCCAGCGTCTACACAGAGGCACTGCCACCCTGCCTGCAAGGTGTCACAGTCAGCTGTTGGAATACAAAATGGATTCTTTCAGCAGTGAACCTTCAAGCCAGGTGAGACCCACTGCTCTAGTTATTATACCCGTATACTCTCGTTATTATATGATACCTTTACTTTGAAGACAAAAGGAGTTGTTCCAAACAAAGAATGTCAGGCCATGTCTGTTCTTGTCAGCAAACATGTGCAGCACTGCGTGGACCGGTGCCATATCGCTGCCTGGGGATCGAGAACCTCTGATTATATAATAAATAATGACCATGACCACTACATGCTGTGGTTGACTCTGATGTAGGCTACTGCCACAATACAAATAGAAATTATTAATAGAAAAAATGTATGTATTAATCTTAATAAAACAAAGGTTAAAGCAAAAGGTTAGTAAAGGTTTACCAATGCTATTATAGGTAAGTTAGTGAAACGTAATAGTTGTGTTTGTAATGCTATGATGAACCATTATAAGAAACTCATAAGGCTTTTAGTAACGTAAAAGCGTATTTATTAACGTAAAAGCGTATTATTAACGTATTAACGTTAGTCTATATAATCTTATATCTTATAATATAATAATGTACGTGTTAATAATGCTATTGTTAACACTTATATAGTCTTATTAACACATAATATTTTTAATTAGCAGCGTACAAGGACTAATAAGGGCCTTATTAGCTATTAACTAGCGCTTATTATAAGAACCTTAATATAAAGCGTTACCCATAGGAACATAAAAATCTAAAACTAGCATCACCAACTGTTGGTGGAGCCTCTTCATGCAGATGGAAGTTGCTCATGCAGGGCAGTTCTCTCCTCCTGCATTGATTATGTGTTGTGAGGCCCAGTGCACATGCTGCCCCGCCCATAGACCAGGGACGGACTGGGAGTGAAACATGTGCCTGGACTCAGACCGGCCCAGCAATACACCACCACCGACGGAACCCACGCCACATTTTGTGTAAACAAGATTACTGAAATGACTTCCTAAATATAACTTTAGTCAAATATATGTAAAAACACGGGGGACGTGATGCTCTCAGGGGGAGGCAGGCTCTAATCCTTTTAAAACATTTGGCTGCATCAGCCTCCAGCCAGCCTCCTCCCTATACTCTCTCAGCTCATACGCACCACCTTTCGCTTTTCTCTTTGTGTTCATCCATCTTGCTCCACTCCAATATTTCTCCAAATGTCCCCACGCTGAAATGGGAAAGGGGCGGAGCCCAAGGTAAAGTTAGAATGGACTGCTGTGCTGCATTTATCCACTGGTGAATTAGCAGCAATACTGACTGGCCACAATGTATCCAGCTCTGTTTAAAAAAATTTAAAGTATAGAAGAAGAAACTTGACTTTTATTTGGTTATTATTGAATTCATAACTGCAGACTGCCAACAGTGACAACCGGAGACCTGAGACAGCTGTTTGAACACATCAGTGGACTTTTGTCTTCTACGCAACTTAGTTTGAGTTAGTTTTAGGACTTGCAATACAGCCATCCAATCAGTGTGGTGGAGGATGAGTATTGTGTTAATGAATCCAAAAGAAGCTCTTTAAGTAGAGATCGCTGTGGACTTCTGGAGACTTCCTGTAGAAAAAAAAGTCAACAATGTGCTTCAGTGACAAACAGTCGTCATAGCACTTGGTCACAAAAATAGAAACGGCTGCAATCATTTGGGGTTCCCTGCTGCAGGTCCAACAGCCAGGTGTTCAGTGGTCCACAGATGTGTGTACAGATGTCTGACAGGATGAACAGGATCACCACCCTGCAACCACTGGTATAAGGACAGCAGAGAGCGATGGAATACTGGTTTAACATGTGCGTCAGAGGATTGAGACGGACAGCTGGCGTATCATCCCATCAGAGGGATTGTAGATGATGTCTGTAGCCTGCAGGTTTGCGCCCTAGATCGAGATGAGCTCCCTTCAATAAATTCCTTTAGGTTCCACAAGTTGTGAAAATGGCTGATAAAGCCGTGAGCCGTGGCAGTGCAGAGGTTAAATGGATAGTTTGTTTTGACGTGATATCAGTTTAAGTGTATGCTATATTTAGAATATTTTTACCGCTTTACCTTGCCATCAGACAGCCGTTTCCCGACGGAGAACTGAAGCCGTTATATCCATCTATGCCTTACCAAAGCCACCAGACTCCATTGACAAAAACAGTCATTTTGCCCTGCAGAACACGGGGGTTGCTGGTCTACCACTGCCTCGGCCGGTTAGGTTGTCCGTGTTATTGTGGGACTTGAATCCGAACTCACCCTTTAAAACACCAGATCACCAGAGTCGGTGTGATTCCTCCTGTGGGAACTATAAATGTCTATACAAATCTTCATCCAATAGCTATTGGGATGTGAATTGACCGACCGACAATTGCAGATAAAACACAGAGTAAACCAAGGCTCAGTATTTCTTCTTTTCTGTTTCCTTAGTATTTCATTTTGCACTTTTTACCTTTTGTAATTATGGTTCAGCCCTAATTTCAAAAGTTCTGAGAGCATTTGAAGGCATCAGTGGCTTTCAGTTACCATGGCTGCGTGACTGAAATTGTATCAAATGATGAGGTAAATGTTGGACTTCATTGACTTAATTGATCAATAGATTCTTCACTTCACAGCAGTTAAGCGGTAACTGAGTCTTTGTGGAGCAGGTGGTATTCAATGAGCCGAAAGATGTTTTGTAAAAATGTTATTCTGTTACAAAAAAAGGGATCTTTTAACTTTTATTTAATTTTTTTTTTTTTTAATGTCTTTGTCCACATAAGACCAGGTCCACATCACAAACCTTGGCTGTTACATAACGTTCAAACAGGCTCGTAGTGAAAGCAGCACACCAGCAGTGCAGCAGTACCAGCTTCAGTCCTCCATCAGTATACACACAGGATGCGTTCAGGCGCACAGGATAGGTCTCCACATTTTGGCAGCACTCATAGCCCAAGAAAGTACGACTGTAGTTACACATGTTAAATGGAAGAAAACAGTAAAAAAGAGGGTTCAGGTGGGGGTTACGCGCGCATTTCCCAGATGAAACAGGCATGGCTTTTACTTTATGACTGCTGTCAGAAGACATCATAATGCATAATGCAAATATGTAGCAAATCTTATGGACTGTAATGCCTAATGAATGTACAATAAGGACTTCACAGAAAGCGTCCATGTCCTGCTCAAAGCCTCTTGAACACCATAGTCCCGTAAAAGTAAATACATATATTTATATAATCTGAGCATCAGACTCTTGGACTTTGGATTCATAGTTTTCTGTTGCTTCTGATGTCACATAGTTGATTTTGTTTTTCAACTATATTTATATGTATAGATATTTGTGTATCTCAACCCCTGATTTGAGATATTCTTTGATGTATGTTTGTTTGTGATTCTTTGTAGCCGAGAGAGGGCAGCCACATCTGGAAGATGCATATGGTGAAGGGTGAGGAGGGCCTTGGCATACAGATCACAGGGGGGCGCGGCTCCAAGCGCTCTCCTCACGGCATCATCATAGCCCGCGTAGAGAAGGCGGGCGCCATTCACAGGTACAGTTAATCTTAACAAAGTTAGGTACAATGTTTTGGTAGGTGTAGCTTGTGTTCTATCATTCCTATATGAACTCCACAGTGAATCTTTAGAATACTGTGAAGGGGTTAACATATATGAGGAACTTCCTACATCACATTAATAATCTGGTTGATTAAGGGTTTTATTTGCTAAAAAGTTATTTTTAATTCTTTCAAACCTTTTTTCATCACAATTGCTATTTAATTAAATTTAATGGTCCTAATTATTGTGTGTGCGTGCGTGCGTGCGCGCTTTAGGGACGGTCGTCTTCATGCTGGCGATGAGTTGCTGATGATTAATGGTCAGTCTCTGGTGGGGCTCACTCATCAGGAGGCTGTTAGTATCCTCCGCTCCACTACTGGCCTGGTCCAGCTGGTGGTGGCCAGCAGGGTAACAAACAAACACACACACACACACACACACACACACACACACACATACACACGCATACAAACAGCTGCCTTTTGAATAAAAAAATTATAATTCTGTATATACATATATACATATATATATATATATATATATATATATATATATGTATATATATATATATATATACTAGAAATGCTGTGAATATGAGAGAGTAAAAAAACAAGATGAAAACAAGCAGAGTGGCCTCCTTTCGGTAAGATGCCTATTTCAACTGGACACACAGCCGTGATGCTACAAAAACAAGGCTGCTACATGCAAAGATTATAAGAAAATGTTGCACAAAATGTTGCATAAAAGCAACCCACTACATGTGCATTTTCAGACACAAAGAACTTAGTAATATAGAAATATAGATATAACAGTTGACATTCCCATTCTACACATTACATTACATTTAGCAGACGCTCTATCCAGAGTGACTCACAGTGAACTAACTACAGGGACAGACCTCTGGAGCAACTCAGGGTTAAATGTCTTGCTCAGTGGCAGCCTGGTGTTGAACTCACAACCTTCTGGTGTTCTATTTGGAAGCCTGACCACTAGTGGTGGGAGGGAGAGTCATAATTTCCAACTTTTTTCCCCCTGATGCATTTGAGAGAAAAGAACCATAATAAATAGAGCTTCAGGCCACGTTTCAGGTAAAGATGTTGAGGTAGACAGGTAAAACATAAGTCTGAACATATAGAGACTCCTTGAGTGCTAAAGTATTTTATACTCTTCCTGTTGGAAATGGCCAATATACAAACATAAACATGAGTTTATCCCTTTCCTTCTCTCAGAGCTCCATGTCTAACATCATGAATACACATTAATCAGAGCAACGTCTCGCACACACTTTCTTGACTTTCCTTTCTGTCCCTGCAGGAGGAGTCAGATGTGGGTTTTGAGCGCTTTCCATCCACCAGTCTGCCGGACCTTGTCAGCACCTGCAATTCCTTATCCTCCCTCTCCCAGACTGCTCCCTCTCTCTCCCCCCAGACCTCCAATTGCAGCACCAGTTCGCACAGCCCCTCCCTGGTACACACAGATAACATGTACTATACTGTGTGTGTGTGTGTGTGTGTGTGTGTGTGTGTGTGTGTGTGTGTGT
>CALSCE010009381.1:1221866-1263562 GCA_943593645.1 Bovichtus variegatus
GTGTGTGTGTGTGTGTGTGTGTGTGTGTGTGTGTGTGTGTGTGTGTGAGCGAATGAGCCTCTTCACAAGGCCTCATGCGTCCTATTTCTCACTCTTCTTCAAATCCAAGGGTGTAGCTCGATGTAGTCCATGCTTCACTGGGACCGTCCGGCACCACAAGTACAAACACCCCCACTTCAGATATGAAATGATAAAGGTTACATGCGCAGCTGCTCTCAGCCTGCGTGATAGCGCATCACAGAACAACATGCCCCCCCAGCGGCGCTGCGAAGCGCCTGACACTTTCCGTGAGGAAATGAAGGCCAACTGCTGTGAGAAGCAAAGACGAAGGGACGCACTTTAACAGTCCAGAGTGAGCAGAGTAGGGGAATAAAAGGAGCGCGACAGGCAGGAAGGAGAGGACACAATTGAATCTCTCGCTTTCAATCACTCTGACAAAACACTCAGGGGCGAATTCAGAAAGAATGGATGGCGGCCACTGATATCTCCATGAATTGCGCATCATTTGCACATGTCTCAAGGTACGATTCACAAAAGAGATTGAGCTAATGACATTACAGCTGAGTGCACTTTGACGTTTTTGCGTCTGATGGCAATTATCCATGTGAAAAAGTATAAATGTGCTTGAACCCAGTGCGTCTGTTGTTGTTAAATAGAGGTTGACAATAACTGGCACTGAAATGAAGGTGGGGAATTTGAGTAGGGCATTGAATAATCATTCAAATAATTAATAATTATATAATATGACTCTAAATTATACTAATTAGGATGACTTCATTTACACCAAGTCACCTCTAGGGGCACCACCTCTGAATCAGAGGGAAATGACAGCCAGTTAATGTAGTCTCAAAACATCCTAGACAATTCATTAGGGAATCTGGTTAATAATTAAATTAATAACTACAAACAAAATGACCATATCTATGGCTAGTAAAGGTTGAAGGATTTCGGAATTCTTTGATAATAGAAGTTGACAATACTCACTCTTGTACAACAAACCAGCATGTATATTCCAAAAATATTTTATTAATAAGATAATAAATGTCAAAACACACAATATCCCACAATGTGTGTGTGTGTGTGTGTGTGTTTGTTTGTTTTATGTGTGTGGGCTGCCTGGGGTTTGTACACCTGTTGGTGGCGCACTGAAAAGTATAAGTGCGTGGTTCTGTGTCTCCACGTGCTCTACGTGCGCGGGCACAAACGTGTGTAGAACAAAGGGGACATATGAAGCGGGAGCTTTTGAGTCTTTCTCTGTGTGTGTCGCTATGTTAAAAGGCAAATTCACGATTAATGTTGAGTCGTTGTTGTTGTTGTCTCGATCAGCTGTGTTATCCTGCAGAAAACAGTTAGCTCCTTGCTAACTACTTGTTGTTCCTGTTGTGAAGGCTAGCAGGTTGTGATAAAATTGATGATCCCCCAAATTTGGATATTGCAACTTAGTGAACATGGTGATTTAATCACAGGCACTAATTGTTTCAAAGCACATGAGTTGTTTTCAAATTTGTATTAACAATATTATTGATAGGCTGATATTTATACCAAAATAGACTATATATCATGATTTATTAGGAGGGAACAAGCAATTATTTAAAAATCATCACCCCCATATAGCCTGAATGAAATGATCCTGTGTTTAATAACCACATTTCCACGCCACTGCGACAACTCGACTGTGAGAGTGGCAGTCGAATAAGGCTTGTCAACCTTAAATTCAGTGTGTACACAATGGACGTAGAATGAGGTCAAACAAAATGTAATTTATTTATGGTTTATGAACTGACAAATAAAATAGATATTGTTGTGTGGGTTAATTGTGGAAGTACCAGATATCAGACAGTCCATAGTTATTTAAAAATAAATGAACTGAAAATCTGTGTTTTTTTTCCCTTACAGTTGACTAACTTGGAGAAGGTAGAAGGACAGACAGGGAGTCAGGGAGAGACCCCCAAAGCATCCTGCTGCAGCCCCACACCCATCAAGCTCTGCAGTCGATCCCAGGGTTGGTACTTCCTTGAGAAAGGTTTTTTATTAACACAAAAATGGTTCAGGAATAGAAACAATGCATCTATTCAAGTGCAATGCAAGTTTTTTTTTACAGTATAGTCTTTACACATAAGACATAATTACATTGTTACATCTAGTCATGTTGATGGATGGATGGATGGATGGATGGATGGATGGATGGATGGATGGATAGATGGATGGATGGCGCTCGAACCAGCCTAACCAGAGTTTGGTATTTTCCTGGCACTGATATTCACTTTTCCTGTCATTTTGTTCCCAGTACAACATGCATTACATTCAAAAGATTCAGTGTGCAGTTTTAATTATTTGAAGTTTTTTAGTAAAAAAATATACAATGAAAAAGTGAAATGGCTACTCTTGTGCAGAGGAATTAAACGGTTGTTTCTCCAGGCTCAGGGGGGGGCAGTCGCCTGGAGTCAGTGGGTGAGGATGACGAGCTGTTTGTGGAGAATGGTGTGAGCAGCTGTGACGTGCTGGAGAAGCCTCCAGCTGGACGACGTAAACACTCCTTACCTCAACAACTAGATACTGTTGGCGTGAGACAGGTCAGTGAACGTCTCAGCTCGTTCTTCATACAGCTGAGGGTGTTAAGATGTACAGCAAGAACATACATCGTAGCCAGGATTATGTATTTTATCATGCCAAATTATAAAAGAAAGATGAGTTGGGTTTAAAACTTCACAGATAGTTCCAGGAACTATAAAGCCTCAAGAACTAAACTCAGGGATGAAGGGCTCCTTTGACCATCACGTCTGAAGAACAGTGAAGATGAGGCAAATGATGACACAGTCATCCAGTTGTTCTTGTATTACTGCGGCATGATGAACCAATTAAAAGCAGAGATGAGAAAGGAAACTAAAAACTCCAGTCTCTAAAGTCGACACATCAACTTCATCACCAGCCGGATGATTTTGGGAATATGATATTGACATTAGTGACTGAACCATATATGTTACAAGTTGCTGTATGGCTATGAGAGGAATATTATATCAATATATATTAATACGACTTAAATTGTTAAAGTTAGTAAACAATAATCCAGATTTCTTTTATGTTTATTTGATGCAATATGTTTTATTGAACGTTTTATGTGACTGTGCTGACATGGTGTTGTATTGACAGTCTTTGTGAAAGTTTTTGATAAAGTTAAACACCATGTGTAGGAAACAAAACCACCAACCTCCTGATCTGAAATATTCAGTCACACGTGCGTGAATCACAAAGCACGTACGTACGTATGTTGATGAAAAAAGACAGAGGCAGATGTATGTGTGTGTGTGTGTGTGTGTGTGTGTGTGTTCCACACACACACATACACACATAGAGAGGCAGATCAAAGCCGGGTCACTTATTCTGACTGTCATGACAACATTGACAAGGAGAGCTGCACTAACTGTGTTAATGAGCTGTTCATAAAGAAAAGGAAATAAATGTGAAGGGGACATTCAGAACCACAGCCTCCTACTGGCTGTGCTGGTGATGTCCCAACAGACATCAAGATACACATTTTCCTCCAGAAGCTACAGCTAAACCTCACTGAGGCGACACTACAGGGGGAAAACAGGAAGACACAGATGCTGTCCTAAAGTAGGAGGGAATAATGCAAATCACAGTATGAATAACTATGTTGTTTTCACAATGCCAATTTGTCTGACTCTTTTTAGTTTTTATATGAATCTCCCTGTTAGGAATATCAGATAATTAAGAAATACGCCCGCTCCCTGAGCACCATTCAAGTGGAGTCTCCATGGCGACTGGCACAGCCGTCCATTATCTCCAGTATAGTGCTGATGAAAGGCCAGGGCAAGGTGAGTGTACTCGTTTGACATGTACGCAGGAATAAAGCTCAGAGAATTTAAGTGCCACATGTATATGTAAGCTCACAATAACAGGTGCATCTGTGTGTGTTGGTACAACCACAGTGTGCTTCTAATGAATCACGTTTACTGCGATCATGTGTTTGCTCTTAATCATATTGGTGAAAGGCTTTCCTTACCTAATGTAACAATGGTGCTGCACCACCAAACTATTGCCATCAGGTTCATATTGTCATGCCTTTAATTATGCACTCTAAGTGCACCATGAACAACACTGTTGGTAACGTACTTTTTTTGACGGGTTTTTTTGTCACACAGTTAGACAGGAAACATGATGAGAGAGTGGGGTACAACATGCAATAGAGGTCCAGTGCCAGAATGGAAGCCATCACATTGCGATTATGTCAGCACATGTGTGTGTGGTTGTCCCTCCACCAGCAATCTCAACCGCTAACATCATGAACCTCGTCGCAGTTTAACAGAAGTTTTGTCAAATTTCAGTTCACCACTGAGATCCATTCGCCCTCAGACAAACTAATATTTACCTCCAGCTGCTGACAGAAATCTGAGGAGAAATATCAGCTGAAAAATATGACGGATGAGTAAAAGCTTCTCTCCATCAGGGTGGTGAACTCTGACCTCTGACCTCTCTTTATGCTTGGCATTGTGGAGCCCCGTCTTCCCGTATTCCGTCTCTGGAATAGTTGAAAATATGTTCCTTGTGCCATCTCAGCGTCATACATCAACAAGTTGCTTAGTTCTGAATTCCAATGTTTTTGCATAACAATAACAAGCCAAAATATTGCATTTTTATTAATTCTCCTAAATGTATTTCATGAGGGCAGCAGATAATGGGTTATAGTATTCAGGAGGACTGCCTGAAAATTACATTTGGGAAATTTCAGCAGATAGTGAAAAACCCCAGAGCCCTTGTTTACTTCGTCACTTCTCGCCCTGTAGGATATATTTATAACACCCGTAGAACAACTTAGAACATATCTGTTAGGTGTAGTACTTTACAGCGAGATGACCAGACTTGGATTCTTGTATGTCGTTTCTAATATCTCTACGATGTATTGAAATAACCCTCTGATATATCTCTGTCGTCACGATTGTATTGTTATTTATCTTTGTTTTAAATAATCATATCGTACAGTAACACGTGCTCTGTTGTATACTCAGCAGTGAGTTTATGATGTTAATCAGTAGAATATTAATGGACGCTGCGTCTGTTCATCCTCCCCTCATCCAGAAGCTGTGCAGATAACAGGAAAGTAGAAGTTCATGTTGGTGAAGATTGAAAATGATGATGAAAATCACACAAAATCAAAGTAATAATGTGGACTTCAGAGACAGTGTGGGCCCAGAGCCTCAAGTTTCAGCAAATAGCTGCAAAAAACAGAAGAGAAATGTTACATTCCAGAGCCTTCCTCTAGAATCCTCCTTCAGACTCCAACACGCGTCATCCGGAGTTCTCACCAGATTGTCAAAGTCAACTTTATTGTCAATTTCTTTGTGTGTGATACAAACATTGAGATGGAAATGCTGTTTCTCACAGTCCCCAAAAAAAGATAGATATATATATATATATATATATATATATATACAGTATACAGTATATACATACACATACATACTCATTCAGATGTATAGACACATATATACATATACACAATACAATAAATATATAAAAATAACAATCTACACACACATTTGGTCCATCCTACTCTGTGTTTTGATTTTAGAAGTTGTGAGCATAATTCTCTTTTGGATGGAGGGTCTCTGCAGGGTGCAGCTAACGATCACTTTCATTATCGATTAATCTGCCAATTATTTTCTACATTAATCGATTGATTGTCGGTCTATAAACTACCATAAAATAGTGAAAAATGTCCATCTTAGCTTCTCGAAGTCCAAGATGATGACTTTAAATGTTTTGTCTGTCTAAAACCCAAAGATATTCACTTAAATGTGATATAAAACAGAGAAAAGCAACAAATCTCCATATTTGAGAGGCTGGAAACAGCATTTTCAGACATTTTTGCATGAAAGATTACTGAACGATTAATCCATTATCAAATTATTTGCCCATTATTTTTCCGTGGATAAATCGACAAATCATTACAGCTCTAGTTGAAATCATGAAAGTCAATAAATAATAATTATCACCCCCTCCCTTAGGAAGTGTTCACATTATCCTCCCTCCTGTCCCGACCTTCAAACTGTCCGACTTCTGCTTGATTTAGTTTTAGCCATGTAGCAGTACTGAGAGTGGGCTCTGTGAGGTCATGTTGAGGACCCTACAGTGACAGCACAGTGTGGGAAGAGACCAGATACGGAGGTATTAGAAAGGCACCAGGAAATGTGAGTTTTTAGGGCAGAACCTCTGTTATTTTTATATATTTATTTAATACAGGCAAAAAACAAACAAACACGTCAGTATGATGAGATGACAAGACAACCTCACAAACACAACTAAAGAACAAAACCAGAGAGAAAACCTCCGGACCTCTTGTTCCTTGTTGTCCCCTTCTCTCTTGTGTCACCGCCATAAAAGGAAATGCCAAAAAATAATATTCTTAGGAAAACAAAATCAATTAACACTGCTGCTGTGTGTCTTTGTTGGTCCTTTCTGACATTCATTGTGATGTAACTTTCATAGGGCCTGGGATTCAGTATTGTTGGTGGGCAGGACTCTGCACGTGGTCAGATGGGGATTTTTGTCAAAACCATTTTCCCTCATGGAGCTGCAGCAGCTGATGGACGGCTGAAAGAGGGTAACCATTCATTTTCATGCAAGTTTATAGGAAAGTGAAATGATGTATGTGTATAAGAGAAACAGCGATCGACATTTGCGCTCGTGCGGAACACCTATGTGAGTCTAACTTGATGCTTCCCTGTGTAGGAGATGAGATTCTGGAAGTGAACGGAGAGTCTCTCCAAGGACTCACACACCAACAGGCCATCCAGACCTTCAAGGTGGACTGCATGATTACACTAGGTTGTGTCTAACAGTGGTGTTCAAAAGGGTTAAATCAGACATGAAAAGCTGATGAAAGCCAAAGTTTTATATTTTCTAAAATGTTAGTGATGAAACATGTTTTTCCTTCAGACTGAAGAAGAATGTCTTTGACTCATTTGTCAAAGTGTATTTCTATGCTCACAGTGACAGCAAGGAATCTGACTTGATCACATGTTTTGGTGAAGAGACTGAGGACTAGGTTATAAAGGCAAAGGTGGAAAAAGTACTTTACTTTACCTAAGTAAAATTAGCAAAACCATAATGTAGAAAAACTCAGTTACAAATCAAATCCTGAATTCTTAAAGTAAAATGACAAAAGTATTAGCATCAAAATGTACCGGAAGTACAAAAAGGAAACGTACCCGTTCTGCACAAGCTTATTATTTTACTCTGCTGTCAGGTAGTTTGTGCTTTATTGATCACTTCACCAAGGGATCAATACAGTTTTATCTTAACCTATAAAAATACATGATAAATGATGTGTTTATTATATTTTGTATTATTAATCTGAATCTTTAAAGTCACAATAAATATCAAATAAAGAGTGTTGTGGAGTAAAAAAGAACAATATTTCCCTCTGAATTGTAGTGGAGTAGAAGTATAAAGTAGCAGAAAATAGAAATACTCAAGGGAAGTACAAGAACCTCAAATTGTTCTTAAGAACAGTAAATGTACCTAATTACTGTCCAACACTGTTAAAAAGCTCTCTTTAAGTTGTATTCTGGCAAAATCGTAGTTTTTGAATTTGTCTAAAGCTCGTTCAGAAGGTAAAAGCTAAAACTATTTTTACGTCTGCTGAACTTCATTCACATTCCTCCAACAGCAACTGAAGAAAGGCGTTGTGACACTGACGATTCGAACTCGTCTGCGCAGTCCCAGCCTGACACCCTGTCCAACCCCGACCCTCCTCAGCCGCTCCAGCTCACCCAACTCCAACACCAGCGGGGGGACTCCTGTCCCCTCAGGGTTTGAAGAGGCCGACAGCCACAGGGGCCCCGGGCCTGGTCCAAAAGACTGCATCATCATGGAGGTCACACTTAATAAAGGTTGGCTGACATGATGGAGAACCCAGAGAACATTTCAGATTCAGATACAAGCCCTTGTTTTTGATTTCACGTCCTCTTTGGAGATGATCTGCTGGTGTCTTTTTCTGACACCAAGAAGCACAAACAGTATCACAAGGTTAACTGATGCAAACAGCTTAAAATCTGCCAACAACACGATGTTGGGGGATCAGGTCCGGCTCAGAGTCCAGTTCATCCCAATAATGCTGGATGGGCTTCAGTCAAGTTCTTCCACACCAAACTGGGAAAAACATTTCTTTATGGAGCATCATGTTGAGACAGAAAAGGGACAAACAGAAACTTAAGTAACGGGACAGTATGTCCTCATACCTTTGTATCATCTTGACTGCTTTTCTCGTCTGTATATGATGTTTTAGAGCCTGGTGTTGGTCTTGGGATTGGAGTTTGCTTTCTGACCCTGGAGAACTCTTCTCCTGGCATCTACATCCATAGTCTGGCACTGGGTTCTGTGGCCAAGATGGACGGCAGGCTCAGGTAAAAACTCCAGGGTCATCTTTGAATTGTAAACCGATTGACGGATGCAGTTAATATGTAGTCGCACTGATACCAAACAAGCAGCATACTATCATATGAGTTCAGTGATCATGAATCATTTAATGTTTGCATGTCCATGTACCTGTGTGCATTGAAGTTGGGGTATGTACAGAGGGAAGTGTTTTGACAGTGCTGTGCTCCTCGGTGCAGTCGTGGAGATCAGATCCTGGAGGTGGACTCGGTCAGTTTACGTCATGCTGCTCTCAGCGAGGCCTATGCCATCCTCAGTGAATGTGGCCCCGGTCCTGTCAGTCTCATTATAAGCAGGCACCCCAACCCCAAGGTAAGAGGACGTCTGTCTCTGTTTGTATTGATACACATATTCTACGTCTGTCTCGTACTGCGGAGGGGCCCTGCAATCTGTAGAAGAGCCTCAACTTTTGGGTCTCTATTCAAAATCATCAGCTTTCATGATGAGAACACTGATTGGCCAAAGTAGCATTTTTGTCAGACCATAGAGCAGGGGTGTCAAACATACAAAACCGGCCCGCCAGGGGGTCCAATCCTGCCCGCGGGATGACTTTGCAAAGTGTAAAAATGACAGAGAAGACATTAACTGCAATTTCCATCTCGTCTAAAAGACGTTTGTGCGACCGGAGTTAATGCTGACATGAATCGGTACAAAAACAAGATTATGGGATTGCTGTAGGAGTTTGAGCAACAGTTTCAGGTCTTTGGTGAACTTGAGACAGAATTTGCGGTTTTTCGCTTGCCACTCACAGACGAGGCTTCTGATCTGCCTGTCGACATCCAACTTAAAATAATTGACTTGCAGGGGGATTCAGAATCAAAGGACAAATTTGCCTCGGGGTGCTTGGACACCTTTTATTACTGTCTCTTGCCAGGGTACCCAGAATTGACAGCCCTTGCTGTGAAAGTTTTGTGCAGTCCCATGTTTGGGACTGCCTACCTTTGTGAACAACTTTTCTCTGTAATGAGCATAAAACAAAACAAAGCTGCGCTCAAGGCTCACACACAAGCACCTAAAGGACATCCTGAAGTTGGCCGCTACTCATGATTTCACGTCTGATATTGATGCACTTGTGAAGGCTAAAAGATGCCAAGTTTCAGGAGCAAATGAAACAGTGAGTGAGGCTACTTCATGTAAAATGCTGCTTCAGACACCCTGAAGAATAATATAGTTCTATGAAAATTAATACTTACTGTGGAAATATTTAAAGACATTGAACATTGTGCAATATAATGTCAGTCAACAGCTTCAGTACAAAAAGAGTTTGCTTTGGTGGAACCCTCTTGTTCATGCACTGACACAACTTTTATATATTTTTTATGTATACATTTAAAAAAAATGGAAATGAATGTAAATTTAAAATAATTTCTAGATCTTGACAAGTTGTTATGATCATAAAGTAAAATACTATATTGTTCAGTTCCAGATACCTGTGACTAAATGTGTTGTGCCTTTGTAGATACACTGATCCGTCAGTTGTAATGCACATGTGTGAATGATAAACTGAGGCATAGTATTGTTGAAATTGCTCTTATTTTTCTTAAGAAATTTCAGGTTGTTCATAATGTTTTGTAAAAAAATAGTTCATTAAATGTGAACATTTTCAGAATGTACTTTTTTGCACTAAAACAAAGGGGAACATTTGAAGTTGTCGTTATTTATAGGTTATTATTATGTTATTATCTGATTTTACTGGTCCGGCCCACTTGAGAGGACATTGGTCTGTATGTGGCCCCTGAAGTAAAATGAGTCTGACCGCCCTGCCATAGAGCATTCTCCCACGCTCACATTGTCCTTGTGAAGAAGCAAAAAGAGAGCTAACTTTTGTTGTCAGGTTGTGTGTTGGCCTGCAGCACCTTGTGATATCAGAAAGGATCTCACATACACTTCATTTAAAGCACACTGCTGCCGGGAGGCAAACCAGCGAGGGTTCACACAAACTCTGTCATGTTAAGATGTGCACAGTATGTGTGATATATTTTACAATAGCACTATGTCTGTTACGTGCAATATTGGTTTTACACATACAAACTCTTGCTCTTATTTTTTGCCCTTTTTCCTTTTTATACCTTTCATGACATCCATATTTATTTAACATTCCATATGATGCGGTCGCTACTGTTGTGTTTATGGTCTAGCAGATGCCAGCTTAGTGTTGTTTAAGTTGTGATGAAACACCCCGCTGTCTTTCCTCAGGTGTCAGAACAGGAGATGGACCTCGTTATAAATCGATCCACACACAGGGACAAAATGAGCAAAAACAGACAGTCATCTCACTCCCAAGGTCTGATATCTCCACCGACCTTTACATGTGTTTTGTAAATGATGCGCTGGGTTTGTGATCCCATCTGGGTTTAACGCTTGTCATCTGTAGGTCTGTCCTGTAAGAGCCCCAACCCGACGCTGAAGGACCAGCAGGGAGACGGCTCCCCTGCTCTCAGCTGGACCATGAAGAGATTCCTGGAGCCTGCCAGTAGGGTACGTTTTCATTCAGTATACATGGCTAGGTTCAGTTTCATTCTACTGAACCGGAACGAAGCTACCTGTGACTTGGGAGGGGACTTGGGAAATGCATTTGATGTTTGCCTTTTCTATAAAAATCCCAAACATAGACATTTACGTTGCAAAAATAATAACAGCATTACGTTTCTTTAAAAGAGTAGAAGGATTGGTACATTTCTTGTGAAGCATTGATATAAACAGTTATGCATACTGTTATCTTTCCTGCCTTTTGATGGCGCAAGGTTATGTTTCTTGCTGTGTTACCACCAACAACTGTTGACACAATGAGTTGTGACCATTTTTTCGGCTTAGCTGCTTATTTCTGTCATAGTGAAACAACTCATTTTCATTAGCTCTTTGTCCAAATAGGAAAATGTACTTTTGCATAGCTTATTCTGGAAAACTACTTATGCTTGTGTTGTTCATCTTCCTTCCCTTTGATTTGCTCTTCTTTCATTTTCACAACTCTGTAGCAGGGATCTCTGAGCTCAGAGACAGAGTTATCTCAATACTTCTCCCAGGACGTTTCCAGCCACTCCTTCTTGTCTGAATCAATGCTGGTGACCTCAAACAGTGATGAGGCGCTCCATCGGCAGAGCTGCAGTACTTCCATGGAGGACAACTCACCAAGGCCACATGGTAGAAATTTCAATTTCACAAATTTAAATGAAAAAATGTTCAATCTATCATCACATGCAATTCAACCAGAAGTGTTCTCATGTCATGTTCCCCCTCAGATTCATTTTTTTACACTGTTCCCCCCAATTGACCAGATGTGAAAGGTCTTTACTGAGGCTCCTACAGCTGTAGCAGGTTACTTGCCTCTCAGGCCTAGTCCACATATACACGGGTAACCTAGTCCCCACACACACACAAACGCACGGATGTGATTGACGGCTGGGTCTGTAACGTGGTAGTGTTGGATAATGTAGCAGTCACCTCTGTAGCACATTCTGAAGCCTCTGTTCATCAATATAGTGGAAGAGTAACTATGCATGTGTGTGTAAACAGTCCTGTTAGAAGCAGCACTATTTTGGCCACGTCCGCCGTCTGCACACAATATTCGTTATGCTTCACAGAGGAGATAACGGTGCATACTGTCACGTCTCAGGCCAAAAGCTCCGTTTTCCCTGTCGACACATCAACACTGAAAACTGAATTTCTGAAAAGGAGTTTTACAAAAAATCAGTGACCTTAAAGACTGTTTGGGTGTTCAAAAGGCCAAAACGCATAGAACAAAAGCTACGTTTTAACTTAAATGTGTGGACTAGGCCTAATAATCGACAGCATTAAAATGTTTAAAACTTAACTTGAAATTGTATTGATATTGAATATTGAATTCATATTTTTTAACAGTGGATGCGCACGACCTTCAGTGTTAGTTTTACACTAATCTTAGTTTTTAGAGCATGTTATTTTTTTCCAAATGTAACAATGTGATTGGTTGGTTTGTAGACATGGGTCAGAGCAGCAGTCACGTTTTGAGAAAATGGTCATTGATGCAGACTTGGTTTTTGCTCTCCAAAGCTCTGAATCCGTGCACGTGTCTCGCAGAGATTTCGAGGGACCCTGTTTTACATTGATGACCAGATATTTCACCATGTTTCTCTCATGATTTTGAAAATGTTGTATCGGACAGCTCAAAACTGGCATTGCTCCAAATGCAATGTGTTTCAGAAAGCTCATTTTAAGGCAGGATTAACTGTTCTACCTTACAGCTTACTCTGCGAAACTTCCCATGGTGTAAACATTTTCAACACTTTGTGAAACCATGTCATCTTTGTTTGTTTTCATTTGGCAATGAAAATGATTGTTCATTTCTTAACCTGCATTCGCCCCCTCTCTGACAGAACTGGAGAATGGGCCTGTGTACAACGCACCACAAGACAAGACCCCTGTTCCTCTTAATCATGAAGTAGAGGCAGTTTGCCAGCCCATTGCTGTCTCTAGCCCCACCCCACTGCGAAGCCCACTTCTCCGTCAGCGGCGGGTGATGTGCTTTGAGGATGAGCGCAGTGATGATGAAGACTCCAACAACGCTCGAAACACCGGGCTCCTCTACAGGCCAACCACGTCTGACTCTGTGAACTTCAGTGAACCGCAAGCATCCAACACTTCGGCAGTTGTAAATGCTACGTCATCGTTAGATATAAATGGAAACAGTGAAAATGGTGGTGATTTGCTGAGGTGTGGAAGCCATGACGTGACAACACCATCCTATGGCAGTTTTTCACCGTGTGAGGAAGGTTTCGCCAACAAGTCTGAGTCACCTGGTTCTGAGTCACCCCTCGTGCATATGCGCAATGCGGAGGGGGCAAGCTGTATGGGATCTGGGCCCAGTAATCTGACCATCAATAATGAGAACTGTACAAATCCAGATGATGGACAGTTGGAATCAAAGCGCTCCCCCAAGCTTGAGCATAAAGCAGTAACGCGAGTCAAAAGTATGATGAGCATTGAAGCACCAAACCTGCCCCAGCAGCAGAAGTCTAAAGTTGATGAGCCCTCCCCAGGCTTGGGACCGTCCCAGCCCCATTCCAATGCCACAATGTGTGGAAGAATCCCCAAGATCGCTGGTGGGTTGGTACCCCATCAGCACTGTAAGAAGGGAGATGGCAGTGAGCTCGTGGGTGTTTGTACCATCGACACCGTGAGCCTGAGGAGAAGTGAGGACGAGTCGTTCGGTCTCGACCTGGAGATTACGTCGTCCCCTCTGAAAGTTGTCATTGCCGGGCTAAAGCCTGGAGGTGCAGCAGAAAGGGTACGTCTGATTGGTTTCCTCTTCATACCAGTGCAATAGCACTGAATGGATACTTCAGACCAAACCTCTCAGTTTGAATCATTTAAAGAATAAACAAAAATGATTTGACATTTAGTGGTGTTTGTGGCTGGAGCATTGGCGATTATGTGGCTCAGTGACGAGCAACATTTGATCTCTTTTGTTTGCTCGTACATCCAGGAATCGACAGGCAAGCTGTGTCCTGGGGATGAGATTGTAACATTTGGAGAAAAGCTGGTGTGCTCATCTACTTACCAGGAAATCTGTGAGCTCATGCACAAGCTTCCAGTTACACTGTCTTTGGAAATTAAGAGACCAGTTTCAGGTAAGACCTAGATTTACAATCACTTCAATCTGGAGTTATAGGTCATCCAGCATAATTTACGTTTGATCTTTTTTAAGTTGCAGGCTTCCTGATGCAAAGTCAGAGGCAGCAGGGAAGAGTTGATTCTGACTTAACTATTGCTACAATACACTGTGATGTTGTCTGGTATTGCACCTTGTTAGTTATCAGTAGTGACCGCACACTCAGCACATAAAAGTACACATTTCAGGTATTTTCCAACCTGCCTGTAGTTTCCATAAATGTGGCTACTGTGACTCTATGTCCTGGGCTAATGTTGCACTCACAACCTCCGCTGTAGAGATGAGGGGAAATGAGGACTCACACAAAACAACATTATCGGGGCAAACTGTGCAAGAATCCGACAGCTTTCCAAATAAACATGATTTTTTCATGAATCATTTCAAACTCTCATCTCTAAGTCGAAAGTAAATAGAGAGAGCAGCACCCTGGAAATCCCCATGTTGGCTAACTGCTTAAGGAACTCCATCAGGGGCAACTTGCAGCTACCATTGTAATGTCAGATCATATTTGGTCATGGAAAATGTATAGCTAGTGCTTATTGCTGATGGGTCACCGAGTCTGGCATCCACAGGTCCCACTTACTGTCTTACTGACCCTGGAGAGCAGTGAGTGCAGACGCACCACTGGTGTCCTGAGCTACGTCGTCTTTCGGGACGGTCCTGTTCACTTTCTGCCTTCATTCTTTGTCTCTCTTGCTTCATTTGATTTAGCTCCTGGTCCGTGTGCTCTGCTTCACATGAACACAGAGGGCCAGTCAAGTAAAAATTACTTTTGAACGTCCTCATAATAATCCATGGGATAATTATTTGCACTTACATGTGAAAACATTGCACTAAATGTGATTTCAGTTGGACTTTAAACACATTTGTGGTTTTATGAAGTGTGCAGATTATTTTCATCGATGTTGTTTTCCAAAGCCTTGCACCTACATGTAATGTGGTTGTGTATATTATATATATATATATTATATGTGTATTACACTTCTTCTAAATAGTGTTTGCGAAACCATTAGTACCAGAATGCCACTCAGTTTGCCTTTAAATAGAGCATTTCTTTCCCTTTTATGCCGACCTAAGATGTAGGATCATCCCTCCCTCACTTACTTCCCCAAAGCAACCTGCAAGCATCTGGCTTTCTATCCATGGTGACTATCATATACAGTATATTTTACCTTTAGTTACCGAAACCATATTTACCCCCTAGTCTAACTCCCTGTATGCTTTCTATTGATAGTTTTATAGTAGAGTTGTGTACATCTTAATTTAGCGAAGCATAGACATTGCTGTGGATCGCTGTTTCTTGGTCAGTTTTATCACCATGTCATTATTCTTCAAACAGGGGTACTTTTAAAAAAAATTAGATTACGATCTTTTGGTAAACGTTTTCAATATCTACCAATTAATTACAGTCGTTTTGGAATGCCGTTGACGGTGTTGCATTTAATTTGGAAGGGATCCAATTGCGGATTTATATAATAAATCTTTCAATTCTGTATTTGGCAAACAGATGAGTCCTTTTAAGTCTTCCCCAGCTTGATCTGTTATTTAAAGGACAGCACCAGAAGAACTCAGGTGACATCCTGGAGCATCCACAGCAATGTCTCTAGTGCCTAAATGTTCTGCACTAATCAATGATTTCATTTCTCTCTACCCAACCATAGACATATACACAGCAACTTTGAGTCTTTGCTGACATAATCTAACACCTCTGATGCAACGTAGTATAGTATGTAGTTACTGTGTTCTACAATACGTCAGCGTGCATGGCCTCTCCTTCTTTTATGAATGCCCAAATTTGATAATCTGACCCATCAGTGGGAAATAAAATCTTTCATGCCAAAGCTTTTATTCAATGTACGTATTTCTGAATTGTGCAGTTTGTTACTGCTCTGGTTTAGAAATATTGATGTGTTTAGTGTTAAAATAGTTGTAGAGTTGAAATACCATCACACTGGACATTCTTCTTAAACCATTTGTGTTCTATGGCATGACATGTAAGTAACCTCACTGTGCTGCAAGGTAAAATAGCATTGTTTTACAGTGGGTTTTTTTGCAGGCGACTGTGTGTGTGTGTGTGTGTGTGTGTGTGTGTGTGTGTGTGTGTGTGTGTCCGTTTACCATTTAGGATAAACATTAACATTAAAACCTTAACCCAATGCTTTTTTGTCATTCAGTCCACGCTAAACAGATTTTTCTTATTTCTGGTCCCAGCTGTAGATCGACTGTCCAGTTTGATAATGTCATCAGGGAGCAGTGATGGAGCCGCGACACACCACCCAGCCAGATCTGTTCAGGGAACACCCGACGAAGGACAAGTAACACTTGCAAATTTAGGGAATTCCAACCACACAGCCCAAACAGACCATGACTTACCCATCACCAATATAGATGACATTTTATCAGAAGTGAGCCTCTGCAGTGATAAACACACACACAGCAAATCCCCCTACAAAACATTACCTGACGAGCCTGTGTCAAGCCAACACACAGTAGCCCTGTCTGAGAAAGCTAGCATTCAGGTTCCAGTACAATCCAGGCCCCTGGACTGTTCCATCTTGGATGCAGGAATTGAAAAAGGTGCCATGCCCCCTGTGGAGACAGCACATGTGAGCCAACTATTCCAGCCCGAAAGACCTGATGCTGGTTCTAAGTATATGTACCCCATAGGAGATGACAGTGATTCAAACAGTAACTCCACCACTGACAGCAGTGTAATGGTCGCTACGATGGCCGGCAGAGGTGGTCGTCTTCTTGAGCCCTCCTCAGATGAGGAGGAAGTGGAGTTTTTTTCATGTGATGCCCAGCGACCTGCATCACATGCTCAGCATGCCAGCAGTCGAAATGCAAACCTGGATCAGACCCTTGATGTGTTGCAGGTCTCTGCTGATGTCTCGCAGACAAACAAAGAAAACTCTGTTGCAACAACAAAATACTCACAGCTCTCTCAGTTATTAGGGGTCTCCTCTACAGAGCAACCAGGCCAATCATCCAACAGTGCAATACCTTTGTCCTCTATGGAGTACCATATTAAAAGTGCCATTGAGCCGTGTGACAAAGTTGAAGCATGTGTGGCATCCAGTCCTGGAACTCCAAGCACTCACAGCAGCCTCTCCCCACCAGATGTCCACAGTGTCACTCAGGGTACGACTGCAAATTTGCATGCAGATGTCTCGCTGACCTCAGCTTTATTGAAGCATTTGAATACACAAACACCCCATTCCCCTTCAATGGAATCGGAGACGTCAGGTTCGAATATCGGCAGATCAGATACCAGTGTGTCAGCATCAAACAAAACCAAAGTGTCGGAGTGTAAAACGTATTCAAACCCCCATGCTATATCTGTGCTTAAGAAGACCACTGGTCTAAATCTCCTTGATAATTCAGACCATCCCGTGTGGAGTAGTAACTTTAAACTCCAGTTTGAAACTCAAATCAGAACCAACTCTAGTGCTCCAAAATTGAAGGGCCTTAGTATTAAGAGTAAGAACAAACCACAGGAGAAGCCTCTCCAAAAGACTACCAAGAGTGAAAGTTCAGTTCCTTTAAACACCAATGCTTCCTTGAACCAGTCAACAAAATCACCACGAACATCAACCATGTCAAGCTCTTTGAAGTCCAATAACCAGCCTGATATGAACAGCTGCCTTGATTTGCCCAAAGTAAGCGACAGAAGGCAAGCTACAGCTGAGCACGGGCCTTCAGGTAGCACACTACAAACTGAACAGATGTCCAAAGAGAAGGACATCCATTTGGGCTCCAAAGCTCCAGCCAAAGCACACAGCCAATCACAACCCCCTGCCACTCAGAGAACATTTATTGAAGTTCGACTGACTTCCTTATCTGGTTCGTCACCACTAGTGATAGCAGACAGTGAAACGGTGAATTCAAAAGACCCTAAACCCACTCAAAGAGGCATAGATGCACGATCAGCAGCCACACTTTCTCCCGCCAACTCCACAGTAGAAAAAACAAACGGAATGGTCAGTAACACAGTATTTAATTCACTGTGTTCTGCTAAGAAAACTAATTCAACCACAAGTAATGGCTCAAAACCCATTGCTATTGGGGAGACAAGTGAGAGCCTAAAGTCCAGCACATCCAGACTGTACATAAAGACAATGGAAAGGAGAAGCCTCTCCACAGACACTGCCTTGTCTGCAGCCTACAATCCCTTCTCTGTCAGACATAAGATAAAGTCCTTTGAAAACCTGGCAAACTTTGACAAGCCGGTGGCTAAAAGCAGTGACATTCAGTCTTATGCTCTGGCATATAGAGCCTCACTTAACCAAAGGATTGCTGGTTACATGGGCTTGGTTAATTCTATTGACTGCCAGGCACGGCAAAGGAGTTTTAGTTCTTATGTGGAGAATATAATCCCTACCACACCCTGCTCACCTCTTCTTGGTAAATCTCCACCTAGCATTGCATTGATACACCTTGAGCTTCCACATTCAAGCTGTATCACAGCTCCCCACTCTGGAGACAACCCAGAGGACCGAGTTCAAGATGGGGCTGCACCACACACCCCTCAAGTGCTGCGCAGGAAACACGGGAAGCTTCCCCACAGCAGGTTGCGGCAGCTCAGGGCTCTCAGTATGCCTGAATTGGAAAAACTATGCACAGAAGACTTTACCAGAGGCCATGGAAAAGCCGTAGATACAACTGAACCTGGCAGCTATCCCAATATACCTACGAAAGCCACAGTGAGTAAGAGCTTTACACCTTCTGCAACCCTGACAAAAGTGGATGTGAACAGGGTAAGCCGAGGGGATCTTGGATCCACAGAAGAGACTCCTCAAGGAACCCCAGAGATGCGTGGACAACAGCCTGGCTGGTCAATCAGGTGAGGAGTTCATTTAAAAGCATTCATAGCACATCGAAGCCAAAATATGTGTAGGAATACAAAAATGTGTGACTTTGGTGGTTGCCTCATTACACTGTAGCAGACTGCAATAAAGAGAGAGACTAGAGGGGAAATCAGAGAATGATTTTCTCTCTGCACTGCACTGCTTAAAGGATGTGTTCACCATTTTTCAAGTCTATCTTAAAATATTATACTCATGCCAAAAAAGAGTCATTGATCTAACTCAGACTTTTGAAGACCCTGGAACTCTGGAATACAGAGGAACGATTACAGCATCCAACAACCCATATACACATGGCCATATGAGTGTTGTTTTAAACACGACAGTTACAGTTTTGGTATCAGTAGAAAACATGTGTTAGTTTATTGTTGCCAGCATTACTTGATGTAGACACTATATCAGACACTATATATATATTGTCCCTACATACTATAGGGACAAATCGAAAAAATAAATCACAGGAGGAAGATTTTTTATTTTGTTAAGCATTTTGAGAATTATGTCGAAATGGCCAGAATAAATGTGTTTTTTCCTTATGCCCGGCCCTAATACTAATACCGTAAATATTAGCTGTACTCAAGAGTGATGGTTTATTTATAAGATGGAAAAGACAACCAAAAATATAAGTGCACCTTTTAATTTCATGATGTTCCTTTCTCTTAAAATCATGTTTGAAGTCAAAGGGCAGTGTTGTTTGAAATGGTAACCAGTTGGGAAACAAATACTTTGACTCCTTTTTGTCTACAGTTTAAAGGAGCTGGCTACCTCTCCTGTGAGTCAGTGTAAGCTGCAGACACTGCTGTCCTCCCTGACAGTGAAATCATATGTGTCGGCCCTGCTTCAGGAGGCCCAGGCCCTCCCAGAGGTATCACAGTGCTGTTCACACACACATTTAAAGACCCATTACACATTCCGTATTGTTTCACTTCTCCTTTCCGTATCATCGTTTTGTTTGTCACATTGACTCTGTGTCTGAACTCTCTGCAGGTGAACGATAACACCCACCTTGTCGCCCTGAGTAAAGAAGAAGGCTCAGGGCTTGGTTTTAGTATTGCTGGTGGAGTCGATCTTGAGCAGAAGGCAATAACTGTAAGTAAAGTGAACCACTGGGGGACAGGGGACATACTGTGGGAGCTTTAATTCATCATTTATGCACACGCTTTGGTTGGTTGGTGTTTCTTTTCTACCTGCTGTGTATGAAACCTCTTAGGTACTGTAAAAATAACAGTAGCTACTCTTCCTCTTCCTCCACATAATGTCTTTACAATCCATCAATGAAAGAAGGGTAAAATATATAATTATAAATATAAACGTGAATTTTATTTCAATTTGTCCAAAGACAATAATCAAACATTCAGTCATTTTTAAGGAAGTGTTTGTAATGCCCCAAAAAAAATGCAATGACCTTGAATCCATTTACTCCATTTGAGTAATCAAAGTACTTCAAAGTATTAAAATGTTGTGTGGCCATATCATCCAGTTCTACCGTGTGCATGGGGGATGGTAGTAGCTTTTGGTTAGGGTGAGGATGGGAGAAGGGGGTTTAGGAGTTCTTCTCTTTTTTCGTTCTGGCTACATTGTTTGTTTAGGTTTCACTGGAGGTTAAGAGCAAGCGTCATCTTAATCAATTTAAAACAAACCATCTGAAGCCCTTTAGGACATGGAATAAGTAACACTGCATCAAGCGGAACAAGTTCAACCAATTGAAGGCATTTTTTCATTTAGACATAATGGACTTTTTTTCCTTTATTTATTCAGGGGGGGGGGGGCTGCGCTCTCTTTCTCAGGAATGCCCTGCTCACATTCTCACAGTTACACGTTCACACCTGGAAGCTAGTACAACCACACTGAGCAGAGTGAGGGCACCTCACAGCTGATAATGAGGGAGGGGCAAGTGTTGCTTTTCACTTTCCCCACCCAGATTTTATCCTGCGGGACCTGTCGATGTTGCCTACAGCTTTATTCAGATATGACAAGACATGTATGGGAAGTTATTGCAGCAGAAGCTTTAATTAATGACCCTCATGAGGGCCGAGAGTTGGCCCCCGCTTCTCATACCTTTCTATATCACTTTCACCCTTTAAGTTATCAGAGAGTGAATGTCTGCTGCCTGTTTTAAACATGCTAATGCATTTAGTGACCTATAGTGATCTATTACTGTGGTTGTACGAGGGGGGGGGGGTTGTACAGTGTTTCAGAGTTTATTAAACTCATTTTGTGCATAAAAGATGATAATAGTGATACTACATTTTGAACATTTTGCTTCGCAACAACTGCTTCTCTGTAATTGTTGTGCAAAGGACAATAACTTGAAATGCTGTTCAAAGGGGAAACTCGTGCATTTCCCTCTCTGTGCATGTTCAGCCTCATTGAATTCAGACTCGAGTCGTGCTGAAAGTGTTTCGTCCTGACTTTTATGTAAAAGTGACCGCGGTGCTGATTCAGGCCTGAGGTTAAATTGCCATCAGATTAACATGAAGGAATTTGATGATATAATGTCTCAGGAGACTCAGCTGCTTGGTGAAAATACATTTAGAAATGTAAACGAATGGAATGTATGAATGTTAAGGTGAAAGAAGGATGTGTGTGGGAGGGAGGTGAGACTATGCTGGGCTTCTCAGCAGGTTGGAGTACTGTAACACTTACCTCTGTGTCCAGGTTCATCGGGTCTTCACCAAAGGAGCAGCAAGCCTCGAAGGCTCGATCCAGAGAGGGGACAGCATTCTATCCATCAATGGCACAAGTCTGTCAGGTAAAACACACGGAGAGACTGTGTCTTGCCTTCATCAAGCCAGGCTGTCCAACCAAGCCTTAGTGGTGATTTCGAGAGACAAAGAGAGGGAACTGAGCGTCTCTGACATACAGGACACAGCTGGCCAGCCAAACAGGACGTGTTCTGCCAGGAAACAGTGTTTGGGAGCTGGAGCAGGTAAGACCTCGCCTTACATCTGTGACAATGTAGACAAAGCTTCATAAGCATAGAGTAGTTCATCCTCCACAGCAACAAGGCTCCCATCACTGTTTCCATGCTTTGTTTGAACCATATTAACTTCTCCCTACCTGTCTTTGTTAACAGTAACCTGTTCAGTAATGTTGCTTTTGTATTCTTGTCACCTATGAAGCTGATCTAACCCTTTCATGCCTGGTGTCCACTACAGTGAGCAGGTATCTGGAAGCCCTTTTGAACCAGTATAGTTATAGTATCATATCCCAAACAACAGCTGCTGGATCTCCACAGCATTGTCTACAGTTCCATCTGATTATTATCTTTGCATCTCTTTGTCGTTTGGAGATGTTGTATCATAAATATAGAACAGCAGAAGGAAGAGGAGACGCACCAAGTCACTCAGGAATAACTGTTAAATCATTTTACTTTCAGAAAATAATAGTTTATTGTAAAAATAATTCTGTGACTGAAAATATATCTGTCCACTCCAGTGGACGTTATTCACCAAAGGGTTTAATGTGTTCGTCCACACATCAGTGGTAGAAAAGTGGTTCAATGGAACTTATTTAATAATCTTATGTGTATTCATACCATTTCCTCTTCGTAAATGTTTTAAAAACATGTCTTTTTTCAGACCTACAGTATGTTGAGTTTCTTGAATGACTTTTTATATCATTAATGCACGGCGTCCTCTGCAGTGGACAGATATGTAACTCCTTAAAAATAGCATATATTGAAATGAAAAATGATTGGCATGATTTTTTACAAACATTAATAAAATGACTTTGTCTTTTAATAATTTATGCATGAGAGGGCTAATAGTCCAGCTTCGATAGACCAGTTCCCTGTTTCAAACATGAGAATTGACCTATAAACAGCCCTTCCTGTTGCAGTGTTAGCTGTTTATCAACTGGCAAGTAGGAACTTCTCATAAACTACTTAAGTTAATATTTCACCTTTGAAATTCTGGCTGTTGAATGTTTCTCAGTGGTGGATGTGGGTCCAAGCGGGGCTTTAACAGTGGAGCTTCACAAGTCTTCTGCTGGCCTGGGTTTCAGTCTGGAAGGGGGGAAGTCCTCAAGCCACGGAGACAGGCCTCTCGTTGTCAAACGCGTCTTTAAAGGTGACCTTTTTATTCTACAAGTCTCTCAGAAAGTATGTCTCAAAGATATCGTCATGAAACTTCCCCAGTTGATTATTTACATTCATTATTTTTTTGTATTACAAGTTTTCTGAAATGAGGCACTATCTTATTGAATATGCACTCATTTACATACATTTCCAGAAGAGAAATGTGAACATTGGATAAAGCAGGTTAAAAATTCTGGTTTCATTTTGTCGACATATTGAAGTCAAAGGGGATTTTGAATATCTCTTTGCATCACTCCATAAATTAGGAAATACTGTTAACAGCCATAAAGAAATGATCAATTTTCTGCATGTTTTTATTAATAAAAAGCCGTATAAATCAGGCTCTGAATGAGATGTGAACACACCCCTCTGTACAAAGCTTCAGAATATAGAGAAGAATGAAAGTGGAATGTTTTGTGCATGTAAGAGCTACTGAAGTGGAGATTTCTGCCTCAGAGTCTGAGAAAAAGCTCCTTTAGAGAAAACCTCCTTTAGAGATATGGATTGTAAAATTCATACATTTTGTACACACTACAGGTGAATAGGGTCAAAAATGTAACTAACAGATATCAGCATGAAACTTCCCCAGTTCATTACTCACATTAACACAATTATCTTTGGTATTACAAGTTTTCTGAAATGTAATGATTAAATATGCAAATGAACCATTATGTAATGCTAACTCTTGGTGAATTTAAGAGAAATCTACAGAAACAAATAGACAAAGCTAGTAAAATAAACTCCGGAATGTGGTCTTTGGAATTTCTTTTTTTTTTCACTCCTCTGAAAGAACACATAGAAGACCCACAAGATTGACTCGTGCATGGAGAAACATGTTTTTGCGTGTAGTGTCTCCCCTTAAAACTAAATATTCATCTAGCTGAAAGGAATCAGGCGGCGTGTCTTTACCTTGAATTGCTGTACTCCTACAACAGCAGGAGCGGCAGAGCTGTCCGGGTTGATCCAAGTTGGGGATGAAGTTCTGTCCATCAACGGCTCTTCTCTGGAGGGCCTCATGCACCATGACGCCTGGAAAATCATCAAAGCCACTAACGAAGGGCCCAACCACCTCCTCATCCGCAAGCCGAGCACCTGACTATCATGGACGAGGAAATAGAAAAGCTCCTGGGAAGGAGTGATGTGAAGCAGACCTCTGCACCAGCAGCAGACACCAGGATAAGCAGTTTCCCACTTTTACAAATGTTCTGATGGACTTCATTTGAGATTTTGTGTTTTGTCTTGTTATTACATGTGTTTGTACTTAGAAATAGGTCAAATTGGATGGACCACTAACTATTGTGGTGTACATTGCTGAGTTATGATTATTTCAGATGAAGTGCAGTTTGTTTACAATAGATTTACTTTGGAACACTAAGGAAAATGGTTTTTAAATAAAGTCTGTATGTGAAAGGATCTATGGCTGGTTGTGCTCAAATCATTCATGCTAGCTTGTGAAATAACAGTTGTTAATAACAACATATGTGGGAAAGTAGCTCAACAAAGCACAAGGTTTACATCTTTGAACTGTAACTCTCTTATATATCCTCACCAACTCTTCAAACCTTGTACACTGTTTGTCTACTTAAAAAGTATGATTGAGCAGCTTTAAAGGTAAGAAGTCATTTAGCAGATGCTCCTATCCAGAGTGGCTTACAGTGAACTTACTCAGGCGCAGTCCCCCCGGAGCAACTTGGAGTTTAGTGGCAGCCTGGTATTGAACTCACTACCTTCTGGTGTTGTTTTTGGAAGCTTGACCATGAGACCTCCACCACCACACCTCAAAGATTACAGCCATTTCTAAGAGCGCGTGGTCTACTTATCTAAGGGCTCTTTTCAGATCTGATCTTTTTTTTTAGTCACGGGTCAGTTTCTGATGAAGACCCCTATAGCTTCACCGTGAATGTGAACAATTCTTTTTGCATTAAATATGTAAGAAAGTTATGAAGCAAATTACTCTTAAGTGTTTTATTTGTATCATACTAAGCAGAGGAAATGTGTGTCATTATGGAATATCACACATATCTCCAGAGGCTTGAGAGCAGATTTTGGTTGATGATTATGAGGAACTGCATTTTAAGTCTCCTGCCGTCCCCTCACACCCAGCAGCACCTCTGTGAAGGCAGCCTGACCTGCAGTCCCTGTGTGTCCATCCTTCTAACATAGCTTTAACCCAAGAATCCCTTTTACACAATTAATGGCTACTGTCCTTTTCTTTTGAAATATATATTTATGACATCCCCATTTCACTGAAATAGCCCATTGTTGTTCACAGGTTTTTTTGTTTATTATATCTTTGTTAAATATCTGTTGTACGAAATACAATAATACATTATTGGATAGTCATGGTCATTGCTCAGCAAGATAGTGTGAATAATTATGGTAATTCAATGAATGAAATAATATAATGGATTAACATGAAACTAAATGAATTTCTGACACCGGCTGACGCACACACCGATGTAAATAAGGGCGAGGGGGGGGGCTGGCCTATTTTCCCCACTTCAAGCACTGTGCAATGCATGCTGTACATGATCAGGTCTTTAGGTCTTTACAGTATAGACCTTTTCAACGGGATTGCATTGCAAGGCAACAGCTTGGGTCCATGACTACTTCCTGTCTGCTGATGTCATTCACATACACTGCAACAGGATATAAACTGGGACACATTTAGAACATTTATGTTTACTACTGTGAAAGAGTATATACTGGTTTATTATATTACTTATATATATTATAAGAGATACTTTAGGGGTACACCACTGTGTCCAACACCATCCTTCTCTCAGTCTGACTCCAGACCTCCCTCAAATGAACCTTCCCATACTGGAGAGGTTCGATAGATCGAAAAGGAATGTTCTCTTTTCTACTTTTACTCAATCCAAATCCCTTTTAATTCTACCCAATGCATTGAAAGTGACACTATTGTACGAGGGAATGTATCTTGAATTAAAGCTCTTTCCCTCTTAAGCACACACACTTCACTTATATGAATTATCTGTCTTCACTTCCATCACCACATCATTATACAGTATATTCACAATAAATCACTAGTGTCCAAATGTAAGATATGGCCACCAGATGTCAGTAAAAGCACACACACGGCTCTACCTTTCAGTTTGTTACTCTTCCTGTTCTATGGCTCCTACTGTTGAATGTTACAGTTTTTACAATTGATACCATGCTGGACTATTTCAATACTGAGTTAATTTTTTCAAAACTCTTCACAAGGTGAGCACAACAGGAGTCAGTGTGGCCTTAACTGTGGAGCAGGTTTCATTGCTGGGATACAAAATGCATTCCATGACCACATCTCTCAAAATGCACAAAGTTTCCCCCTTAAACTCAACCACCACCAAACCTCTGTGTATGTACATTCCATTTTTGCACGATTACATACTATTTAAAACATCTACAAAGATTTTTTTTATTTTTTATAAAAGCATCAACTCCTAATTAGGACATTTAACACTGAGTTAAACGTGCAGAAAGACTTGTGCCAGGTGAGGAAAGGTGACGTTGTGGCGTTCCAGAGTTCTCTTCCAGAGGTTTACAGCTCATCCCAGGATGGTGTCACTTCCTTACACCTTACTCTCCATTCCTCCACCCTACAGAGAACATTCTTTTCCTCACGGAGGTGGAATGTTTATGACCAGCAGCCACATGATCGGATGTCTGGACATATCTACAGAAGATTGCCAAGAATCTGACATTTTAGAGACTGTAACAAGCAAATGTTGGGTATTTCAGTTTGATTAATGACAAAGAATATCAATGATTGCATTGAAATATCAATCATCAAACCTTTCCTTCCTGATACCGATTCCGGTACCTGCATCTTGGCTGATACAGAGTACCGATCCCAAACAGAAATATATATATCAGCCTATTATTTTTTAAGGGCTGTATACGACTAAACCTGTACAGATGTGATGTGATTGCTATCCTTGTAGTACAGCCTGGCTCAGCTCAAACCTTTGTAAAACGTGAACAAATGCATACAGAGAATGAATGCCTTAAACTTTCTTTAATTATCTAGTTCCACAGTCGATCACAACTGAAAAAGAACTTAAATAAATAAAATGCTGCATAAATAGCAATTACTTTAATAATCGGTATTGATTGAGCAGGATGTGCAGATCAGCTGGCGAGTGACACAAAGTGTGTTGTTGTTCCTTTGGAGAGGAAATGAGCTCATAAATGATATGATAACCTGAGGTTGGATCGGTGCATAGACCGATCCCCGATACAGCATTTTAAGCCGCACACTGATACTGGTATGGGTATGGGAACACATCTAATCAAAACTGAAGTAGTTCATTTTCCTTAATGGCAACTTTTTCCAGTTCAATAATAATTTTGGCCATATATGTACATGCACACTGCAATAAATATTAAAATGGTGTCATAATTATGCCAGAAAAAAAAACAGAGCAGAGCCCGCAGGTATTTTGAAGCAGGATGTCATCTCATATCCTGGAAAATTCTCCAGCAATGATCAGACTGAGTTCCCACAGACGAAGCTAAATCCACAGCGGAGAGATGTTGTTACATGACAACGTGTTGAGTTCATCCTAATGACCTTAATTGCAGAATATCTCCAAGTTGTGCTTAATGGTGTAATTTGGACATTTCAGATAAAGATAGCACATAATTCACATTCAGTATAATACTTTACCTTTTCATGTAATGATTTAATGATTTTAAGTGTAATGAGAGCTGTGGAAAACATTGGCATGTACGTCAGCAAATTCCACTCCACTTGCCAGCAAAACAAAATGTGTCTTCTGAGAGGCTTGGTTGGTGAGTCATTAGTGACACATGCTAATGAGCCACGCTAAGTGTGCGGCTGCTGCTGGGGCACAGGGTTTGAGCTGAAGTTCATGTTATTCATTCACTGTACAACTGCACAGAAGTCGGTCACTGTAAGATTGAACTTCTGGCCTGTATAGGACAAGTAGTGACACTACAGGACATTCAAGGAGACCGGTGGTGGGATGTAACCAAGTAGAGTAGTCCGGACATACTTGTCCTTTACTTTTTCCCATTTTATGCTACTTAATATACTACTCTACTCTACTCTACTTTTTTCTTTATTACATTTATTCAAATATATTGTATGTAACTCTTCTGTACTGAAATGACTAAAAAAACAACTGGACCTATGTTTTATATTTTGTTGAGTTGTGTACTTACATTATCCCAAATGTTTCCAACTATTTTCAAACCCGGAGAAATGCGTCATTTTAATGAAGGTAACGTTTCCTCTCTCCTGTCATGGCGTCGTCTCCCCTTTGAGCAGCGTCGGCGTTGTGTTTGTCTGCCAGAAGCTTCATAAACTGACTTTTTATCCAGTTTTAAGACACATTTTCACCAGACACTTTTTACATCTTGGTTGGTTTAACAATATTTTAGGACTTTGAAGGACTTTAGTCATCGGACGTCTGGATCTTAAGTTATCAGAGAAACAAGCTGAGCTAACATTAGCTCGTAGCCCCCCCCCCCCCCCCAAGCAGAGTGGGTGAAACACACATTTTTAACGCGAAACAGCTTTATTCAGTGTTTTTAATCAGCGGATCTGTTTGCTTTGGAGAGGAGGAGACCACTGTGGATAATTCTGCTACAGTTAAAAACATCCTGAAAGATGGACAATGCTGGTTGTCTTCATAAAGCCACCAATCTCCGTTTGTTTTGAATGAGAGACTCATAATGGCAAAGAATTACATATCAAGCATTGCTCTCTTTGAAAATTCAGATTGAACAAGACAATGCATTGTTATAACCTGCCCAACAATAATTTAACAAAGTAGTTCCAATGTGTTTCTGGACACACGGGGGCAGCATAACAAGCTAACAAACAGAAGCCTCTGTACACAGCCAGCAGACTCAGAGCAACATTAGCATTCACTCAGAGTTGTGTCCAATATTCTCCTTTAACTCTGTTTTTGGTCTTCACCAAGTCCTGAGAAAAATATCTGCATCTTCAGATGCTAAATGCTCCACTAGGTCCACCATTTAGTCTTTAACTGTGTCTGTCTGCTGTTTGCTGCTGGGCTGGTAATGTACAGTGGGTTTATCAAAGCTTTTTCACTGAAAACAGCTGCCTGTTGCAACTGCTAGAAACCAGATGGTGGAGAGAGAAGAACCCCAAGAATGAATCACAAGAGGCTAAGAAGATCCGCAGAGTTGATCCTTCTCTGTTACACAACACATAGTCATTTGATGCGTTGTCATTGTTAATACAGAAGATGAATTAGTGCATTTTTATTCATATTAAATTTTCTGAATACTTCCTTCACCACTGAATGGGGCAATTATGTAACTGTCAAACAAAAGCACAGGCTGTCTATGGCATGTCAGAATTAATCAAACTGTTGCAGCAACAATTCATGTACAACATTTCATCCTGGCTGAATTGGTTTAGATTCTCCTTAAACCCTCGTTCAGTTGGCCCAAATACAAAAACAAAGCACTCAGTATTTTCTTAAAAAAGCTGCTTACTGTAGTTTTAAGCAAATGTTACGCAGTAATCTTGCATTACTTGTTATTTTTAGGCGCTTTATTCCACATTTGTTGCTCTAGTGAGTCAAAAATAAACTACA
Organism: Bovichtus variegatus; assembly: GCA_943593645.1. Taxonomy (NCBI): domain Eukaryota; kingdom Metazoa; phylum Chordata; class Actinopteri; order Perciformes; family Bovichtidae; genus Bovichtus; species Bovichtus variegatus. Next base: position 1,251,513 of record CALSCE010009381.1, read on the forward strand.
GTGTGTGTGTTCATGGTAAAGAAGCAACGTGTCACCCAGTGCAGCAGCGTGGCTTATTGATGTGCTTTTAATCATTCTGAACAACAATGGAGCTCTATGGCACAGAAGAAGAAGAAGATATATCAGGCTTTGATACACACACAATAAAAATGATTGTTACAACTTTTAGAAAAGACTAATACAGATGATCCCCAGATTTATCCCCATTTAGTATTTCATGGCACACAAGTGATTTAATCGATAATTTGTTATAACTGAGGCTCTGAAATTATTACAGAATGAAGAAGAAGTTCATGCAGGCAATACAGAAATGCTATAGTGAATTACCAGAGGAGTTCTGCCCAGCTATACTGCCAGTCTCAGTGTGTGGGAAAAAACATTTTCCTGTGTAAATGTGTTAGTGTATTGTTGTTACCATAGACTGTATATATAAGTGGGCGTAGCCAGCGTGACATAACCCATTAGTTTGTTGAAGCCTCCAGTTTGGCATTTTGGCTGTCGCCCTCTTGTTTTTTTTAGAGCCAGAAGTGAACATATTTGGAGGAGAGGGTGGAGCCGGGGAGCAGCGAGGCCATGCGGGGCCAGGTGCCGTTAGCACTGCAAACGCAAGTTGTAAGCTTGTTTAGCAAGGTGCATCCATAATTCACATTAACTGTGATATTATTTGGGATGTTAATTTGGGCTTAAAACAAAATGTACTTACTTGAAAAAGTGAACATCGGACTCCTCTGACACTGTGGGTCTCCTCTCAGACAAAGCTTGGAAAAGATAGTTTCCAAGCTCATCTTCACTGAATTCGTGGAGACTTATGGAATCACGATTATGTTATTTGATCCCATAAACACTCAACAATTGAGCTGAGATTGCCTGATATTGATAACTTCAGACTACATCAAATACATAAACCAGGTCTGTCCTCAGGCTTCATTTATTAGTTTGTGACTCTGGGAAAGTGGGAAAAACAGTGAATTTCCCCCAAACTCTTGCATCTGTGAACTATGTCTTTAACCAGATCACACACATTAGGATGTTCTATGTGATCTTCTTTTGATAACTAAGGATGGGAGAGCCAATCCCAAACTGAATAATTATTACATTACACATACCTGCGATTTGTTCCCCTCATTGACAAGAAAGACAGGGGGGGCGAACCAGGGGGAGTAATTTTGCATGTTTTACAGAATCTATTTATACAACCATTACAGTTGTTTTGTGGGGACAAAACATAACAGTGGGTTATGTTAAATACCTACTTTGCATGCAGCTTTTTCCTGGTCCTCTGCTTGATGTACCTCAACATTTTTTGCAAAATTCATCCTCATATCAAACACTTAAAACCACTTAGGTGTTCTCAAAAGAATAATGGCTTCCATCATCCATCATGTGATAGATTTTATTGTTAGTGGCGGAGTCCGCCGCTCCCGAGCTGGATTCAAATGACCTGCCTATACATAAGTAGACTGTCGGTGTGCTTAGTTCTGGTGAACAGACCACCAGCTGCTCTTCTGTTGTAGTGCAGACAGTATCTGTTACTATTCCCTTACAGGTGTCGCCAAAACAACTTGGACTGCCATATTCAGGATTCACCTAAGTGTTAAGGACCCCCAAAATGAAATCCATGATCTGGTTCAAATTGAACACATAAACATAACTTTTTGACCCCGGCTGTGGCACCGATAGAAGTGCATCATGAATAAATGTATTTTGGGAAAAAAAACAAAACACAGTCCATTTCTGTGTGTTGTTTGTTGTTTCAGGCTCACGGAACCATAATTCCCATTAACGACATTAACCCGGGCTGTGTTGAAGTGGCTCATTGTGAGCTCTGCAGCGGTGTAGCTTTAAGAAGGAGGTGGGCAGCGCTCCGATGACGCAGGAATAATCCTGAAAAGATGCTTCAAAACTCCAGGCCGGAGCCAGCGTGTGTGGTGGCTGCTGGCTGAGCTGGAAGAATCTCCGAGCCTGGCAGGATCAGCTGTTGGGAGAATATTTTGAGCAGGTTCAGGATCCTTCGAAGGAACTCTCAATGCAGAATAAAACACACACATTCAGGCAGATTCGCTTCTTTAAAGACAAATACAGTTATTTACCATTAAGCCATTTACTCACGGCGGAGGGCTTTCTGTTTGCAGCTGTATGTGCACTGCCAAGTGGAGCCAACTTGAGGAAAGAAACATTTGAAGAACATCTCTCCAACACTTTGTCATTTGTCTGAAGTTGGACGTGGAAAGTCGCATCATGCCATATCTCAGCACACTGTGCGTGTACTTTCTGATCGTCCTGAGCCCAGTTATGACAGACACCATCACCGAGGACATAGACGTTTTGGTATTTTTGCCACAAAATAAATCCTACTCTTTTTCACATACAAGAGTTGCACCGGCGATCCTTTACGCACAACAGAGGCTGAAGACAGACGCAGGACAATACTCCGGGTTCCACTTTAACATCCACTTTGAGAACTCCGACTGTTTGAATGGTGCTCTGTTCATGTTATTGGACAGGTCGTGTGGGCAAAAGCCGGATCTGATTCTGGGTCCAGTGTGCGAGTACGAGGCGGCCGCAGTGGTTCGGCTGGCATCCCACTGGGACATCCCGGTGATCTCGGCAGGTGCCCTGGCCGCCGCCTTCAGCAACAAGAACACCGAATTCTCCCACCTGACCCGCATCGCCCCGTCCTACGTGAAAATGGCAGAGACCTTCACCGCGATGTTTGAGCACTTCACCTGGAAGACCGCACTGCTGCTCTACGAAGACGACAAGGAGGAGCGGAACTGTTACTTCACTTTGGAGGGAGTCTATCATCTGATGGCTGACTTTAACATTAAAACATATGCTTTTTCTCAAGAGGATCGCTTGGACACAGACGACATCCTCCTGAACATCCACGACACTGAAGGTAATATCATTTCCAATGTCCCCTTTGTGTTTTCAGGGAATTAGCTGGTGAGTATATACACTAATTCAATTCCTCAGCCAAGGTGACGTCTTTAATGTGCTTGTTGTGTAAAACCAACAGAGCAACAACTCAAAGAGATTTAGTAGAGGATTATCATATCAACTCACATGCCCATATGAAGATGAAAAGACTCATTCGTCATTGCAGCTTTTCTTCTAAAGTTTAGCCAACGCGCAATCAAGTGGATATCTTCCAAAATGAAATTCCCCTTTTGTGTTACTATGCTACTAACCCTCCACCGCAGCGCATCACAAAAAAACTGTCCAGAGAAAAACATATTGCAATAAACAGACTCAGACTGCTGAAGCCCCATTTTAGGATAGTAAGGTAAATTAAGTAATAATAATAATAATAATAATTAAGTAAATAATGTTGTAAGCATTGTTTCAAGTTATTTATTGGCAATTGGCAATGAAAATCTTAGATCTCAGGCTCCCTCCAACAATGCTCATTAAATATGTGTACATTGAATATTGCACATGTAGAAATGGGAATCTAAGGCCTAAAATAGTGCACATTTAAAATATAACATATAAAATATCAATTAAAATGTAATGTAAACAGGGATGTGCTACTTGTGCGTAATGTGAATATGTCACTTAGGACAATGATAGAGATTGGACATTTGTCACAGCTTTAGATGGAATTGATAATTGGAATAAACAAGTGATAGGTTAGTAATAATCATTAGCTGCAGCCCAGTAAAGCCTCTTCGTGCAGGAGAACACTGGTGATGATGGTCAGCTGTGTTTTTGTTTTTTATTTGTCCTCTTCATCCCTCAGACAGATTTAAATAATGTCCTGTGGCACATATGTGCCCTGGAGCTGTGATTGACTGGAGCTCCTACAGTCATGTTATAACTTTAAACAAGTCATTGTCTTATTCTGCCCCATTTCAGGACAGATGGCCAGTGAGATATTTATGAGTAACTAAACTAAAATAAATTGTTCTTGGGTAGAAAGTGAGCCTGTTTAAAATGTGCCGTGAGCGTTCCAATGGGAACCCCTGACATATAAAAGGTATGATATCCACATGACCCTCACAACAAACTGGCATATCATGTTTTTGGAAACACTGATTTTTCCATGAACATAAAACTGATTTTAAATATTTCACCTAACAACATGAATTGGTAGCAGTGGTGTCTTTTTCTACACGAGGCATACAGTGCAAACACTGGGCTACTGGACTGGTGTAGTTTAATATAAATGTGCACTTATACTTGTTGTGTTAAAGCCCAATGACTACACTAGTCCTTTTGATTTGGTCGCAATTTCCTCCCATGAAGTCAAAGCGAATGAAAAATGTGTGTGTGCCCAGGCTGTTTCAGCACTGATAAGCAGCTTGCTGGCTACGATCCTCTGGTCATAACAGTTCTGATTACATCACCTCTTATCACGGAAGTGGCTGTTGTATAAATCAGCATATATTATACATGCTAAATGCTGCAGAGCCACGAAGTGCACCTGATGGCAAGAAATTAGTATTCCGGGCATGTCAGGTGCCTAACTGAGAGGTTTGAAGGGTTTCAGCAAAGATTGTACAGCAAACACTGAGCAGTGCTAGAGTGGAGAGGCAGCTTGCTTCAGCACTTGTTGTAGTGGGGATGCCTGTGCATCCATGCTTACTAACACATCCAAGTATAACGTGATTGGAAGGTTTCATATTGATGATGCGCATGCATTTCTCAGCCTTGCCGACATTAATCAGGAACACAGCCTTCAGTGCTGCACTTTAGATTAGCTGTGGCTATGCTGCACACGGGTGTCAATCATGTTGTCACTTTCACACTTCCAGTACACAATTTACAGAATACGTTGGCTGGATTCAAGACCAGAATCACAAACGCGAACATTGTGCACATGTGCATGAGCCTAATGCAGCTGCCAAAAAAACAACTCGGAAACAATTTCCTTGACCTGCCACTGGTAGTATCCTTTATCAGCACAACCTTATTACACACAGCCAGTCTGCATAGCATACTATTGTACTGTCTGTACTGTCAAAGCCATTGAAAACATCCACAATCTGAACATCGCTGTGTGTTTTGTCCTTTTTTTAAATGTATTTCCCTTGGCTGGAGTGCGCCTTTGCAGCATCCTGGTGTCCTGAGCTTTTCCTGTTTCGGCACGTTGTCTCAGCTACTGTACACTAAGGGGTCGGGTCAAAGCGCCATCCAAGTCTGAAAAGTGAAGCCAAGGCGGAAATGCTTTAAACCTGTATTCTTTCAAATGGCCAGCAGGGGGCGACTCCACCGGTTGCAAAAAGAAGTCTGATTGTATAGAAGTTTATGAAAAAATTACTCATACTTCTCACTTGATTTATCACCTCAGTAAACATTTTCCTAATTAGTTTATGGTCTCAATCTGTAGTTTCAAGTCTTCTTCAATACATTAAGGTCGACCTTGTGATTGACAGTTCGCTACCACGTTTCGGGTGCTCAGGCGTAATGCTTATATAGGACTACATGGAGGTACAAATGTGCTCCCTCTGAACCCTAATCTCTGACCTCTTCACCTGTTATTCTCCTCATACATTGGGAGTGACCCACAAGATGTTGGTGTGTGTAAAAGACGAAAACAACATCTGATAACACACACAAACCTCTTTATTGGGTGGATTTTCCATTGATTCGGCCTTTAAAGGCATTCCTTTGTTCCTGTCCTCCGCCATAAAACCAAGTGACAGAGACTCCAAGGCGGTTTTTCTCCAAAACCTGTACAAACTCTGCCTTACGTGTCAGAAAACCTATTTCTGATATAATTATCATACTGTAATGTATGCTCATTTTTTACTAAGGTTTAGTACTTTAAATGATATTCCTGAAAGTTGATATAACAGTAATAATTGATGTCAGTATAACTTCTATTTCCACTGTGCTAAACATGTCATATTGGATAGAATTTGATAGCATAAATGATGACGGTTTCGGGAAAACTACTCAAGTGCCAAATAGGCCTTTTTCACTTTTTCTGCTTTGATTTCAACTTCCTGGTATTGTGCATTATTTGATATGTTTCACTCTCACTGGTGTTATCAGTAACACCTGTACTCCTCCTACTATGACGAGTCAAAATGTCTGCTGTGAGGAAGGTCTTTTGACAAATGTAACAACCTCCTATCTCAGAAATACAAAAATATATCTAAAATCTGGTCTTTCTTTGTTTTTGTGTTCATGTATCATTAAAATACATTGGGCCCCTATTAGTTGCGATGTAATGTCAAGCACAGTATTTATGTATATAAAGGAACAATCGTATCCTTCTTGGCTTGTTTTGCATGGATAAGCAACAGCATTTTATTTGTTGTTGGCATCTGTTAATGCAGCAGGGTCCCCGTGAACTCTGAAAAAGTGTTAAATTTAGTTTAGAAAAGGCACTCAGGAGGCAGTTATATTAGCTATTGTGCACTGAATATTTCATTTATTCAAATTCAATAAAACTCAAACAGTCTAAACTGTAGTTTGTCGATTTTCTTTTGCCGCAGGTAGTAATGGTACATTAGAAAAAAGTCTGGCTTAAAGTTCAGGACCCCTGTGCAATCAGTGCGCTTGACAAACTTGGTTCTTGGAGATTTACAAGATAATGATTAGTTTTAAGTTGTTAATACAATACAGAAACATAGGCAGGAATATAATATCATCCCTATGTATATGTAATTGTTTTGGAGCTTCCTCAAAACAGACAAGAAAAAGTTTCTTACATTCACAGCTCTTATTTCTGAGACCTGGAAGAGGATGACAAACCTGGCTTAGTTTGTACTTAGATGTCTGAGTGATTCACAATATCTGTGCCGTCATCATGGGTTGATGTTACTGTTACTGCACATGGTGTTGGCTTATCAGGGAATTTGGACTGAAAAAACACCACATTATACCATGAAGGAAACTGCTGATTAAGAGACTAAGATTAAGAGTTCTTTCACTCTTTCTCCTGGATACTCCCACAGATACAAGTAGTATAGACATTTACATCATGAAAAGGTGATTAGACTATGAAACCAGTCTGTAACAGGATACAGAATAACCCTCCACACCTCTACACACATCAGGCTGGTCTGTTATGACGGGCTAATTAATCCTGTGCAGCCTCCTTCTTCCATTTTAGCAAGTGGCGTATTCTGGAGATACATCACAGTGCAAATGCTTTAGGACGTGGCTTTTTACAACATAAAATACATCCAAATTAAAACTGAAATAGCGGTGAATTCATGCGATCACCAAGATTCTTTACTGTTTGTGTCAGTTATCATTGTACTAACTAACTGTTAAGAGCCAACACCATCTGTCCGTGGATGCACGTCTGTGGCGCTGTGTGTTCACGCCATGCTGCTCTGGACCATCAAGACAACAATAGGATTTCCCGCAGAAGCAGAATTATTCGTTTGAGCTTTTGTCATCATGCATCAGAGCTATGAGGCCACTGGTGGACTGTCCGAGAGTGTATTTATTAGGGCCCTATGTACTGAATTTACAGAATTAGGTTATGTTCATGATATCAGTAGCTGATGTGGCCGCTACAGGGACACGACCCCCACCTGTTCAGTCTCTCGCTGCTCCTGCTGTTCCTGCCAGTGATGCCGAACAACACCAGAGGCTAGAGGCCACTGTCATGAGTTACATGAGTTCTTACAAAGTGATTGTTGTCAGTGCAGTCATTATCTCAATGACAGTACTCATTTATAAGATCTCTCATCATTAATTCATCCTCACTTCAATACAACTGTAATTATTAGGGCTCAAACACCAAAGGAGTAGAACCCTATTGAGTTTGTGCAGCTTTATTATTACCTCCGATATGGAGGTTAGGTTTTTTTCGGTTTGGTTTGTTTCAGCTATTATTATTTTTATTATTTGTTTTATGCCGTCACTCACTTTGCCATGAGCTGGAACAAGGTAGTGACATTGGCCCAGACCTGGGGATGTGCAAATGCTTCACAAGAAATGTGATCCTAACTGGCCTGATGGTGGCGCTGTAATTAATGGCCAAAAGCAAAAATGTCCGAAGGGTCTTGAAATCTGACACGCATATCCAACTCCACTTGCTTGAGAAAAAAAAAATGCCTGGACCATAAAATTTAGCCATGATGGATTGTTTGGTCATTTGCATGATCTGAAAACAGTATTATGACGTGTAAGTTTTTGGATTTGACTGTATAAACAACAAATCCAAAATACAGCCATGCGACACTGAGCTGCACAACACACTCTAATTGGCCATCAATCAAGAAACATCATAAATCTTGGTAGATATCTTCATTCATTGTTTGAGAATGGGCGTGCCAAAGCATTTTGCCAAAAAAACGTGTCTCACGTGTAACGTGTATTGTATAACACCAATTTCAGTGCACATGCTCTGGGGATAAGTATCAACCACATTCCTAAGTTTCACATTGATTGAACTTGCGGCCGTGGTCTATCACATTTTGGCTCCTAACTCAAGTTGTCTTTGAGCAATCCTGATTTAACTCAGGGAAACATTGTGCACTATGTCATGAACATACACAGCAGCTCCTGTTCACATCCAATAAAGGGGGCAAACAGCATCATTTTGAGTGTGCAATTATTGATGCATGTGGACGTGGCCTATCACACATTCGTTCATAACTCAAGTTGTACTTCAGAAATGAGTGCACCGACTTCTCTTTGGAAAGACTGGTATTAAATCTAGAAAAGAGGAGCTTGGTGATTTGATAAAGCAAATTGTTGTTTTTTTCTGGGTACCTTTTCTATTATTGAGTGTAGTGAACCAGAGCTATTTTTCTTAGTTTTTCATTCCATTTATAAAAAAAAAAAAAAGTTTGCTGTAAATGAGTGATACCATTTTTTGGATGAATCATGGTGAACATATTTTTCATGGTGAACATATTTTTTTATATTTAGAAATACATAATTACTTTTCACTTTAAGTATAAAATTGCATTACGTTTTTTTTCAATTCTTAAAGTTCCGATACTAATAAAATTGGGTATTATAGCATTTTTAAAGGCAACGTATCGTAATACTTTTTCTACTACTGGTATACTGTGCAACACTCATTTAACTGATTCCTTTGCGACAAATTGTGTCCCAGTCTATGACGTCAGCTATGCTGGTGTACTTAATCCAAGAGCTTCTCATTTTGTGATTTAGTGAAATGGATCATTTTGCATCTGATGCCTCAAACGATGACAGAATGTAAAGAATTCATGGTCCCCAAAGGATGAAGGTCAGTGACTTCGATGCTCTGGCTTTTCCTCTAGCGCCACCCGCAGATCAGAGTTTTCACTTAACCAGTGAAATATGTACTTGATAGTTTAGATATTCATGTGACCCAGAGATGATGAATCTCCGTGACTTTAGCGTGCATCGACTTTTCATCCAGCGCCATCTTCAAATCGTCAATTTGTTCAATGTTTTGGTTTATGACCAAATACCTGCAAAACTGCGACACTAGTTAAATGCCTCACAGGTCTGCTAGAATGACTGTATAATCTTAGTCTTGTTTATTAACAATATACTTATGTGTAAATATCAGTGTCATACTTCAGTGTCAACATAATTCTGTGTGTGCCCAGCACGTCTGTAATCATTGCTCTATATGCAAGATATCCAGATGTATGTTTATATTATATTCATCACCAGAGAAGGGTGTTAATTACCATTCTGAAAATTGTGTTAAATGTATAACTGAATGGGATACAAACCATCTGAAGCGGTATTGAATTTTTGCAAAGCAAAAGTCTTGAGATGTTTTGTCCCACGATAGAGTTGAGAATATACCCTCATACAAGCCAAAATATTAAAACTTGATAGACAATGTTTTTGTTTTGAGCATGCACTATAAGGGCACCCTTCACAGGGATACAAGGATCATTAGTTGTCATTCTGCAACACCGCGATGCACAAGGAAATGCAGTTGTAGTCCATTTATGCTGCGCAAGAAAAACAAAGCAAAACAACAAAAACGGTATCAGTAGTATCAGTAGTGCATTCCTGAAATGAAATTTTTTTCATTTGCATCAGGAGGAATGTAAACAATGCCGTATTCTCTGAGCAGATAACATGGACGTCATCTTTTATTTGAGTACCAAGCATCATTGTTGTAAACACAGTCCGCCTCATCCCGTCCCACCGAAGTCCTGCGGTCAGACCAGAAGACCTTAATGTAGAAGACGTGGCCAGAGTACAACAGTCTCAGTCTCCCGTTGCTGGGTTAGCCTGAGTCTTATTTCATCCATCTTACTTTCCTGCGACCGGACATCAGCTGGGAGCAAGCTGGGTAGTGTAGTAGCCTTAGGCCTCCCTCTCCTCCTGGGGCGGTCACTCCGCCCTCGGTGGAGGTGCATTAGTGCCCTGCGTCTTGTTTTCTCCACATGAGGGGCATCCTAGAGGGCACTTTATCATGTTTTATCTACTATAGGTGAATCGAAGAGGAAATCCAAAAGTGCATCTTTTGCATTTTTTTCAAACATGGGGGCACCGCGGCACCCAGGTCCACCAGTGTAAGGCAATAATGTATACCTCCAGCAATGAAGGCTGTTCTCATACATTGTTCGTACTTTTCGCATCTAAGAAAAGTAATGCACTATAATTTGTATGTAAGCCACGTAATCGTGAATGTTTTATCGTGGACTTTCACCCAGAGGCCCCTTTTGTGTCACTTGTGAAACCAGAAGTCAACGTTGACTTACTTGTTATGTAACTTTCGTACTGAAGTAAAGCCAATTCTGTACTTATTTTGACCCAATTATAACATTATTTTTTTTAATCGTTTCCTGAACCTAACTTCTAACTACTTTTGTTGCCTAATTAGGTTCTGCACTGCAGGTGCACTCATCTTTTATATTGTTCGCGGAAAAAACGCTCTGAAAATAACTTTACGTAAGATATCATACACAGGAATTAGATTCCAGTTGTGGCTGTGCACTGTGTGACCAAACATTTCCAATAACTCTATATCGTTGTGAAGTTCAAAAGGCATTAAAAGTTGGTTTATTTTATGTTGCACCGAAAACACACCTGTGATTAATTAAGATACTAAATACAGCCCCTTACTTTGCTCCCAGATTATGCGTCGTGGATCTTGCAAAAGTGGAGTTGGACATGGCTATAATGCATATGGCCATGCACTTTAGATCGTCTAAATATGGCCCATAATGTGTTAATTAGTGAGCTTCAAAGTTGCTTCAAAGTTGCTAGTAGGAACCTTTTGGATTCCTCCTCTATTGTTTCCAGTTTTTGTGCTAAACTAAGCTAACCAGCTGCTGGACTGTATCCCCACATTTAATGGATGGATATGACAGTGGCATCGCTCATCGAACTCTGTGCCAGAAAGCAAATAAGCAATATTTCCCAGATTTCGAGCTCTTTCTCTACATTAACTAGGAGATTCCAACTCCTGAAATTGTGATGCAGCGAGACAAGAGACAACTCAAGACTTTTGGACAATAGAAAAAGCATCATCTTCACTAGACTGTGTCTGTGAAGTAATGTTAGCTTTTTTTACCTCGTGATCGTTGACCAAGTACAGATGCTGGCTTGCAGAGAGCACATTAAGCAATCATTTATGGACTTTACGTTGAATATATGCAACTGATATAGTCTGTCGCCAGTCAGGTCTGTCATTTAATGAGCTGATGACGGTCAGTGCTGGCTTACAGTGAAGCTCCTGCTTGCCTGAGTATTTTACACATTGCTAATAAACAAGACAAAAGACAGACAATAGATTCAATAAGAGATCTTTTATCTTCAGAGTTGAAAAAATACAGATGTTTGATCAACCTGGAATTAGATCCAAAACAGAACCAGCTTTCAGAACCAGCTCCTTGTGTTGTTCTAGTCACTGAGTGTATATTTCAGATCATTAGTCCTCTGCACATTCAAGCTAAAGTGTCCTTTGTTCTGTATTACCCCGGCTGTCTTTGTATACATCCATCAGACTCGCGTCCTTCTTCAACTTTGACCTACTTACCGTACCTCCATATAAAATGTTTTAGACAATCCTAATAAACTGTTGGTCTGTTTCCAAGATGTCTGATTGTGATTCTTGACCCGTCAGACCCCGTGTGTGTGTGTGTGTGTGTGTGTGTGTGTGTGTGTGTGTGTGTGTG
>CALSCE010009381.1:1263572-1292671 GCA_943593645.1 Bovichtus variegatus
GTGTGTGTGTGTGTGTGTGTGTGTGTGTGTGTGTGTGTGTGTGTGTGATGTCACCGTGTTCCCAGATGATCTCAGTAAAAGGACAGTACAATGATGGATTACGAGGGTTTTATACAAGGAACGATGACGAAATCTACAAAAATAAGACCGAAGTTGTAGTGAAGCAGAATAATCATTTAAGGTTGACGAGCTCTCATTTCTTTACAGCAGTAAACATCCTCAGCACTTTCTGTTCCTCTCTATCCTCAATGGAAAACAAAGGTTACGGAAGGCGGCTGCTGGTGCATCATCAGCTTCTGTCCAACAGGTCTGGAAAAAGTAGTGCCTGAGGCTGTGCATTTCAAATTGCATTACAGGTAGACCTGTGGCTGCGATGAACAACATGATGCGATAGAGCAGAATCAGTTTCACTTAAATTGGACTGTGGTGGGGCCGCAAACAATTATTTGTTATTGGAAGATGTTTTTTTAATGGACATTTTCCCTCAAATCTTGTAGAGTGTCTGCATTTTTGAGATTACAGAGAACAACATCTGTGAAGTTTCTCCCTATGTGCGTGATGCAACCCGATTTGAAAATCGGTTAAGATTCAAAACTCCTGTATCTGAACCCGGCTTAAGGCAACTTTGACGACACCACATACTGTAAGTAAAACTGCATCATTAACACGTTTTTAGTATGTTTAGAATTCAGTACAAGAAAGCAGCCCTGTGGAGCCATAAGATTCATATCAGGGCTGATGCATATTCATATTACTATTGCTGTCATTTTGTCATAGTGGGAGCGGAAACTTTAGAGGGAATAAAATGAAGGGATTAGCCACGAGAGGCCATAAGTTAATAGTTAGGCGCTCCGCTGCACGTTCTGCCTAACAACGCCCTTTAGCTGTTGTAAAATCACTCATTTACAGCCTCTAGTGGATGATTGCTTTTATAAAACGTTACTACATATACCTGGCAAGGTTTCCTAAAATAAACACACAGCAACAAAAATTGTCAATCATTTATTGACAACAAATACTCATTCTTCCATCAAGCAATGTAGTTCTTCAGCGACATAGCACAATGGTTGCCAAGCAACACACAGACGCTGTGGAGCTTGATTAAAAATTGGGCTGGTTATTAACATTTATCTGGATATACTTACTTATTGTGCAATTGTTAAAGTAATGAAAAAGTTCTCATCATGTTGCAGTTATTATAACCACATGTATCTACCATCTGCAACTATTATGCTCACTTTAACTAGAATAAAGTGGGAACAATAGGGAGGCTATAAATAAAAACATGAAAACTGGATTAAGTTACATGTTAACTCATCATGGATCGTTAGCGTCAGGCGTAGTTTGTCCACTTTGGATGGAGATAGAAAGTCTGGTGGATTGTCGGCAGCAACAACATGTAACGCTATTTGTCCAATGAAGCGTCAGGACGCAGAGGGTTCCCCACTGCTCCAACATCAACCTGCTTACTCCAGTCCCGGACACAGCCACATCATCTGCTTTTACACCAACAGTAATACACAATGTGTTCTGATATATAAAAATGGCAGACGAGTTGAAGGAGAACAATACATTCCATGCAGAAGATCATTATTCTTCAGATCAGGACACCTCGGGGTGGATTATCACACCATGTACATAATATTACAACATGTAACAAACACTTAGGAGAGAAAAATGGAGCACCTCCGTCGTGATTGGTCCATTGCTGATGCTAATCCTCCTGAGACAAGCACTCCCATCCTGAGTCTGTATGAAGTCTTTGTGTTTGGAGAGAACTCCCCTTGGACTCCAACACAGCTTTTACTGTACAACCACAAATGTCTTAAGGCCTGAAAGTTCAAAGGACAATACTGTTATTAAAAAAAAGTATCTGTTAATGTCAAGTTGTGTCTCCGTCCAACTTTGGTTTGATTGATTTTAAAATGAGCTTGCTCTACCTTACTCTCTTTTCTTGATCCTGTCTACCTTACTGACAGATGGATCCAACAACATAAATCCTTGTTTCTGGAGTAATGGCATTACAAATTTGCACAACAGCCCCCTTATTTGCATATGCTCTTGGTTTAGAAGTTTACAGCCAACACAGGGCACTTGAAATACACTGTGGGCACTCAGTAAGTGCACCATGTGCTGCCCCATTCCTGAGTTAATTTGTAACTAGCATCAGTGCCCTAGCAAAAAGGAAAATCCAGAAGTTTTGAAATATTGCTGGCTGCAAGCACTGCCCCATGGAATGGCTTGCAGAGCATACACAGGGCCAGTAGTGTGTGTAGAGCCCAGTGTAATTAAAGGGTGCTATAGTGCTGGCAGGACTGAGGTGAAGTTTGTCCCACTGACTCAAGGGATATTTCAGGAGGTGTGTTTAAGTGACAGAGTTGTGAGGAATGTTCCAGCAAGACTCTGAATCTTCCTTATTAACAGGGACGCTGGGGTTACTGTGTTTTCAATTGCAGCCCTTGTTTGTGTAGCGACTTGTTTGTTGGTTTATTTATTTTTAATCACTGGGACACCAAAGGAAAAGTTTGTATCAACCCAGGGAAATATTTTTGTACATTTAATATTTTTTGGGCAAACTACATGACTTTCAATGATGACATGTTTAGTTTCACACAAACGGAGCTCCAGGCGAGAAGAGCTTCTGCACTACTGGATTATCATCACTGGTAACACAGTCGGCAATGTCTCACTGTTCCGCTCACTCTAACCAGGAGCTGGTAGCACATGGCTGAATAAAGGGAGAATTCCAACTATGGAGGGTATTAGTGCTCCTTCTCCTTCTCTCTCACTGTCAATGACTTGCTGCAGTGTTCTTGTCTGAAAAGCCCATTAACGTGAGCAGCAGGAGATACTTCAGTTGATGCTTTGAACCCTGCAGCCTTTCTTACTCAGTGAATTGTAATCGGAGTTTTGATGAACCGTTCCTGCAGACAGATTATAGAAAGATAGCATCTCATTGAAATGGAACTGTGTGAATTCTACACATTGATTGGGAGTTCAACACACTGCAAATGAAGGAAACACATTCATTTGTTCTTTCTGTCAGATTATAGTGACAGTTTAAGCAATATGACAAAAAAAATGTCATTTCGTCCTTGGACGACTTGGTGACAGTTCTGAAAGTAACTATAGGCAGCAAGCATAACGTTAGCCTGCTTCACAATTACCTTTGTGTATTTCATCAGAATATTTGAGTTGGCAGGTTAATACTGAGCTAATGGCTAACGCTAGCCTAACGGCAGATATCTGCATTTATATCTGAATCATGCGATCACCGTGTTAAAATTAACAAAAGAGTGAAACTACAGTTTTGCTCTTTTTCTTTTTCTAACGTCACTGACGGATAGCCAACTTCAATAACGTTATAAGCCAAGAACCATGAGAACAACAAGCGTGTCCCAGCCCTGTGCATCACTTTTAAGCGCCCAACGTACCCTCTACATGGTTCAGTTTTCAACAAGAGGCCAAAAATCATGATTTAAAAGACATTACAACAAATAGAAAATGCCCACTGCTCCTAATACTAGGATGGGTTAAATGCAGAGTCTAAGTTTCATTGTGTGCTGTGCTATGTACATGTTTGATGATTAAAAGTAGATTTGATTTGTATTATAAGTGCTTGACATAATGTATTATAAGTTTAGCATTCATAATGTTTCATAACATCAAGCCACAGTGTTTGAAAGAAGAATCTGAAGCTGGGTTACACAGCACATTATAACAACCTTAACTTCAGCTGGTTATACAGACGGATAGAGAACTGCGTTAACGTATTATAACAGTATATAAAATCCAAGTTTCTGAAACGGAATAATGTCCTTTAAGTATCAATAACACGCAATAGCATGACTCTGTGAGCTTTAGGTGAAGTGACAGCAATGTATAAGGTTATTAGTAATTTTATGATTCTAAAAGAGTCATTCTCCGTCCTTTTTGGCCGCTCCATGCACCCGTACAGTAGCACCACCAATAGATAAGCCTCTAAATCCAAGTGGCGGCATGGCTAGACTGGGTTTTCCCAAACAACGGCTCACTAGACCTCAGTATACCAGACCATTGTGACCGAGCTCACCCCGCACGCTAGTCTCTCTCCCTCGGCCGCTATCGCTCGCCACAGTACCGTAGGCTGAACGGAGATGATTTGCGGGTGGTGGTGGTAGACTGGCAGTTTAATAAAATCATAATAACTAACTCGCCCGTCACACACTCTCTCTTTCCTCTCTCTCTCTCTCTCTATCTCTGTATCTGTCTCTCTCTGTGTGTCTGTGTGTGTGTCTTGCTCTATCTTTCAACCTCTATCTTTAAACACAACCTGCGCAGAGGTTCTTCTTTAATAAACATCTTAAAAATACATTTTAAAAAGATGCTTAGACCGCCGAGCTTGCAACACACTGGCGGAAACCCTGATGTGATTATCAACATTTATAAAGAGTTTTATGAAGCCTTATTCATGCTTCATAATGTCCTATGCATGTGCTTGTAATGCATTATAGACATGACCTTCATATAGTGTGGAGGGGGATATAAATCCCTGCCAACCAGCAAAGGTCATGTAAAAATCACCCCACCTCCCCTGGAGAAATAAATCCTGTCTGAATGGAGCCTTTACACTGAGAACTATTTACATCTGAGAACATCCGTAATGAACTGGAGAACATTCTGAAAACGCTTCCTCAATGATCTCCTGAACATTGTTATTAAGATTTGTACTTTAAGGTATTCATGCAAGCTGCTGACTCTGGCTAATGACTTTAACTGCATCTGTCTTTGTGTCATTTTCCTGCAGTGGTGATCATGTGCATGGGAGCAGACAAAATACGAGAGATCATGCTGGCTGCACACAGACGACGTTTGACCAATGGCAGTTATATGTTCTTTAATGTTGAACTCTTCAATGCCTCTTCTTACGGTAAAGTTAACACCGCATTACTTTTAAATATGTGTTTTTTACAAACTGCTATAATAATGAACATCTAACTGAATTGTAAAAAAATGTAAGTCTCTAAATGTATGAATAAGTTTTCTATTTATCTACAGTGTAGTCAATAGATATTCTGACAGTGACACAATTGTTTTGGCTTGACATCTGGTGCATTAGATTTGAATCATGACTGTGAGGCTGTTTACGGACAATATTGTTTTTTTCTTCAGGCAACTGTTGGCATTGAACATGACAATTAATGTCATTTGTGCACTGCAGAATTGTAATTAATGTAAATCTGATCTGTGCAGGATTAAGAGTTTGTTTTCCTAAAACAGCTGCGTCTGGTTTTGGGAAATGTTTCTGCTTTGCCATTGGGTTTATTACTTTTTTCTTTTTCTTTCTTAAGATGTTGTTTATTTGACCTACAGGCCTCTGTCCTGTAGGGACTGTGCTGTAGCTCAGCAGCCATGGCTTGTTGTAGATCACTCACTTTACAATCTGGATCAGTATTTCACTAATTGATTTTGATAAAAAAATAATGTTTAATGTCTGAAAAATGTTCGGTCTCTTATAATTTAAATTCTAGGAAATGGATCGTGGAAGAGGGGAGATAAATACGACAATGATGCGAGGCAAGCCTATGCTTCTCTGAACACTGTGACGCTGCTCAGGACAGTCAAGCCTGAGTTTGAAAACTTCTCCATGGAAATGAAAAAGTCCATTGAAAAAGCTGGGTTTCATGACTGCAAAGACTGCGGAAATGTACGTATGTCTGTTTATTTTATGGAATCTCTCTGAAATATTAGTGACTGATGTGTGATGAATACGCAGACAAACAACAACAAAAAATAAAACTTAATTTATCCCAAGGGAAATTGTTGTGCAGCAGTTGCAGAACAAAGTAGGAAAAAGTGAAAATATAGAATATCAATAAAGGTGCAACTATAAAAATGTAAAACAAATATCCAAAATATACAATTAAAACATTCTAGTTCCTAAATGAATGACTTTAAATCGATAAATACATGGACTTTCCGTTACCTTAAAAAAACCTTGCCAAATATAATTGTATCGTATTCGTCCTGCCCTCGCTCTGTAGCTGCAAAAACAAATTGTGGATTGTGAATGTAGTTTTTATTCCCAAAAGCCCATCCAATTGCAAATTAGATTTAAAACTGCCACCACGATTCACGTCGGGATCATGGCGGCTACAGAGATACCATGTGGGGACAGCAAGAACTGGGACTGGTCAGAGTGGGCAGCTTGGTAATGACTGCTGGTCAAAATAGTATTTATAAGCCCTGATCAAATGTCATACTTGTTTCGAAGTCAGATAACAGAAAAAATGGTTAATGAGAACAACTATTTTGTGAATTCAGAGCATACGTTGTAAAGATTGTCTTAAGAAGACATTGTGACTGTCGTGCATCCTGCAGTGTAATTTCAATCAGACTATATGTTCCATTTCAGGTCAACATGTTTGTTGAGGGATTCCATGATGCTATGTTGCTGTATGCAATCGCCTTGCATGAAGCTATGAAAAATGGATACAGTAAGAAGAACGGAACAGAGATCACCTCCCACATGTGGAACAGAACGTTTGAAGGTAAAACACACTGCTCACACTTAATCAGTGAAGACTGCAACACCACTATGATTACTACAGTGACATACAGCATTGCAAAGCTTATTGAGTTACAAAAAAGACAGTTGCATTTTTGCTGTTTCGAGCTTTTGGTTTTCCTTTTAAAAACCATCATCAGGAGCAGGTAGAGATGTAAAGTCAGGTCAGGCCACCTTAAGTGAGCTTAAGCCAGCGTGTTTATTGATCTTCAGTCTAGCTAACAAATGGGCATAGTATTTGATTCCAGACAGGAGAATTAAGCAGAGACCATGCAGTCAAAACAAATGTTGCAACATGAGTTCAGCAGTCTCTTTGGTAGAAGGCAATTTGGGTAGTGGAATAGAACCATGAGAATGGTGTTGTTATCATCAGATGGAGGCAAACCCATGACAAAGTCCAGGGAGATGTGACACCAGGGGCAATGGGAAACAGGCAGAGAGTGCAGGAGAGCAGCAGGAGCATGACAAGGGTGGGCAGGCTTCAGTGAACTCCCAGGTATCTTGCTCCATGGAAGACCACCAAAACCGTGGTTGTAGGAGGACCAGGTGCATGTCACGTTTGCGTGGTATGCCAGATGGTAGGATTGTCCCCACTGGAGGACCTGGGAATGGAGATTGGCTGGAACAAAGAGACAATTAGGAAGACAGGCGCTGGGACACAGGAAACTAAGAGTGAGACTTCTTTACCTTGATCTTAGTGGCCCAGAAAATTGGGCAGATGACACAGGCAGCGGGAAGGATCCCCTCAGGTAGGAAAGGGACATTCACAGACTGGAACAGGCAGGACAAGGCTTTCTTACTTAACATTCTTGGATCCAAAAAAGTAGGAGAGGGAAAAGTTGAAGGGATTGAAGAATAAAACCTACCTGGCCTCATGTGAGATCAGCCGTTTGCCAGAATGGATATACTTCAGGTTTACAAAAGGCTGCTCCACCTCCTCCAACCAGTGCCTGTCTCCCAGGGCCTGACAGCTCCAGGATCCCAACTTCGTAGTTCCTCTCGACAGGTAACAGCTTGCAGGAGAAGAAGGCACAAAGATGAAGCTTGTGGTCCTCTGCAGATCTCTGAGAGAGGACTGCAGCAGCTCAAACTGTCAAGAAGGATCAGGAACGTTGAGTATAGGAGCATAAGTGAAACAGTGTAACTCACCAAAAGCCTTGTCTGCAGCCCGGGGCCACAACAAGAAGGAATTCTGGGAGATGAGGGCTGTAGTTCTGAATTAATCTGCAGTAGAAATTGACAAACTCCAGAATATAAACTCTTTACTCTTTATCACCGCCATGGCATCAATCTGTGTGCTGCCGGCGTTGATGATGAAAGAAAAGATTTCTTCTCACATGCTGCACATGTTTCAGTTTACATCTTGAGAAGATGAGAATGTGTTTCGTTGGGAACATCATGCTTGGAAAACAGAGTTGGTTAGAACAAACGGCACGACAAGGTACTTATAGTGTCCACTAGGTGTGTTGAAAGCTGGCTTACATTCATCCCCTACCTGATACAAACCAAGTGATAAGCTAAGATAAGATGGTAGCCCATTCCAGAAGTTCAACCACAGAAGAGATACGTGGAAGTGGGTCCCTGTTCCTGACCCAGATGTTATTGAGGTCTCAATAGTCAATACAGGGCCGGTCATGTCCTTCACCAAAAAGTAGAAGCCTGCCCCAGCAGTGGATGAGGAGCGTCGAATGATGCCAGCAATAAACGCCTCGTTGATCCATAGCCTTGGTCTAGAGTCCCTCCTTGGTCTTGGATAGGGAGAAGAGTGGGCCCTTGGTGGGAGTTTAGTCAGAGACAAAGTCAATGACTAAGTCTTACAGACAATGGGGAGGCAGAAAGTTGGCAAAAGCCTTGTTCAACACCTCCTTAATGTCCAAGTATTCTGGAGTTACCTTAGAGAGGTCGGGGAACTGAGAAGGGACATAATCACTGGAAATAATGGGCACAGCAGATCCGATTTGCAGAATATTTGGGTCAAGCTTTTATTTTTTTGTGGCAACCACACCCCTAGCCATTACTTTAAGAAACATTCTGTATATGTGTACGAATGTCTTGATAGATTATAGGCCCTTGAATAACATTAAGGTACTTGCTAAGTATGTGAATGAACTCTTCTTTTATAACGGCAGAAATATATAGTTTTGGGAAGTGTAGTTAAGTGATGTTCTCATTGTCTTCATGGTGGTGGACAGGAATTGCTGGCCAGGTATCTATTGATGTCAATGGTGACAGAAATGGAGATTTCTCTTTGATGGTGATGACGAATGTTGAGGCGGGAACATATGAGGTAAGAAAAATCTAAATTCGAACATTGTGACATCTCTCCTAACGGTAAATGTGCTTGTGGGAATTCAACTGGATTATAATATTGTACACTAACTTACAGGTGGTTGCCAACTACTTTGGTGAAAATGGAACTTTTCAGCTACTGCCTGCTTTCAGCACTGACCATTTCACACTGAGAGGAAGACATAAAGGGCACACAAAGATACCAGACACATCATGTAAATGACCACTGTTCACTGACACTTGTGAAATTTGACTTGGAATTTGATTGTTATCTACAGTAAGTATGATGGAGATGTTTTTACCAATAACTGCTCTTCCAAACAGGTGGACTAGGAGTATCAGCTTTGACTGGAGTCATAGTGGGAGCTGTTCTGGGAACTGCAATGCTTATAGCATTCTACTTTTTCAGGTAACAATAGGTGATATTTATCTGCTCTACTAATATTGTCACGTTCAAGTTCGACCTGTCAGTACTGTCAAGTCCAGCTGCCCTACCGCTCAAAGGCCTCAAGATTCTTGATATGGTGGCCCTGAAGTGCAAAACACAAAAGCAAAACAGAAATCACAACAGCAAAATAGATATATAATACCGATGATATCTACACTCATGCTCACAGCACAGTAAGGAGGGACTTAATAATAATGCTGTTTAAAACACCGCAAAAGCAACTACTTCCATTTTTTGTACATTCAGAACTGCAATAAAAACTGAGAGGCAGCAATGTGCCACAAGGCATCCAGTCTGCGGAAAATACAAAGAACTACTTCTACTTTTCCTGCTGATAGTGCAATCAACCAGCGATGAGGCAATTATGCCTTTAAATAAGAAATTAGAAATACTTTAAAAAAAATTACTGAAACATGATTTTTGATTGTAAAAATTGACGACACGAATAATGTTATTTTACAATTTAGGTCTTGATTTCATAGATTAGACTCTCTATTCTGTTTGTTTAATTACATTTTATCACCAACCTCATAGCTGAGCGCTGGGGATGCTGTGACAATGTAGTCCAGCATTGCAATCAACACAAGTCAGACAATCATGCCGGCTGGAACAGACCTTCAGTTGAACCATATTATCTAAACTTCATATTTGGATTTGGCTGCAAAAGTGAGCACGCCCAAATGTTTGTTAAATATAATTGTGTATCACATAGAAAAAATGCTGTGTATGTGTAAGCACAGTACATGACTTGTCTGCAATACTAATAAGACAGAGGAAATTATTTCCTTCCTCCCGATTGTCAGCTGTCTCCAGTAACATTTTATATTGTAGTCTCTTCATACTAATACCCGGGTGTTATGATAGATGCCTCTCGGTCATGGACTCCTCATATGGAATTTATTTGGGAAAAGATAAAGCAGCGCATTTACTTTTTTTGTAGACTGAGATATTTTGAGATAATTTTTCAGTTTCTTAAATTGCTGTACCAGAGTGTGACGCTGTACTGCAGTACGGCCTGGCTCAGCAGCCTCTCCGTGAAACTTAAAACAAAACTATACAATCATATCCCAAAGTGTTTGGAGATTATTGGCCAACCTGTGGTGCACTCCTTCCACAGCAACTCACAGCTACAGCATGCTCAGACCTGCTAACAGCATCTCTTCTGACTTCTCGCATGTTTTACACTGAGAATACCAACTTCTGCCCTCAAATAGGGGATTTAGAGTCCTTCCATTTAAAATCAACGGGCTGAAGAATTATTTTATTATTATTTTATCGGTCTATCCTGTTGCTAAACCAAAGTCTGTGTGCTGCTAAATGAGACCTGAATTAAAATGATATAATGTGATATGTTTAAGTGTCATGACTGTTTGAATGTGTTCTTGTAAGTCTTGTCACATGTGTAACTGCATGTTCATCCTGTGTGTACATTCTTGAATCGAGCTGCCTCAGGATTCAATGATTCAATGATTTTGAGTGTAAACTGAATAAAGTTGCATCATGTCATATTGTAAAGTATCTTCTAGTAGGTTAAAGCTGAAAACCGCAAAATGTAATGAGCTTTTACGACATAGTTAAGATAATCATTTTCACCACCAAATAAGTAAAAAGAAAAAAAGGTTTTAGCTGCTGCTTCTCTAAGTCTCAGGGATTCTGGGAAGATGGCTAAAAATGGGTTGAAAAACAAGTATTTTCCTTTAATGTGATTCATTCCTCTGCAGAAAAAACTACAGGATTACTATCGAGCGCCGCACACATAGTGAAGAGTGTGACACTGGGAAGCACCGTCAGTTACGAGAGGACTCCATCAGATCGAACCTCTCAGCAGCGTAATCGACTGCAGCAGCAGTCCCTTCACAGAGAATCACACATCCGGATGTGACCAAAGACTTTGCGTTGTTTGTCGGTGGAGCCATGCTGTTAAAAATGAGACATTTTGTGTTTGTATCCTTTTAATGTTTTGACGTATTGTAACTCAGGACAGCTGTAACAGTCACAAAGCACCACTTACTTTGATTCTCCTGCATACAAAAGGTATATGATTGTATTGGTGTATAGAAAGCTTTGGCCGTAAGATTTTTTAAGGATTTTTTAAAGAATTTGATTGATGTTTTTAAATATTCAGATGGTGGTTACCATGGCTGTGAATGATTGAGAACAGATGGTGTATCTAACACTACATTTGCATGCACTAGTGGTGTGGCCGAGGTCTACTTTTGCCTCTCAGGTTGACAGGACAAATAGAAGCCTTATGTTTATGGTTGGTAAACAATAATGGCAAAGCAAAACTTTTCAGAAATGACTAAAAATGGATATAGGCTAGACCTATATCAATAGGCTATAAGCTACTGATATTAAGCTACTGATATTGTAAGGTTTCCAGTTCACCATAACCTTGCTGAGATCCAGCAGCCTCCATACAAACCAACCCTTCCTAACTGAGCACACTGCTCCTAAAATGAGAAACACTGGGTCATATATCATCGTGAGTCTCATCTCTTCTACGTCTTTAAATTGGCTTATTTACACTATTTCCTTTTTAAATGTGTCTAATAAATTCAAATTGCTACCTGCATTAGAGATTGTGGTACTACTTTCTGATAAGGCATACTTTACAAAGCATGCTATATTAATGATTAATAAATAATCCACTAATGCTTTATAGGTCAGTAATACACTAGTGGTGAGAACAACGTTGGTTGGGTTGCGGTCGTTCTGGCTGCCAATGAACTAAAGAAAACTACAATTTATTTCAACTTGGGTTTTATTTTCGTAGCGCTCTCTCTCTGATCATGTGACCTGTCTGATCTTCCCAGTGCTCAGGTTTGATGTGTGTTCTGAGATCTCACAAATGACTTTGGTGAGTGCAAAGTTGCATAGCTGTCCGAATAGGTGGCCAGAGTATAAATAGTGGTGAAATTTCTTCTTTTTTTTTTTTTTTTTTTTTTTTTTTTTTTATAGAGATAGCTAAAAACATAATGCAAGTTTCCTGCTGAAGAAGGATAAACACAAAGTTTTTTTTTTTAATAATGGCTTATTACTGAAACATACATTATTAAATGATTTATCAACATTACCAAAGACATAAGTTTCAAATTGTATTCCTTATCAGAAAGTGGAACTGAAATCATAATTAATTGTGCTAGTCATGATAGATAATTATACTTCTGTGTTATAAAGGCAGTGTGAGATGCTTTCCAGAAACAGTAATGACTGTAGTGACCTTTAGTTTTTTTTTTTTTAGCTAACTCTGTCATTTTGGTTTGCATTATTCATGCAGGATTTAAAGATAAGTTTTTTTTTATAGGCAAAATTAAAGACAGTGAACTTGGTAAACAGCCTACCCAGCCTGCTGGTTCAGTTTGTGTGTTGGGGAAATATTCTGAGAGATTTATTGTATTCAGTTTGAAAAACACTTTTATTCTGGAGCACCACATTCACTTGCTTTATTTTTTATCTCTCTATAGTATTACTATGATACTTTTGGTATCTGGTAAGGTATAGTGACTTAACGGTGACTTTTATGTATTTAAATTATTTTGTTATTCAACATCAATATTTTAAAATGTGTATATCTCAATATTAAATTCAGAGATTGTATTAAACTTCATTCCTTTGGTTTCTTCATATCATGTTTTCTTCCTCATATCTTAAATTTCACCTGCACTTCAGTTGTACCCAACAATGAGTTCATGGAATTTTTCTCAAAAGATGGTAGTTATAATATTAGTGTAAAGACTTGATTTGTATAATAGCCAGTGTCAATGTTGGCAATTGTTTATTATAGTTTTAGTCTTCTGATTAGAATTTATATATTTGAATCCTTAGGATTTGTTTAAGACAATTTACTCCTAATTATTACATTTAGTCTACTTTCTGTCAAGCTTTTAAAAAATGTTGGCAAAGCACTGGTATTTCCTTAATATTGTATTGATTCTTTCCCCATTTTTGTTTGTTTGACCCTAATTTTGTGTTCAAGTCAGTTTTTAAGAATAACTACCTCCGCTATCAGAGAGGCTGAAATGATCTGTTGTTTTTGATAGGACAGAGAGAGATCAATACTATAAGCAAGAAACAGAAGAAGTGGAAAGGTACAGAGATGAATTTGCAATATTGGCCTGAGAACCTTAACAGTCAATTCTAAAAGTTTTTGGAAGTTTTCAGAAAAGGCACATACATATATTACATTTCTCATCTCCAGCTACCCTATTCTACACCTGCGTACAGTAAAGAACTAACTCATAATGAACTGATGGGCAACATTTATTGATGAAGAGGCGATGCCAGAACATATTTCAGGCTACCTCCAGTCCAAACCAAGACCCTGTGGTTCCTTTTCCCAGACCAGCATGATGGGACGTTTGTTAAGCTCATGTGTCATTAATGTTTTAGAGATTCGATTCGACCCTTGAAAGGAATCTCAATGCGATTCTAAGTTTGGATTTAAAAACCATGAAGATCCCGAAATAAGGCGTTGTTATTATCCCACAGGGGAGACCTGTCATTCATTTTACAATGTATTGATAAAAAAAACATGATGCCCATGTCTATAATGCATTATAAAAATATTTATAATGCATTATAATCTATTGTAAATAATTGTACAATTAAAGTTATAAGAAACATAAATATCAATAATGCTTTATAACAATAATTATTACACATTAGAAAGCATATATAAGGTCAAGTATCATAATACTTCATAACTGTCACTCACTGACCGCAAAGTTGTTGCAAACATAGTTGCAAAACATTATAATCATTTTGTAAAGCATTATAACAGTTTTTATAATGAACTCTAAGTGGTCTTCGGTTGCTTTAAGTAAAATAAGCAGATATAAAACATTACAAGCTGGTTATAAGTCCCTATAAGTTCTCATTGTTTTCAAGTAAAGTGAAGAATTAAACATTAAATGTCAGTGAGTGACCAGAAATTATGAACTATTATGATACTTGACCTTGTAAGTCATTATAACATGCTTTATAATGTTTAATGATTATTGTTAAACAGCATTATCAATATTTACGAGTGCTTATAATTATACAGAGCTATAAACAGATTATAATACATACTTTTTTCTTTTTTTAAATGTACAGTTATTTGAAAGTAAATACCTTAATATCAAAATCTTGTGGTTTCAGAGGTGGTTTCTAAAATCTCTAAATTCAACATATTCATGTCTGACAGAATATGTTTGGCATGTTTGTTAAGTGGGATCAGTGAAAGCAGTTTATGTTGGAACATGAAAAGGGACCAAACACTTTATGAACATCAGAGATTGAGTTTGAAATATTCTGAAAGGACTAGATCACTCCACCTCATCTGCAGTAGCTGTGGTATTTCTGAAATATTAATACCCATTTAGTCTTATTTTAGTGCCAAGTTTTGTTCGGAAGAATTTCCAGTAATTACCTAAACTTGGATCAAGACAACTAAAGCCAGTTTTGCATGTGTATTGTTGGAATTGCCTGTATTGACGTAATATGCCAACAAGAATGTGATTATGTGAAGGCTACAGAATATAATGTAACGTTAAGCTCTTATTGAAAGGAACTTGTTCCAATGACCATATCTTATGGTTCTGTTATAGCTCAGTAGTTTAAAGCACTAAAGCACTATACGTAACAAAAGAAAAGCTTTGTTCACTACACAGTTGTGTTAAAAATGTACAGCATATTGTATATTTATTGTACAATACGCTGACATTTATTGTCTCCAGACACACTATGAAGAATGGTTGCAGTCACTGTTCCCTCTAAGCTGCGCGCCTGCGCAATTGCGCACTGCTGACACGGTCTCCGCGCACAGAAAATCTACACTGCGCACAAAATAAAACTCCAGACTGAACTGAAAATAAAAAAAAACGCATTTATTGAATGAAAAAGCTTGTCCAGAGCTCTGTAATAAGTTGTCAAGCAGATATCTAGCAGATAGCAGATAAGGAGGAAACACATTAACGTAATGTAACGGTCCGAGCGCCGCGCACCGCCCGTCGCACTCCAACCCCCCCCCCCGTCTGATGTTGCTCACAGTGGTCCAAGGGACTGCTCACCGAGTTTGTGTGTTTGCTCTGACACATGAAAAATTAGAGGGAACATTGGTTGCAGTGCCATTATAGTATATTTGAATGGCAAACTTTCATTCTGCCTAGACAAAAAGTAATTAGAGATATTTTGAATTAGGGTTTTGACGAGGAGAAATTACATTGCAGATATCTGTAGTTACGTCAAAAACAGAGGCGAGTGGTAGACGATTTTTTTACAAGTCACAAAGACATTTAACAAACACAACAACATTTCACAAAATCCAATAACATTTCATAAAAGACAACATTTGACAAAACAACATAATTTCATAAA
Organism: Bovichtus variegatus; assembly: GCA_943593645.1. Taxonomy (NCBI): domain Eukaryota; kingdom Metazoa; phylum Chordata; class Actinopteri; order Perciformes; family Bovichtidae; genus Bovichtus; species Bovichtus variegatus. The sequence goes on from CALSCE010009381.1 coordinate 1,279,217, forward strand.
ACACAAGGACATTTAGCAAAACACATAATTGCCTACAGCTCACTGATGTCGAAGTTCAGGAATGACACCATCCTCCTTTGACTTCTCTGGTGGGGATGAGATTTACTATCTGGTGACCTGGTGAGATTAGAACTACTCATTGCTCAATGCTCTAAAAGAAAAGTGGAGATGGGAAGGATTTCGCAGCCACAGCCCATCACAGTCACAATGTGGAGCCCTTCTGCTTCCTGGGATCCTCCATTATCCAGGGTCTCAAGTGGGAGCTGAACATCACAAAATCTGTTTCTTCCCATCAGCAACTGGCCTCAATACGGCCCAGGACCCCCACTGACATGCACTCCTATCCCCTCCCATATACACGAAGGTTACATGAACATCTTCACATCTGTCTATTACCTTTGGGATTATATATCTGCACATTTGATATTATTTATTACTTCATATTGTGAATCTTTGCACGTTCCTCTGACTTCTAAAAACTGCCCAACTCTTCCATTTTTAATTCAGATATATTGTACATATTTTTTGATAGCATTTTTTCTTTTTTTTCTTCTATTCTTTATTTATGTTTCTTTATCTTTGCAATACTTGCTTTTATTTTTATTTTTAATTTATTTCACTATGTTTATGTTATGCTCCAATTCACCAAAGCAAATTCCCAAAAAGTAGAGAAGTGAAGTCCCTCCCCTTCCGGTCTCCCCCACGGTATCTTATTTTTTGATACTGTTCAAAATTGGGCCATGAATTACACATATGATGTTTGTCATTTTAAAATATATTTGTGTGAAACTGCTCAGTTGTCTCGCACAATGTACGTCACCGACACAGCTGTTACCTTTTCTCTCCAGCTAGCGTTAGCTAGCTAACTTTGCTATGTTTCACACATAAATGTAACATTATCATACCTGATGTGTTTCATCCAGCCAGCCAGGAAGCGAAGAGAGAGAGAAAGTTGATGCCACTCGGGGGTGTCGTTTTTTTAATTATTTATTTTTACATTCTTCAACAGTTTTACTACAAACTTTCTTGACTTACAAAATCATCTTTTAAATTGACATCTTATGTGTAAATGAAATCATGGCTAAATTGAAATAGGATCCAAACATTATATGACTCTCACCATTGACTACCTTACATATTTTTTCAGAAATATGGTCCCAAGTTGATCCACCGGAAGGGGCGGGACTTCGCCTCTCTATATAAACCTGATTCTGATGAAAGTATTGCAATTTTTATCTATTTGCAGTATTATAGAGTTGGTATCTTTGGCGACGCTCCCGGAAAAAATGCATAAATAGTTACCGCTAATGCAAACCAAACATTTCCTACTGCTGCAGCTTCACATGGCAAAACACAAGTTGTTTTTGATTATGAAGTAATGAAATGCAATGTGTTTGTCAGTGAGATTGTCACTGACCACAGTTGTTCATCACAAATGCGTCTACAAAACAAGACAACAGTCATTGTCATTTTTTGACCACGTATCAGAAATATTGCTGGGATTAATGGCAAAGTGAAGCAGCAACAATGAGCTGTTAGATGAAGAACTGCAGGCGAGGTTACCAACTACTTTCAATTTCGCTGTTTGTAGACGCATGCCGTGTGCAGCACAACATCAGATCACAGAATGATAGAAAAAAGGCGAGTTATTACCTGGCTACTTTATTAAAATGACAATAGTTTGTTTTGCTGCCCTCAGTATTCTGATGTATAAAACCACATTTCCTGTTCCCACCAGTACATAGGGTGTCGCCAAATCAACCAGGACGGATATCTTAAGAAATACCACTTTAAGGAAACTTAAGAAGCCCTCCTGTCCTGAGCCGTGCACATCCCATGCCAGTTTGTAATGTTTTGACATGGGAAGTGCGTAGCCCAGGATAGTAGGCTTTGCAGCATCAGTGACATTGGTGAGGCGTCACCGTCTGGCTAGTTATACAGAAGTACCCGCTGCCTTACCACCAGACTACATAGCAGCGTCTTTCCTCCTAGAATCCACTGTATCGTCTGCACACCAGCGGAAATAAATGACTCTTCTCACAAACCTCAGCTCTACTTGTTCCAGATTGCACACTGCTCTATACATTGCACCATCTGTGAAATGTACATTGAATGATTCTGTTATGTTGGTCTTCTTCAACGTACGATTACCTATCTACACTACCTTTCTACCCACTAGTACAAACTCAAGGTTTTGCATTATAACTTGCATATTACATTGCAACCTTAGAAGCAGCTATTAAAACTGATTAATATTTAGACTGCTCTTCTCCCATCTACCTTTACCAACTAACTTCAACGATATCTTTATACAAGCCCCTCAACCTGTCTCTTAGACCCCATCCCAATTTTGCTGTGATTTGATTGCAATAAACATATCAAAAGGATGCCAAAATAACTACACAATGATACCGATTAGTGAAAAGCCTGAATTAATGCTTTGTCAGGTCTGTGTGCAAGATGACATGCAATAAACTTTTAAAATGCTTGTTTTCTGAATGGAGATCGGTTCGATCAGGATTAGTAAGCTAACATTGTAGCTCAAAATAACGTCATTTTGGCATGAATACATTGTTATTGTTTGTACCATAGACAGTCTGGGTTTTATACAGATACATTTGAAAACATGTTAGTCCTGTCTGTAAAAACATGAGGTACTGTAGAGCTCCGGGTGCCGGTGCACACATCCAACGGCTACTGTTCTCCTCAGTTTCTGATTCAACAACTTCAGTACGTCTCAATGCTGATAGGCTTCCGTGACACAGCATCACGCAAGTTTTTCACTTAAGTTGACACTGCTTTCATTTGCGTCGGCCGTTGCGAATTCTCAAGAAAATTCCGAAGAATTTGCTTTGCGTCAGGTGTTATTACAATACCTTGTGTAGCGGCTTGACTTGAACAAGAAACCCACAAGCCACTACTGTACTACTATGCCGGCTTCTATACCGGTGTTTAACTCGTTGACGTTGTCTTTGTGTAGCAGGTTGGTTGAATAACATTACTAAATGTCCGTATAGTAGTAGTATAGAGAAGTATACTCAAAGTGTGTTTATTTGTACGCCACCAGGTCCACCCACAGACACCTGCTTATATCAAATATAAGTTGCATGGAAAACAAACAAAAGGATCAGTAAATTTGATACACCTGACATCTACAGATAACGTTAAAAAACTGTGTGTTTCTTCCGATAAACAACACATCTGTTTGTTGATCACTGATTCCCTTGTGCTTTTCCTGTACTCCAGATACCACCCACTGTGCAACAGGGGAATTACCACAAGCAAACACATCATATGATAACAACAGAGCCTCTGTGTGTGTGTCCGTGTGTGTATATGGGTGTGTATCTGAGTTTCGATTACCAACAATTTGTCCGATCAACTTCACGCTTGGGAGTGCAGTGCTGCGCGTGAAGTGATCTGGATCAGCTGTTCTGTAGAAAACTGGTTAGCGCCTGCACTAAGGGCGAATGTCCCCGCCATTACGTTACCGGTGATAGAAATAAGTGTGTGTGTGTGTGTGTGTGTGTGTGTGTGTGCTAGAGTTGTCCGGATCAGCCAAAAAGGTGCACTGTCCTTTAAATGAAGACGTCTCTATGTGTGTCGACCAGACTGAACTTGGACATTCTTCCAAAGCATCATCAAACCAGGGGCATACTCATTTAATGGGGCTTTGTACGGTGGCCCTGAAGGTCAAAACACAAAAACATTTCACAAAATGACATTAACTCAAACTGGAAAGGGGAGGTAAATGTTGGACATGTGTGGAATAGCGTACCTCTTCAAAAGCCTTAAAAAAGTTTGTCTTTGGGAAAAAACTTTGTACATGGATTAGAACTTTAAATGATACCCGTTATGGTTGCGTTTTAACAAATGGCCTCATATCTGATTAGTTATAGTTGCACAGATCTACAAAACAAGGCTGCCCTTAAGGGATTATTTGTGCTTGCTTTAGAGCCTGAGGGATAATACACATATTCATTATAAACCTTTACTGTCTCCGTACGATATGTTACGACTATTAAAACAATCAGAATCTATACCCACTTCATTTATTTATTGAGGAATTTCCACTATTATCTGGATATTGTATAACACTTAAATTACAAATATATAGTTTGAGAAAATATTAAACCACTACATCAGAAGATGAAAATTCAATTAAATTGATTTATTCTCTGTTAAAATGATGACTGTAAATGTGATCTATTATATTCCCCTCCGAGTATCCCTGGTTTTTATTTAAGGGATTTCAATTCTCTCATTCTAGATTTTCTTTTGGGAAATTCAGACCATTGTTTTGTAATAAAGAAACAATCGCGACAATCCCCTCAAGCACCTTTGTGGAAAAATAATCAAATTTTAATTGGAGATAAAACGGTTAACCAGACACGAGTGCGAAAGCTGGAATTATCACTGTTTTTTTTATTTTATATAGTATATTTTATATTGGATGTTTATTTTCTGATTGATCCAATGAAGTAAAGTGATCTTTTTGTGTCTTTGTTTCCATAAGGGGGGGGTGGCACCCCAATGCAGCTCCAGCTGAGGCAAGTGTGGCGACTGCCTTCGATGCCTAGTCCTGTGCTGTCTCCGCCTGTGGCTCGGAAACAAAGAGAGACGGAGAGAAGACAGAAGTTCAGCATTTCTAGTCGATATGGTACGTTAGGTAGCACTTGCCTTTCAGCCACTTGGGCTTTCTTCCTTGTCTGTGTGTCAGCCGTGAGAACAGTCACATTAGACCTTCCACCTTCTGACTTCCAAATTTTATTGGACCAAATGGATCAAATTCTTCACAGCCGCTCCTCTTCTCATGATTATGTATGGAGGAAAGGCTTTTTGATCCTGTGCGTGTCACATGATGATACAATACAGTGTGTGGCCCCTACATCAAAATCGCCTCACAACGTAGAGCTCTTCCTGGAGGCCTGGTTCTGTGTGTGGGGAGTAAAATCCAGTAATGAATGAGACACCTGTGAGCCAGAGGAGGGGAAACTAGCGGAACTAACAAAAATGGTGTGGAGGAGCACAGAAAAGAGGAGTGTGGGCGCCTAAGACAGGAGATATTTACAAGAATGTATTCAAGTTCTGAAAATCTCTCATCTACAAGTAAAGTAGTGAAGTACATACGAATTTGAGGATTTTCTGCTGCTGGATGAGTGCTGATCTCTGGGGCAGGGTTTAAAAAAATGTATTATCTCCTTGTCCTGCATAGCTTTCTTGTCTTTGATAGAACTATAGAAAATCTAATCTTCCATCCTTCCTTTATTACTCTCAGAGAAGTCAGAATGTGACTACAGTTCCAAAACTGCAGGACTGCTTTAAGAAAACGCACAATGTGACATCTACAAAGTTTTATCAACATATGACAATGTCCCTGAGTTGCAGGAATATATGGAGGCTGTCACGGGCTATATCACTAAGTGCGTAGACGATGCATAGGCGATTCTGCATTCAATAGTCTGGCAGACAAATGCAATCTTAATATAAGAGGGTGGTGGTAGTCAAGTGGTCTAGTAGTCAGGCTTTCAAATAGATCATTGGAGGTCATGAGTTCAACACCAGGCTGTCACCATTGTGCTCCTGAGAAAGGCACTTAACCCTGAGTCTCTCCAGGGAGACTGTCCCTGTAGTTAGATCACTGTAAGTCACCCTGGATAAGAGTGTCTGCATAATGTAATTTAATTTAAACAGAGACTACTTTTGATTCTGTGTGGGAGCTACAAGTATGCTCTTTTAATTAAGTGCAGAAAGTAGGATGCATGTATAGCAAATTTTGTGTTTGAGTGTTGGTTTGGTTTAGGTAGCTTAAATCATTAGAACAGTTAAGAAGGGAATTTACGCTTCCTAACACAGACCTGTTTAGGTATTTACAATTAAGGAACATTTTAACAAAACATAAAGAATGGATAATGTATTTGAGCCCACACCAATTAAATAAAAACAGGGAACAGGGATAATAAAGTTATATGTCATTTTTACCAAATATTTTTTGGCATGAATTTAAATAATACACTGCAGATAAATCAGAGATGAGAAACTGAATTGAATACAGACGTACCCACAGGACATATGGAAAAAAATATGCACTGTAGAACACTTCTGCCCCAATTCAAGTACATGGGAATTAAAGGGAATTAAAATGGAAGGTAAATACACAAGTTTTCGGACACCAGCCATAGTGGCAAAATGGGCCCAACACACTGAAATAAATGTTGGAGAAATTGTGGTACACAAATTGGCAACCATATTGCATACATATCTTGGAACAATTTAGGAAGAGGTGTTCAAGGCCCTTAAAGTGTTGCATCAATATTTCACAAAAGATCCAAAGTTGGCACTACTGGGAGTAATACCGGAAAGCATTGATGGAAGAGCTAAAAACGTCTTTTGCAAATATTGCTAACAGCTGCAATTAGATGCATCACAATTAAGGTTTAAAACCTGACCCCCAACGTACAAAATATAACTGAGAGGCTACGGGAAATTTACCAAATGGAACAAATACACGTCGAGACTCCAGAATTATAAGGTGGAGCCCTACTATGGCTACAATAACACAGTGAAGTGATCTAAATCCTTATATACATTCTGAATCATACATGTGTCTTTGTCTCCGGTTCTCTTATCTCTTTAAGAATATACACACACATTACACACATTCACACACACAACTCACTCCCCTGCCCTCCCTTTTTTGTACTACTATTTATCTGTTTCCTTTTTATTTGTACATCTTTAATACTCTATTACAATTAATACTTCAAGTGATTTTATTTATTTATTTGTAGTTGTATTTTGATAAGCAATAAATATGATGATAATGTAAACAAGTAGCAGTTTTGATTACTAATCAAGGATTTAATAATGAAGAATGAGTGTACATTTAAAATTGCAAAAGTTACAATAACAGATGTTGAAAGTCTGCTTAAGAAAAGCGAGGACCACCAGCTGTACACTCTACACCAAGTGTAGATCAATTAGATGTTAAATATTGCTTGTCCTGTCCGTGATATTAGTATTAAAAAATATATTTTTGTCCACAGGCATGGAAGATAGCAAAGGGTTTTCTGCTTGCAAATAATCAAGTTGCACCACCTTCTGGTACAAATAGCAACCCTATAAATGTGTTACCAGATTTAGGAAAGGTTATGGGGAGAATTATTTTTTAACAAATACAAAACTTATTTAGATGTTAATAACTTGAGATTATCAACATGCTTATAGACCTGGCCATTCTACATACACAGCTCTGACTCAAATGACAGATGATTGGCAAAGTGAGCTCGATAATAGGAAGTTTTGGCAGTTTTACTTTATTTCAGTTTGGCAATCGATGTGATAGATCATTCTTTGTTGTTAGATAAGCTGAGACAGTATGTCTTCACATTTACTGGAACAAAGTGAATTGACAGCTACCTGACAAATAGGAGGCAGACAGTTTTCTTTAATAGCAGTTTGTTGAAGAGCAAGTTGGAGTACCTCAAGGTAGCTGTTTGGGGACACTATTGTTTTCGGTCTTTGCAAATGATCTTCCATTAGTTTTAGAAAAAACTCAAATTGCTATGTATGCAAATGATCTGAATATATATGAAGCTGCGTCGTCAAAAAATTGGAGGAGAGTTTTAAAAGATTTAGTTTTCACACAGCTTGATAACTGTATTATGATTTGGTCCAGTGCTTCAATAAAAGAGATAAAAATAGCTTAGAATAAAGCGGCATGTTGTGGGTTACAGTGCTCTTACATAACCATTGTAATACACACACATGACAGACTGAGTTGGCTAACTATCAGGCAGAGTTCTATTTTAAATTCAGCCAGAAATGTACTGGTGACACGTTCACTGAAGATATTATGTGAAAGGTTATTCTCTCAGTTTGCTCAACACTATTATCAAAACCGATACATATTGTTTAAGACAATATTAAAGATTGGTTAAAACAGTATCTCCAAGCGGTCCAAGGGTGTATTAAATGTAGTAAACCTGGTTGAAAATATAAATCCTCATGGTCAGAGAATGAGAAATGTATTTTAATATCCTATGTTTTTTAATTAAATGTGTGAAAGCGCAGGACAGAAAAATATATAATTTAGGGTCATTCAGAAAATTATTTATGTTTATTAGGAAGAAGAAGAAAACTCAAATTTGCTATGAATCCTTGAAGAATTGTGATTGATTTATAGTTTTGTGTTTCAAAGTTACTTTGTTCTGAAAGGTGCTGTATAATTACTATTATTATTATTATTATTATAAATCCAACAGAATGCTAAAAAGCAGTGAGGCTCATCAACACACTGATTTCCCCCCCACGTAGCGACGACAGTTTAACGGAGTAGCAGCATGATTAGACAAAGGGTCAATTGCATTTAGTTTTTTTATGTAGGCAAGTACACACGAAAATGACCATAAACCATATCTTGAATCTTGACTTGTTATGCATGCATGCATTTAAAAAAGTTTATAACATACCTTCAGTGTTTCGGAGACATTCTTCATTTGTAGGGAAACAGCAAAAACAACATATTACACAACAGCTGGGCTAAGGAGCTGACAGGAACAGTAGCAAAGCGTCTATCAGTATCCGTGGTAATGGATGTTTCCTGACGGCGGTGAGTGTATCCCACAATTTACTTGTTTATTTATACCCACCCCTAACAATCCACAGCTGTGACCGTAGATTCATGTGGAGAGATACTCCACAGTTAAGTGTTAGTGAGGGAGAGCAGTGTGAGAAAAGGTACTTAATGTCCAACTGCAGCAGCAACAAAGTCTGCTAAACATCTGCATGTACAGTATGCTTGTTATCAAAACTATTCGTTCTCTAACAGAAGCATTTAACGACCTCCTGGAGGGGTCACCTGGAGTGGAGTCAGGCTCGCAGGCCACTAAGTTCTCATTTATCAGTCGTGTTATCTTAGCACAAGAAGCTATTTGGATGATTTCTGAAACATCTAAACATAGAGGTAGGATAGTGTCACTGCTTCGTGAATCCCAAGTAGGTCTCCAGTCTTGACATTTAAATATTAAACCTTAAATGTGAGTTTTAAGCCCCAAGTAAGACTTTTTTTTTGTCAAATGCGTTGCCATTTCAAAAATGAAATAACCAAAGAGTATATCATATCCAAGTATATTAAAGAAAAAAAGAATTAAATCAAGTATTGCTGAGCAGATGTGAAGTTGGAACACGGGCTTGAATGTTTGCTCTGACTCTGAATATGCAACTGGTCCAGCCAAGAATCCTCTGCTTTGGACTTTGGGAGAGGAATTAGTCCACTTCAAGTCTTTTTTTAAATTGGTCAGTTTTGGTTCATTTTGTAAAAAAAAAAGAGGAAAGAAGAGTTTAATGAAATCCTATTAAAGAGCGGCACCAAAGTGTGCTTTACATTTTGTATTTCAAGTGTTAATTGTAAAAGAGAAAAAGACTCACATCACAGTCTTATTTTAATCCAGTTCAACCTTTTCCGTCTGTGACACGGGCTTTATGTAATAAATGTCCTCTAATCCCAAACTGAGATAACCCTGTTGACATCACTATGAGATCATCAGGGTTATTTTCACAGACTTGACAAAGAAAAAAAAAAAAAAACATAGAGCCACAGAAGACATGACACATCTGTTTTCGCGAGCTGAGAAAGTTCATATGTAAACTGTGAAATATTGATGCAACTCCTAGAAATTAACTTTATATACTATTAATTGGCAATAGCAGATGAGTTTTGTAAGAAACAAAAACTGTCCAGATAAGATTTTAATCATAAATGCATCCCCCGGGTTGGAAAAGGTTGATCCTGAATGTATTACATGTATTGCACTGACAATGTATTTCATTTCTTGTCTCGTAAGCAACTTAAGTAAAAAAAAAAAAAACTGTTATGGTCCTGTTTAGGCGCTCACAGCTCTTGGTTAAGGTAGGGAAATATCATTTATAGGAGTTGTATCTACTGTATATGTTTATATATTTAACCAAAATGATCATCCTTTCCTAACCTTAACCAAAGTGCTTCTGTTGCCTAAATCGAACCACTCGTCAGCTGTTGTGGTGGGAGAAGTATTCAGAGTACCTATACAACAATCTAAAAATACTCCATTATAAGTGAAAGTCTTGTGTTCAAAATGTAACTAAAAGCACAGAAGTATTATCAGCTAAATGTACTTAAAGTAAAGAAGTCAAAGTACTCAAAGATTCTTATTCCTGATATATTAATATGACATTAATAGATTACTATCACAGATCACACAGCACTAACTAAGTCAAAGGGAACTTATGGTTCATCTAACGTTCCTCCGTGAGCAGTGTTGTTCATTCATCTGCTGAGTGCACAGTGTGTTTAGATTTTGCGGGGAAAGATAAAATTCTGTGTTGACATTATGCCGTTGCATGTGAGGCAGTAAAACAGTGGCATCCAGGCGGGATGTTTGGAGTGATGCCTGAGGTTTGATTGGTATCAATGTTGTAAACATCACAGAAGGAGCCACTCAGCGTTAGCCTCAACAAAGAAAGCTCATTTTGGCCATTTCCCTATTACCCTATCAGAAAGTCTATGATGTTGGTTTGGACATTATCCATCTGGCCATCATCTGTTGACTTGGATGACGTCAAAAACCTTTTATCAGATAGAATTCTCACACTATACATGGCCACGTTGACAATTTGCAATGGAATGCCTCCCCTCTCGGCTTTGGAAGAAATGGCTTCCTTCCTTCTTTACTTTATACTTCCTGTCTCATTAGTCCCGTACATGCCTTATGGTTGTTTTAGTTTCCTTCTGCATACCATGGTGTTTTTTCATATGTTTCAGTTAACTAATAACGTCTTTATTAATTTCAAAATAATTTGTCTTTCACAAAATAACGGGTAAAATACTGGGGTTTCAATGCTTTGATCTGAAAGGAACCCTGCAGCAATTCAGCTGTTTTTATTACATGACAACATAAAAAGTAAAAACATTCAACGTTTTAGGACTTTTACAAAAAGGCTGCATCCTGGAATATTTACTCTCCCTGCTGGTCTCCTGGAGTTTCAATTGTGAACCTGGTGTTAGGCTACTCCACTCCACAGCCTACTCCTGGCTATTGTCTGGGCGCAGGAAAATAAAATGGAGGAAATAAGGCTCAGACTAACCCAGAACCACAAGATCCCAGATCAAGCTCTTGCACTTGACGGCAGAAAGCAAGACTCCGGTGGGACGAGTTCATATCTACGATGCTCAAAGTTAGTCAAAGTTAGTCACAGTGACAGTGTTCCCCAGATGTTGAATTTTTAATGCTAAGATGTTTTACCTTAAATTCCGCCACCATGTCCTCAACAATACCCTGGATTTTTTCTTTTTTTTTTTTTTACAAAAGCACGCACATCCAGATAAATACTAGGTGCTGGACAGAAGAACGTGTAAAAAACAGAAAAAGTCCTCACACTAGATAATGCTCCCATGAACATGACCACCAAGTGACGTTTCGAGCTTCATAGGAGCTTGACGCTGAAAACGTCACTTGGTGGTAACTAAATATATGTTCATGGGAGCATAATGTAGTGTGCAAACAATCCCCTGGACTCTGTGTACACAAACACTGCTGGCAGCCCTCCCCCGCTCCTTGGACTATCAGATCACATTTCCCTGCTTCTCCTGCCTACTTAAGCCCAGCTGATTAAAAAGCTGATTTCAGCTCAGCATTCAACACAATCACCCCCATGAAGCTGATTGGCAAATTTAGCACTAAGGGCTTGAGTACTACACTCTGCAACTGGATATTGCACTTTCTCACAAACAGTCCACGGAGTTTGGATTGGCAGCCACACCTCCTTGACTCTACTGCTGCCCCCAAGGGCTGTGTGCTCAGCCCCCTCCTGTTCTCACTGAACAACAACAGAAGAAAGATGTTCATTAGTGAGCATTGGACTTTGGTCTTGCACACAGCCTACTCAATTTATAATATTTGTACATATTTTCACCATAATGAAATGTATCCATCATCATATACAGAGTCGTAACAACAAGTCAGCAAGTAAGTCTATACAGCAGTGGAGTATATGTGTAATCCATCACACACAGACACACACACACAGATGCAAGGTCTCTCAACTACTCATTGACTGAATTTAGGTTTGGCTGTCTACACTTGAGGTTTCTCTTTAATATGGTTCTGAAAGTACTGTACTGTCGTCTCAGCGGCAGGCGTACAAACAGTGGCTAAAATTCCCAAAATACTTCTAAAATTGGTTTAGAGTTATCAACACATCACACTTATGGAGCTACTCAGTCAGTGTAAAAATAGCCGACTCATAACCAGTTTGGAGAGAGTTGTCACATGGCCATTGTCGAGAATTGCCTACAGCTGCCTCCACACCAACGGTTACCAAGGAAACAGTGTATTATGCTTACTAGCTTAGCAGTTTCCTCTTGACTTGTTACTTTGACAACAGGAATGTCAATTAGCTGTGCTCGCAAAGAAAAAGTTTGACCAGCCTTTGTTTGCCCATGCACCTCACTTCTTGTAAGGGTGATTGGAGCTGCTATAACTAGAAGCAGTAACAGCTGCTATAAATCAACATGGTTTCTCATTAACACTCTTCAACTGCCCCCTTTAGACATGCATTCCAACATGATGCTACAACATTTCTTCATATGTTTAATGTGGTTCCTGCATGGATGTATTATGTATTGTGTCTTTATCTGCAATCTGATATTCATTTGTCTTGTGATTCATAGATCTTAGATCTGTCCTTCCCATTTTGTTTCCTTGGAGGAATCAAAATGGAGCTTTTTAGCCAGACATGAATTTCTTAGGTGCTGTTTTTAACTGTTTGAATAGTTAAATCTGCCTATTTGCAAAATAAAGGAATAGATTTCCAAAGGAATTTCCAAAGAAACCACAGTTACAATGTGCTATTAACAAATGTACATATATCTGAAATGTGCAGAACATAAAGCATATTATTACACACATTTATTAAACGTATTGTGTTAAAAGCACAGTGGGAATGCTTCAGTAGATGTACGAAACACAGATGAGAGCCCAGCTGTCTCACTCAATTGTGATATACAGATACTCACTTAAACCTAAAGGCTTTAAACCACTTTGGCACTTGATATGACATTCTCCTCAATAATATGACATTCCTTTGTCAATTGTCATTCACTATTGTTTGCAGCACCACTGAGCCAAAGCATGCGGAGCCCGCAGGTGGGTGAAGGATAAATCCTACGAGACGCATGCTACGAGACGACCAGCAGATTAGACTTCAGCTCTGAGACTCCTGCTTCACGGTGAAGGGAGAGCATGTAGTGCATCTATGTTTAATGCCTGCTGGTGTTTACTTTCTTTTACAGACCAGCAATAAATATATATATTTTTTTTTTAACCAGAGCCACAACCTTAGTTGGCCAACCCTAAACATACTTTAAGCATATTATTATTATTATTATTATTATTATTATTATTATTATTATTATTA
>CALSCE010009381.1:1292681-1311331 GCA_943593645.1 Bovichtus variegatus
ATTATTATTATTATTATTATTATTATTATTATTATTATTATTATTATCTTAACCATCCCATAGTTGTCATGCAGGTATTGTAGGAGGGAAAACATTTTTAATGTTGGGCACTTAAAGGTTAGAAGAATTTTGAATTCAGAATTTAGCACCGACTGTAATCCGGGATAATCAGATATCAATGTTCTGTCTGGCAAGAGGTTGAAACCATGGAGAAGGGTGTCTTTGATATTTTTGGCTCTGAAAACTTCTGTCATATGTGTCTTTTTCAAGAACTGGCAACATGCCACACTATACAGATTAATAGTGTTCAGTCTGTATGTTCAGTCCAGGGGATTCATTGTTCCTTAAGAACTGGATGTTCTTTTAGACATTTTATATATTTTTAGGCCAAAGGAGATTTTACACTGTGAGTTTAACAGTGAATCCGCTATATATTTTTACCTATCATTTTATCATTCATTAGAGAATTCTGCTGCCTGTTGTGTAATATCCGACAGTGGACAAAGATAGAAAAACAAGGACTGTTATGTTCACTAGATGTATGTTGTAACAGTTCACAATTGTATCCATAACACATCTGGTAAGATTATTATTGTGGTTGTACAAGCTTCTTTACTAGTATTGCCCCGCACAACGAATGGAAACAATGATTTTCACACCAAATCTTCCCAAACGGGCCCATTCACAGTGTTTACTGGTTTATTAAACAAACAGAATTTCTTGTTGTGCAAAAAAGATGATAATTAATCAATACATTTGTTTACGCATACTGACAGTATTACCCTTAGAAAGCAGAAGTAGACTTCTATTTATTCTGTCTGTAGTCTTTATGGTTTCATTCAGTGAAGACGTTATTCAATGTGAAGTGTTACAGAAAACATCACAAAAATGTTACATTAAGTGAGTCTGAGGCTAATTCAGCGATGTGACAATCATGTAAAGTTGCAAACACCTTTAAGTGAAGTGACATGTGAAATACAATGACAAGGCAGTGCACAGCATACACAACACCAAAGAAAATATTATACACAAAAGGTTGAATTCTGTCAGTATTACTGATGAAATGTTCCGTGCCATCTCTAGGACCCAATTAAACCTACATGTTGGTGAAACCCGTGAATGAAAGGTACACAAATCTTGCTATAGTTGCATTACATGGGTTAAGCATTGCATAAGTAAATCACACAAGAAAACATAAATAAATAAAGAGCTGTTTGTAAATAAACACATTTCTGGGACAGTCTGAGCCATTTCCTGTATTTATACAAGAAAATGGAAACAAACTGGACCATGAGAGAAAGTCTGCTGCAGATCCAGGAGGTATCTATAGAGAAAACACAATGCACAGCTAGTTTAGAACTACATTAACAAGTGCAAACAAGGAGGATTAGTGAAAATAGGTTGCATATGAAATGATACCAACTTTATTCTTTTGCACCCCGCAGTAAAGCAAAAGCACGAGGCGTGAGTGTAAACGTGCGTTTGGAACAGCTCATGAGAAAGCAGCAGCTACAACTGCTGAGCTGCAATTGTTTCTATAGATTATACGCATTATACATATTGCTTTGGATAACATGGTGGCCAGTGTTATATTGTGCAGGCTTTCCAAAACATTCCTCCTGTCTTCTTAAAGTGGCGTGCTTGTCTGCCTCTATGTGGGACTGCTTCCATAAAACGGTCAGATGGAAAACTTTCAAAATGGATATGTTGCAGCAAGTTTTTTGGGTCAGCAAATCAAGTCAGAAAAGTCATTCGCAGGATTTGGAATAGGTTGGTTGAAATAGATGTAATGTACATATACAGCTGATGACCGGTGTCTCAGGGCCTTAACGGTTGCTATGGACACGTGCAGAGCCGTGTGAGCAGTGGCAATACAGCGAGAGGCGCCTGTGTGGGTCCGGAGCAGCCTCACAGAGCGGGCAGAGCTTGCACAGTTTTGGCCAGTTTTCCTGATAATAGACCTGCCACCGATGAACAGATGGTACCGAGTGAACGATAAGGGATAGAAGAGGTGCGGAGAGGTGCAGTTTGAGTAAAAAGCTGAAAGATAAGTTGAGCATGAAGCTGCCGCTACATAGAGAATGTGGCTGCTAGATAGGAAGGAAGGCTCTGTGAATGTCAGGGCCTGCTAAAAGTTCAAAAGGGTTTAACTGCTGAAAGTTCGAATTTGGCCTCTCCACATGCACATACTGTAGACTGGGTGGAGTGGTAAATGAAGGAAATCATCTGGTTAATGCTGCCCTCTATTGGCTAAACATCGGTGCAGGATGAATATGGAAAAATGATGATGTGATAGTCACAATTTATTTTATTTTGCAAAAAGGCACCCTTGAATTACTAATAACTTAGATATTAACAACAAATAATGAATATTTACAACACACATTGGTCCACTCGTAGAGTATATTAACACCGCCGCACACAGATGGAGGAACGCGACGTGTCTGTTGCTGCGTGTGTTAGCTGGATTAACCTCGTGTTTTCACAATAACCGCAATGTTTGGCACAGAACCATACCACCATTTCACCACGTTAAAAGCAAGAATAGGTTGCAAGTTACGATGTCATGCAGGCTTACACATATCCACAAACAAAAGAGCATCCACCAAACCTGCACATACAGACAAGATGGAAGCAGAAACAAGGGATTGAATACACTAACTGTACTTCAAATGTTGTGACTACAAACGCTCTTATATTTAAGCGAGGAGCTGAAAAAGAACTGTAGACGTTGTGGTTTTCACTTTGTTATTCCCAAAGCGCGTGACTTATCCGTGTCGATCATTTATAAACAACATACCCAAGTGGAAGAATGGAAGAATGAAAAAAAAGCGGGATGTTATTTTACTTCCAGGGCATCATTGTTTTTGATGGTAGAGCTGTGGCTTCCAGCTTCAACTCTTCAACTGCTCTTGAGTGGTTTGGGCCAAAAGAGCAAAGAGTGAGCAGTGCAGGCCTGCATGAGTCAACAAGGAGATGAAATGTTTGAAGAGCATGTTTTTCAGCCGGCTTTGTTAGGTGTCACTCCTTGTTGGAAACACGACCACACAGTAGAAAGTGCCTGGGAAATGTCAACAAGTACTCCACTCCCCTGTCCTTACACTTGACAGGTTACCAGTAAACAGTCAAGTCTGTTCAAACAGTTACCATCACCCCTTTTCTTCTCGGCAGGCATTGAGATGTTGTGAACTTTACCTAGAGTCAGGACACCTTAGTGGTTCAGGGAAATGGTCTCGCTACAGAAGAGGTTTGCTGGCAATTCCACAACAGTTTGTCTGGAAGAAATTATGATCTGGACTCTCACAGCAAAATGCTTAGACGGGATGAGAAGAGCGGATGTACATCAACAAAGCAGGGCAGCGGCAGGACAATTACATGTTTGCGTGATTTACTGCTTTATTATAATTGTTATTGTGACAGCATTTGCTCTATGGGGATGGGGGATGGGGGGAAATTTTGACTTGGCATTTAACGCATCCTAGTATTATACGAACGGCCCCCGGGGAGCAGTGCCTTGCTCAAGGGCTCCTCGGCTGTGCTCAGCAGGGGAACTGGCTCCTCTCCAGGTACCAGTCCACACTCCGTACTTGGTCTTTTCAAGGACTTAAACCGCCGACCCTCCGGTTCCCAGGCCAAGTCCCCCTCCACAAAGTTTGTTGCATTGGCCGGGAATGGAATGTGCAATAATGTGAATTCAACCATTCAGTCTGTATGCCTATTATACTATATTTAGCTTTTTACTGTTTACATGATGATGCCTCTTGTTGTTGCACTCTCCCCTTTGCTGCTGTAACACTGTTCATTTCACCGCTATGGGACTAATAACAAAGGGTTATCTTATCTTATCGACCTCCCTTCCTCTCGCTGCTGAAAGTACTGTACAGTAGTAACTGTGGCTTGAAAGAGTATGATAAGTCATGAGTTACATTAAGTGTGGTGTTGATGAATTCTGCACTGAATGTACTGCTGTGTTTGACCAGCACGTCATGGAGCGGGTGGGAGACATTAACACTGTTGAAGATTGTGGTGTAAAGAGGAAGAGGAAGGGAGATGGGACAACATTGTTTATTATGTTTATGTTTAAGTACAAAGTTGCATCGTATATACCTTGTACATTCCTTTCTACCACTTGTGATACAAATCAAAATTCACATCTCTCACATTGCAGAAGATTTCAGTGGAGCTGAGTTTGTGTCCTGGACTCTGTGCTGACCTGACACGCTGCTCTCTTCTGCTGTGTAAAATGCAGAGGATTTGTTTTTAGTTGCTTTATTCTCAATATTATGTTTGTTTGTTTGTATATGCTCCATATTGTCCTTTGTTTGTATGTGCTGCTTTGAAGCCGCAAATATGACAGGTTTCTCTTTACACGTGCGAATTGGTGCCAGGTCAGTGTTTCAAGATTCAAGATTTTTATTGTCAATCCTGTTATACGAATAAAGAGATTCAAAGATTCCAAGGCTTTAATGTCATATGCACAAAAGCTACAGTGTAGTTTTGGCAATGAAAATCTTAAGTCCCAGGCTCCTCCGACATACAGTATACTTAAGACATAAAAAAGAAAAAGAGAAATAAAATGTTGCAATAAAATAGTGCAGGAGATATAACGGTGCAAGTAAAATGCATGAATGAGTCAAATACATACATATACAATAGAAAAAGATAAATCAGAATATAACGTTTAAAATACTATACAGTGGAATGAAATACTGTATACTGTAATAATATGTAAACATGTGGATATCTGGAACAAACAGGTGTGTGTACTATAAACAGATGTCAGTAGTGACACTTCACAGAGCTCAGGAGTGCAGCAGTCTTCTGGCCTGTGGGATGAAACTGTCCCTGAGTTTGGTGGTGTTGGTCCGGAGGCTCCATAAAGACAAACAATCAAAAGTAAATACAAAAAGACATGTGAAATATAAAGAAACTAGAGAAGGCCATTTCTGAAGAAATGGCGGTGTCAATGCTGGATGCTGAAGAGCTGACGTTACACTGCACTGCTGCCTTAAATATGTAAGAAAAAGGTGAAGAATTAGGAATAGTAGGAAAAGTGAGAATCGCTTTGATATGTGTGAATGGTAACGTCTGGATCATGAACTGTGGCTGCGCCTGTTGCCCTGGTGCTGCCTGACACCCACGTTAATACATACATATATACAGTATATATATTTTTATTTTTATTTTTTTTCTGGAGGCACAGGGAAGCTTTTTTTAAAATCCTACTGGATTCATCTTTTTCATATTTGATCACATCATGTTATATTTTTATTATGTTGTTTATTCTCAACACACCAAATCTATTACCGTGTGTGTGTCCTGAGAGAGGGATCCTCCTCAGTCACTCTCTGAGGTTTATAACATGTTTCCTCTTTAATTGTGGGGTTTTTCTTTTGGGGAGTTTTTCCTTGTGCGGGGCGAGGGTCTAAGAACAGAGGGGGGGTCGTATGCTGTACAGTCTGTAAAGCCACCTGAGACAAATGTGTCATTTGTGATATTGGGCTGTATAAATAAATGTGATTTGATTTGAATGTCATTGAAAAGGTAAATAATATCAATACTGTATAAAAAATGTGGAATATTTTAGTTATTTTTTTAAAGCTGATGCTACACTGCATTTCTGGCTTAAAAAGTTGAATAATACCAATAAGGTAGGAAAAAAATGAAATATTTGAAGGTGTGTTGAAAAGATGAAGTTACACTAAGTTGCGGGGTGAAATATATCTGGAAAGGGTGAAGTAGTAGAAATAGTTGAATAAGTGGGAATGGGTTTAATTAGTATGGATATCATTGAAAAGTTGAATAATACCCGTAATGTTTAAAAGTTGTATAAAACTCTGAATGTATGAAAGATGTGAACACTTTAAAGGTTTGAATAGAGTATGAATCAGTAGATAAACGTTGAAAAATGCATGAAAAAGCAGCTGAAGTAGTATGTAGTAGTCCCCTGTTAAGATAGTTAAATTCTGGGGCTTTTATTTTGAAACACTACGTCCTTCCGTAAGTTCCTGTTAACATAGAGTGACTCTTGGGGAATTTTATTTTGAAAAACAAGCCTTATGCTGAACTTCCTGTAAGGACACAGTTACTCATTGGGGGCTTTTATTTTGAAAAAGATTCTTGTCTAAAGATTCTAGCTGCACCGTTCTGAACCATTTGAAGCATTAAATAAAATACCAATAATGTATGAAAATGTGGAGCATTGTAAAGTTTGAACAGGCAGTATAAATAAGAGCACTAATTAGCTAATGTCAATCAGCAGTGTCTAGCAGAATGAAAGGTTTCCATGGTGATGCTGCCTCACTGCTGGGTGAGACACATCTTCACGTCTTACAATCTTCCTTCCCATTAAAAAAAACGTAACTCCTGTTGGTTTCATTTCTTACCTTGAGGGTTTAGGATCCCCGATGAACGAATAACGTGAGTTTTGTGTGTAGTGTCAATAATGTGAGCATGGCAGCAGGTTCCAGAAATGGTAGTTTGCTGGCCTCCAGAATGTTGGTCTCAGTTAACATGGGGCTCTATGAGGAATGTGGTTGGAGTTGTTGTTGCTTGAAGGCAAATGCAGCCAAATGTGTAAGTATGTTGAAATGTTCTGAATGAGCACCAATTTCCCTACATCTGTACCTTAGAGTTATGTGTGAAGAGTGAAAACTGTGGGACGGGCAGCAGGTTTTTCTCAGAAGATTTTAAGGCTCCTCTCCACTCTAGCGGTGATGTCATCCACTCCAACTCTTAAGAACCTCCAATACACACTAATGTAAAAATATTTATTTTATTTTAAAATGTTCCTTACTACGAGGCTGTAGCCATAATCAGAATTATTATAATGTAATGCATTGAACAGCATTTTATTTTTTTGTATTTTGACAGTTTAATTATGCAGTAAGAGCAGCCCATGTCTAAATGACGCAATTGAAAGGAACCTTTGGGGAGGAACTGAGGAGAAAACACTGCATTTCAGTGAGACACATTGATTAACCCTGGTTCAGCTGAGCTGAAGATGACCAACCCAGTCTAAAGTAAGTATCCGTGGAACTCTGAGGCAACTCTAATCCTCCTTTATGAAACTAAAAAGAAAGGTTTTTGATCTTAATGAGAACATGGTTAAATAAATGCATCAGACTTACAGTATACATCAGTATTTACACATACTGGAGTCACTACTGAGGCACATTCATGCTGTCACCTGTAGATGATTTGATAAACAGCAGCTTTTCGCCTTACACACTCAGGCCACATAAGCCTCATATTCACTGATTCACAACTAACAGTTGTTAGACTGACAGAGCTGGTTTAGAGGTAAAGCAAGTCTGATACAATGCTTTCAATCATTTCATTTGCTGATTTGTTTAATAATCATAATCATTTATTTTTAAGGACTCTAATCCCCTGCAGGTACAACATGAAAGACTGGACTCGGCTTTTGGAAATAATTACAAAACGGTCAGATGAAACAAAAACTTGATTAAATGGACATGTTATTCAAACTGTGAACATGAACTTACACAATTCTACACAATTAAGCTAGTGCCTTATTTTTTTATTCAATACAAAAACATCACTGTAATGACACACTACCAACAAACTGTAATGATCACACAACTACCGCCCCGCATACCTTTACTTCAACAGCTGAAAAACAAGTTTCACACAGAAAACCAAACAACACTAAATCTACATAACTACAAACTACACAAGCCCATTAGAAAACACCAGGCTTTTTAAAAAACTGATTAGCCAACTAATTTAACATAATTAGTGCAAACACATAACATCGAAAGGAATGCTTATATTCTCTTAATGGCATCATCAATTTCTGAAATCTGGTCCTTCAGTTGGTTCCATTGTTCAGGATTCAGGGAGATACCTACGAGAAATGTGAAACGGAAGTTCAAACTGGCACCTGCTCCACAACTGCGAAATACTAAAAACATCATCATAAAAACATCTCTCCCGGTCCTGAGCGGTATACCACGGAGCAAGATTAGTGTGTTAGCGAGATCTATTGAGTTTTCAATGTCAGGAAGGTGGCCCTCTTTTAACCTGGCTAGATTGCCATGACCTGGTCCAGGACAGATTGTGTTAGGAGATTCGGGGTGACATTGGCTAAAAGCAGCTTTCGGCAAACCCAGGTAGCTCACCAGTTAGAGCAGGGTCCTTACCGCAGGGGTGGGGGTTCCAATCTGACTTGTACCCCTCTGTAGCATGTCGGAGCAATAAGACGGTTTTACTTCATTTGCAAGGTTGTTGTTGCTCTATTGCAATGAACTGCTGAATATGTTTGTAGTGTTTTCATTTGCGCATTCTGACTCTAAAAGAAGCCTTCTCAGAAATTGCAGGTAGCACACATTAATAATTCACTATATTATCAACGTGACGTTTATTTACATATGAAACGCATTATATAATTAATTCAAACCATAACATTGCCATGTTTTATGCTCGGTCCTGATTCGCTGAAGTCTGTTTTCCACTGCTGCAGCTAATAGAACACAGATTAGACAACGTATTAATATTTTGGTATTTACAGATAATATTCAATCAATAAAATGTATTTAACTTTGATTTGGCCAAAAAACTAAAAGTGATATCCACGTATCCTCCATAATGGGACTGTCAGACCTAAATGCAGTTTTTATTTATTTATATTCATTATTTTTTTAATAATCTTCATAAGCTGAAGTAGGCAGCACGCAATTGGTCCATTTTGTGCAGTAGAAGAGCCAAATGACACCAAACGCTCCCTTTCATTGGAACATGCACAGCGCCTGTACTGTCATGGTACCCATCATCTCCGAGTGGGGCTGAGAAACGCAAAGAAAGCCTGGCTCTGTCGCACTTACTCCGTGGTACACCCCTTAGGTTCAGTTTTTCAGATAAATATGTACTGAAATTAAACTCGTCATAAAACATATCTATGGCATATGCAGGGCTTAGAGATGCGATTACCTTTTTTCCCCGGCTTCATCTCCCCATCTTGATTCATCCAGTACTCTCTGACGTCAATCAGGACTTTACCTTTGAAGTCCCTGACGCTGACATATCGCATCTTTCCAATCTGTAAGAAGCAAACCAACCATCAACTGGACTGTACGGCACAAAACATTTTTGGGAAAAGTACATTTTATGGCTTTTACAATACCATCCAACTAGTTCTCAACATCACCTCCGTCCACATACAAAATGAAGGTAACCAAACGTTGTGCTGGTCTTATACAAGAAACGTGTATAATAGTGAATTACAACCAAATTAAAAAGTAATTTGATCTTCTTCACACTGAATGCATGATGATGCAGATCTGCATCATCATGCCCCAGGACTCCACCATGCAGTCAAACAACTCACAAAAACGAGCAAGGCAGTTTCCTTTAGAGAGGCAGCGGACATCAACGAGGAGAAGACACTCAAATGCCTCATCATTTTCCTGACACAGCTGTCGGAACAGTCTGTCATTCAGGGCACAGGCTTTTATTTTGTTTATTGCCTTGACTGCAATATTAGGAGAATCGTGAAGAGCTGGACTTTTAGATTTGGCCACAAGGTTGTGGCGGTGCAAGACACAGTGGACTGCGAGGACGTGTGGGACCTGCTCCTTCAGCAGAACGGTGCCAACCATGGAGGGGGCACCATCAGTGGCGCGTGCCAGGATGTTGCTGATGGGAATTGACTTCTCCTCCAGATACACATGAAGCGCATTAAAAATGGTCTGGCCCTTGGTGTCCGTTTCGAGATATTTCTAAAACAGAAATACCTCAGCCATCTCCTCACTGTTGGAGGCCTCATAGCAGACATAGGCCATCAGCAGGGCGTTGTTGTCTGAGGTGGTTGTCTCATCCAGCTGGAGGCTGAAATAAGAGTCCCGCAGGATTGCACACAGCTGCTCCTCTGTATCAACGGTCATTTCATTAATCCTGCGCGCCACCGTGTCATCGCTGAGTGGGAGCGATTTCAGCACCTGTGTGGGATCGTGCTCCATCACGTAGAGATGACCTTTTTGATGGCACCAACTTCTCTCCGATTGTGAACGGCTGTCCACAATGAGCTATGAGCAGGGAGATGTTGTAGGATGCCAGTAACCCACCATCACTCTGCTGGTCTTCCTAGAGAAGAGATTGCTGATGGTGCTCCTACCATGTTTCTCTTTAAGGGCCTGGGAGAAGGGACGCTCCTCGTCTGCTTTCTCCGGGTGAATCTTGATAAGGTGTTCCTGGACACGTGATGGTTTCATGACCTCATTTGAGAAAACCTTTTCGCACAATAAGCACATCGGAAGTTGTGTGTTGATGGGGGAAGGCACAAATCCAAAATTGAGATAACGGCATAATAATAATAATAATAATGGCAGAGTTTTTTTTACTCTGCCATTTCACAGATAAGCTATATGTTATTTGCTTGTGGGAAAAACAAAAAGAAAGCCTCGCAAATGTATCTTATTACTTTTGCGCGGCAAAAGTAGCGTGGGTCACACGTCACGTACCTACTGCATGGAACTGTCCCAGCTGGAATCAAGCTGACCAACTGTGGCTCAGCTGGTCAGCTGGAAGGTGTCTACTGTTTTTTTTTCCCAAGCAGCACTTTATCGCTCAGCAAAATAAACGTCTAAAAACACACAAAGTTGCCTGAACACTGGTCAGAATCAATTCAGAATTTTGTTTATTGCAAAGTAAATTTACACATACAAGGACTTTGCCTCGCTCTTTTTTTCAAATCTTAGATTCAACATAGCATAGCCTATAAAACAAACGCCCCCCAAAAACACATAAAAGCTCTCCTTTCAAAAATATTGCTTCCAGCGCCCCCGTTGAGAACCCCTGTTCTAGTCTATTTAAGTAATTCAAACTTCATGAACACATATCTATCACCTACACCCATGGTCAAAAGTTTTGAGTGACAAGTTTGCTGTTTCAGTGTTTTTAGATCTTTTTGTCAGATGTTACTACGGTATACTTTAGTATAATTACAGGCATTTCACAAGTGTCAAAGGCTTTTATTGACAATTACATTAAGTTTAAGCAAAGAGTCAATATTTGCAGTGTTGACCCTTCTTTTTCCAAGACCTCTGCAATTCTCCCTGGCATGCTGTCAGTTAACTTCTGGGCCACATTCTGACTGATGGCAGCCCATTCTTGTATAATCAATGCTTGGAGTTTGTCAGAATTTGTGGGTTTTTGTTTGTCCACCTGACACTTGAGGATTGACCACCAATTCTCAATAGGATTAAGGTCTGGGGAGTTTCCTGGCAATGGACCCAAAATTTCAATGTTTTGATGCACTCACACCTGCCTGTTGCCATTCCTGAGCAAGCAGCACTGGTGGTGCCCCGATCCTGCAGCTGAATCAACTTTAGGAGAAGGTCCTGGCGCTTGCTGGACTGTCTTGGCGCCCTGAAGCCTTCTTCACAACAATTGAACCTCTCTCCTTGAAGTTCCTGATGATCTGATAAATGGTTGATTTAGGTGCAATCTTATTAGCAGCAATATCCTTGCCTGTGAAGCCCTTTCTGTGCAAAGCAATGATGACTGCACGCGTTTCTTTGCAGTTAACTACAGTTAACAGAGGAAGAACAATGATTTCAAGCACCACCCTCCTTTTAAAGCTTGCAGTCTGTTATTCTAACTCAATCAGCATGACAGAGTGATCTCCAGCCTCGTCAACACTCTCACATGTGTTACGAGAGAATCACTGACATGTCAGCTATTCCTTTTGTGGCAGGGCTGAAATGCAATGGAAATGCAGTGGAAATGTTTTTGTTGGGATTAAGTTCATTTTCATGGCAAAGACGGACTTTGCAATTAATTGCAATTCATCTGATCACTCTTCATAACATTCTGGAGTATATGCAAATTGCCATCATAAGAACTGAGGCAGCAGACTTTGTGAAAATTTATATTTGTGTCATTCTTAAAACTTTTGGCCACGGGTGTACATTTAAAATGAATCTGTTGAAAGTACAAAATGGATGCAGTTGCAATTTCTGGAGAGTTTAAAATGTTCCATCCAAAACAGTTTTACCTACAGTATAGCTGCGATACTCACCTGGAACATATTGTCATCGCCACCACTGCTGCCCTTGGATGAGCCACCCGGCTTGGAACTCTCTCCGCTCTTTGGTTTTTTGACGGGTTTCTCTGGTGCACTTGACTTCTTTCTTTTTGCCTTAAAAAAAAAAAAAACAAGACGATGATGAGTCATGATTTATAATCCAGGGCTAACTTGTATATAGAGTGGAATAGTAAAGCAGAAGTAATAGTACCAGCAGATTTGGAAAAAAACTATATGAATAAGAAAAGCAGTAAAAAGGGAGCACTTGTGCCTAACTGTACTAAGGCAATGTTTTTATTTATTTTACTATTTATTCTAATAAATTCCTAGCTATACTTATACATGGTTGATGGTTGACTCATCTCCTCCAGTGATTACATCCACAGGCTTGTAGCTTTGGCTTTTAATCAAAGAACCAGGTGTTTTCTAAAAGCAGTTGCTCATCCCAGCAAAGTGGTATGCCATCTAGTGTTGAAGTGTGCAAACTGTCAGTTGCCCAACATTGTGTGATGCCAAGACCTATCGATCAAATCCGGAGTTAGTATTAAGCACAAACCTTGGTCTCCACTTCACTGTCGGAGTCACTTCCAGATGTGGAGGACAGCACTTCCTTTGATTTTGGCATTCTGCTGAGACAGGAATCAAATGTCAGAACTCTAATTCAGTACAAAACATTTAAAAGACTATATACAGTTTTTAAATAGTAAAAGATCAATCAATTTGTGTCCATTTAACTCTACATGTTGCAAGTCTTTCATCTGTACAGCATTTTAGCCACTGGCATATTACAGGAGCTGGTTCTGTAAGACAAAAATATTCTGTGGGACAAACGTCAGACTTACATCATCAACTGGCTCAACAACGCATTTATGTAATGTTTGTATTCATTTTTCCATTACTTGATTTATAGATACATTATTTACTCATTCAGACAAAAAGCCTCCATCACCCTACATCATGCTGTTAAACAAAGCTCTTATTTCATGGTGGCTTGTAACAGAATCTCTTAAATCAGACAGGAAAATAAAAGCATCCATTTGTTTCGAGAAAAAAGATTCTACTTGTCCCAAATAAGCCAAAGTGTGAGCCGGGCTAATGAAACTAACAGGGTTCAAACTTAAATGTTTTATAGTGTAGCGGGCGGATTAGTTTATCCTCCAGATTGTAAGGGAAGCCTGTGACTATTGAGGAGAAATGTTGCTAAACGACCAATGCACGCCAGTAGCTCCGTGTCTGTGAGGTAACGCTCATTTAGCGCTTCAAACTCAATTTCGCTTATATTGTTCTACATTTGAATTCAGACAGTTTCAATATGCAGTAAGATCTCATCTAGCGTTAGCTACTCCACTCAGACTTTGTCATACACGACGCTGCACCATAATGACTGTGCTTGTATAGCTACAGTCATGGACATTAGCTAGCAAGCTAGATGCTATCTGGATAGCTTAGCTACGGTAGCTAACGTTAGCAGAGCTGAAGCCTCGCTGCACATGAACGCTACCTCGCTAAGTAAATGATATTAACTTCTTTTTTTTGCCGGTGCACTGTAACAGTTAAATGCTGCAAAACACCGACTCGCTCTATTAGACCAAACTTCTTCGCAATGACACGTTTTAGCAAGTTCGTTTCTGACTGTCAATGCTTACATGATGTGATGTAGTTGAGCGGGTCTCTTGACAGGAAGCGGAAAGCTGAATGACTTTCCGGTGCGAGGTCTCCCCTTAAAGTAGGCTACGGCTGCCTAAATTAAATACAAATGTCTCCTTCGTGCATACCAGTAAATGCCATACAGTCCATGGTACATACGTTTATCAAATACACAAATAAACATTGATATGAGGGACTCATACCTGAAAATGGGAAATGACGTATTTGAATGAAAGATGGAAACAAACTTCCCTCAGATCAGTGTGTAATACCTGGAGGGAGGGTGTAGCAGGTTACAGAAAGACTTCTCCAACATTGGATTCTTCTGCACATCAACAGGCATGTTGGCGAACAAAAATGTGCTCCCCATTTTGAATTAGGAACAAAAACTTACTGTTAGTGCATCATGACAGGAGAGCTCTGTGACTGAAGGGAGTAAATGTGATAAGCCATGATTGTCACAGCACAGCTGATTGCTATCTGGCCTTGCCGCCAATAATAGAGTTAAAAATACATTTAGCTGACGCTTTTGTCCAAACACTTACAATAAGTGCAAACAATCATGAGGATACTGTGAGAATAATCAATATGTAAACTGTTACAATGTGCCTTGTGTCCTTATTTAGATGTAATATGTGATATGTAAGATGTTATTGAATTAAGTAACTTAGTGGCCAATCTACTGTGAAATAAGAAGCAATATGTGTAAACTGTGAAGCGGAAGAGTACACCACCTAAAAGGGTGACAGAAGATCTGATTGGAGCAGAGAAGCGCTGAGAGGCGTGGACACGCCTAAGTGCCAACAAGGGGCCAATAGGACCTGGCCCCAGCCAACCAATGGGAGAAGACTATACCTGAAAGGCGGTGGGTATAAAATATGTTGTAAACTAGAGATCGTGGCCGTTCTGTGGATCTGTGAGACAGAGTAACTACTTAAATGTGGTCTGTGGACAGTGAAATGGGGCGGTCCTCAGCTGAGTACTTTTGCAATGCATACCACATCATCATGGAATAAATACAGTTAATATGAAGAGAAGTTTTCTGAAATTGATTTCTATGCGTCTCTATTTCAAATTAAAAGAACACGACAAAATAACTCCTAATAGCAAGAATATTCTAGTGCTATAGCTTCAAATAAGCCAACCAATTTAAGGGCTACATACAGAAATAAGATTATTATTATTATTATTATTATTATTATTCTATTGGCCAAGGTGCTGTAGAAACAGGTGGGTTTTCAGTCTGTGACGGAAGGTGTGCAGACTTTCTGCTAACCTGATATCAATGGGGAGCTCGTTCCACCATTTAGGGGCCAGGATAGCAAACAGACAAGCTTTATTAGAGAGGAATCTGGGTCCCACTCGCAGGTGGGAGCAGCGAGCTGATTGGCCGATGCAGAGCAAAGTGAACAAGCTGGGGTGTGTGGTTTGACCATGGCCTGGATGTAGGAAGGGCCTGATCCATTCACAGCATGGTAGGCCAGCACCAGTGTCTTGACGCAGATTCAAGCAGCCACTGGTAACCAGTGAAGGGAGCGGAGGAGCGCTGTAGTGTGGGAAGTTGTAGAGGTCGGATGGCACTTGTAGGTAGTCCAGCCAGGAGGGAGATGCAGTAGTCAAGGCGTGAGATGACAAGAGCCTGGACCAGAACCTGTGCCGCCTTCTGGTTCTGGTTAAGGGAAGTGTCAAAAATGTAGGGCTTTTCGACAACATTTTGTTCGCAAGGTAGTAGCATTTTGATTGTCACGTCCAGTTGCAATGTAAAGTCCCTGCCAATGGACAGCCGGGTGTGCCGAATGTACATTTTCAATAGATGGCACTTGGAACCCATTCTTAACAGACCGTAAGATGTGTCCACTTCCAGGGACTTAGCCACTATTCACCCATGTTATGTCCAATGGCAGGGAGGTCTGTCCACTTGCTTGAACATAGCTGTTATTCACCCAAGATGTGTCCAATTGCAGGACGATGTGTCCAATTGGTGCAAGATGTCTCCAATTGCTGGAACTTAGCCATTATTCACCCAAGATGGTAGGAAGGTGCCTTAAATGCGCCAAAATGGATGTGCAGTGCTTACACTTGGCCGTGATGACCGCCAAGGGGTCCAGAAAAGGCTATGGTCCCTTCTCAATCTCGAGTTGTCCAATCAGGCCGACGTTCAGTGGGCAGAAAGGGGGTGCTGGGCCATACCGGCTATCTCAATAAGGGACCTTTTTGATTCATATTATTAAAAAGTATAAATAGGAGTCCCCCTAATGTGTGTTACCCGTTTAATAGACCAACTGTGCCTGGTTTCCCACTTTTTGAGGCCTACTGCTTTAGGCTTTTGGAGGTAATGGTGTTTTTGCACATTCCTGATGCTGAATTTGCTTTATCACTTGGTCACTCGTAGCCCATGGTGGGGGATTGTACACTCTGGTTTTGGTGTCTCTAGACCCTTGGGAAGTTGAAGGAAAAAAATGGGGTGAAAATTGTCAGTGACATGGTATAGCCATTGACCTATTTGACCTCAAACCAAACCAGTGAGCAGCGTGAAACTCAGGATTCTGTATAATAGTGTCAATTTTAGGTGCCTCAAACAATTTCCAATCATTTAAAGCTATTTTGGCTGAAATATGATGCTGTCCATTTCCAATACTTAATTACTATAATGGGATTTACCCTTACTTTCAAATCCCATTCATTTTGAATGGCAATTGGACAGTTTCCGTGGAGTGTACAACATACATACAGATGTGAGGCCAGTATGGGGTTGCCCTAAATTGAGAGCAGAAAAACCTATTTCAGTTACAGTACCCCAAGAGCTCCAGAAAATGTTTTTGGCCCAAAATGACCAAAAATTGCAAAGGGTTCTCAGCCATGACACCTCTAACACCCTTTGCAGGTTGGAAAATGGAAAACCATTGTTTTTCCTAGAAGCAGGGTCCCAGGGCCACCAAACTTTGGACCCCGAGGAGAGTTGCCACTCCAAATTTAGGGGCCCTTGGTGCTGTGGGGCCCGAGGCAAAGGCCCCTGAGAAAAATTTGTCAACTTCAGATACCAGGGTATGGCCAGTGGACAGAAGGCAAATCTTCATAGTGCTATTTTTGGGGATGAAATTTGGCAACCTTGTTCCTTGGGCCTCTGTGAACGTGGCCTGTTGATTTCAGCCTCTTAGCCTAAAGTACTTTGAAGATACAGTCTCTATACACTTAAAAAAATGCATGCAGGGTATGTGAAGTGTACAGACATTGTCCACTTCACATACCTTACTGCAGGGACCAGGGTATTGGAAGTGGACAAGCACTTGCCTGTAGAATATTCAGACCTGTCCACTTTCAATACCCTGTGTTCTGACATAAGGTATCTGAAGTGGACAGGTTCATATCTCCGCAATGCTTTAGGATAAGAGGAACCAGGCCCACACCCAGCCTCCTTCCAGGGCCCCAAAGTGTGTCTGGTCAGCCCTTAGAGATCACTCAATCATGCCCCATCAAGCCCCCTTCCAATATATTTCAATAGTTTTTAACCAGGCCTGGACATCCTTCCATCATGCCCCATCAAGCCCTCTTTAAATTTCAACACTATATAACCAGGCCTGAACATCCCTCAAACATGGCCCAGGTGTGGAAGGCCTCTCCTGGGGGGCCCAGGGACCTGTTCCGTAAGTTTCGGCCCCTTAGACGGACGCAGGGTGAAGATACATCACCTTGTCCAATTGGCCTAACCCTGGCCATACAGAGTGTGTTGGAAATGGACACGTGTCCAATGGCAATACATTGTTGCACGGGGCGTCCAAAGGCAATACCTCATCCATTGGGGTGTTGCCATCGGACAACGCGTCCAATGGCAATACATCGGGGTTTGCTCCCTCTGGTGTCCGTTGGTCGACTTGTGCGAAAAGAGACGACATTTTGAAAATCCGTCTCAGCAGGGGAAGGCGGTGGAGCTTATTTTCTTTGACCGCGGCGTAAAAGTCTCTCATAAATGCAATGTATCGCCCTTTAATGAAACCTGGGAAATGAGGCAACGCACACCCCCACAAGCCTATGAATGGTATGAAATATTAAGAATAGATAAATTGGTTAAAGACTATATAACATGTTTTAGTAAATACAGGGGTCATTGTTTTTGTACAAAAATGTAAAATAACCTTATTAAATGTACATCCAAACACCAATTTGTAAAGCAGACTTTCCAAATAATGGATACAAACAAAGAAACATTATGTATTTTCATTATGTAGTCAACAAAAGTGGTTTATCTCACAAAAACTGAAAATGGGGCATGTGCAAAAGTATGTGAACCATTTTAGTTAGTAGATTGTGGCACCTCCTTTTGCAGCCACTACTTCAACCAAACGTCTTCTGTAACCACTGCCCAGTTTCTCGCATCTGCTGTTGGGGATTTTTGCCCACTCCTCCTTGCAGAACTCAGCCAGTTGAGAGGTTGGAGAGACATCTGGCATGTACCGCCCGCTTCAGGTCTAGCCACACAGAGTATGAATCCTCTTTCTTTTAAGCCATTCCTTGGTAGTTTTGCTGGTATGCTTTGGGTCGTTGTATATATAAACATATATATATATAAACATATATATAAACATATATATATATATATATATATATATATATATATATAAACATATATATATAAACATATATATATATACATATACATATATATATAAACATATATATATATATATATATATAAAAACATATATTTATATATATATATAAATATATATGTTTATAAATATATCCATCCATCCATCCATCCATCTTCAACCGCTTATCCGGGGTCGGGTCGCGGGGGCAACAGCTCCAGCAGGGGGCCCCAAACTTCCTTTTCCCGGGCCACGTTGACCAACTCTGACTGGGGGACCCCGAGGCGTTCCCAGGCCAGTGTGGAGATATAATCTCTCCACCTCGTCCTGGGTCTTCCCCGTGGTCTCCTCCCAGCTGGCTGTGCCTGGAA
>CALSCE010009381.1:1361331-1378257 GCA_943593645.1 Bovichtus variegatus
ATTCATATTAATTTGTAATTTTACATGTGGTGGTGTTCTCCTTTTTTGAAGTACTCTCGTCCTGCCTTCTCATTCCTGCAGGTCCTGAGCCCTCACCAAAGCCCTCCACCAGCCCACCCTCTTCTCTTGGCTCTCCAGGTAGAAGACCGCCCAAGTCTCCCTCAGAGCACAAGGAGCGCAAGCCCCCCTCGTCCGATGACAAAAAGAAAGTGGTACGTAGTCTTAAACCTCGTCTTCAGGTTGGTCTATTCACAAATTGGTTGTGGAAAGAATCTCAAGTAAAGGTACTCAAGTACTTATAGTGTAGTTAGCATTTCAAAACATTCAATCTGTGTGATGTTTCAGCACCGAGGGGGCTACAGAGACTCAAGTTATTACTGGGAAGTCCACTCTCGAGAAGTCACCATTCAGAAGAGAATAGGTGCGGGCTCCTTTGGAACAGTCTTCAAGGGCAAGTGGCACGGAGACGTGGCAATCAAGATCCTTAAAGTCACTGAGCCGACGCCTGAACAGTTGCAGGCCTTCAAAAATGAAATGCAGGTCTTAAGGTGAGAAGTGACGTCTGTGTTGAACATAATTTGAAGTCTTTCTTATTTGAAAAAAGTTTCTTTTTAACAGGGAAATATATTCACGCTATTCATCAATAGGCTCAGTTTGAACAAGACTTGGTGGAAACTTAGTATTTTTAATTAATTTGTTCATCTCACAGTAGTGCACAACAAAATAAAAATGATTCACAATCAAAACACAACTCTATTTACACATTCCATCACCCATAAAGGGTCAGGGAGGAGAAGAAGAAAAACTTATGTTGCCTGCCCCTACTTTCAAACAATCAATCACAATACATGGTCTGTCAATGTCTACTTACAACAAATTCTTACAGTAATGTAAGAAATGCACAATAATTCAACATCAACTAAGGAAACTGATTACCTGCCACTTAATAAAGTCAAATTATTCATGCATGTATCCGTGCTTACTGATGCTTAAAATGAAATGTCCTTCTATGGTCCTCGCCCTCTGAACTATAAACAAAACTTTTGTAAATTGTCTAATAATACTCTTCTTTTTGCTGCGTTCATCACTAATGTCTGTAACTCAACTAGATCTGCAAGTTTTTAATAGTCCTGATGTATAAACAGTCTGTTGGTGGGTTCTCTTGAACTTATATTGCTCATGCACGTGTTGCTCCACACTTGGCTAACACATGGCAACATTCTCATTTTATTGAAATCTCACACATACTTTGCTATGTTCAAAACAGAAATATTCTTAGACACCCTTTTTGTTTTTACATGTGCTACATCAGCCTTTCGTGTCTGTTTGTCATCAAATATCACACCCAAAAGTCTAAATTCAGACACTCTTTCAAGTGGCTGGACCGTGTATGGTTTATGTTCTAATAGTGGCCAATTGTTACAGAGATGATCAGTGGTGTCTATAACGTCAATGAATGGATATTAAATGTTCATCTGCAATTTTATGTAGTGGTCCCAGAAATATTTGTTTTTAAAGTGTACTAAGGTGACATCACATGACGTGTGCACATAACCACTGATCTCAAGACGAAGGCCACTGCAAGACCTTTGGCACAACTCGTACATTGCCTGGCTGTAAAAACAAAAGGGACAATACACTTTAGGAAGAATTGCATTAAACATGGCAGCATATTTTTTCATTTTCAGGTAGGGATGCACCAAAATTCTGGGCCGATTTAAACAATAAATAAAATAACTATTTAGCCGATACTGATGTTTTTGTTATTTATTCCCCCCTTTGTGCCAGGGAGACAGAGACTTCTTCACTTATAAAAATAAATAATAATAATAATTAACTGAACTGTTTTAAGTAATTCAGTACTTTGTTACACTATCTTTGAAAAATAACTGCTTCAAAAGCCTTTTTAGCTTGCTATACAACTACCTACTCAATGAGTTTTGTGAAGCACAAATTATATGTAAATGTAAAAGCGTCAAGGAGCGGATAGAGAGGATTAGAGGATTGCTGGCACTGCTTTGCTACCAATTTATTGGGACATTATAATAACTCTGTGGCAACCACTTTGACTTCGACCAACACTGGTTAATTTTCTTATTGCGTCTATATCTCACTCTGAAGTATAACGATTCAATAACTGTACCTTTTTTTTTTTTTTTCTCTTTTTTTTCTTTCTTTTCTAACACTATTACCATGTTGGTTCTCTGCAGGAAGACTCGCCACGTCAACATCCTGCTGTTCATGGGCTATATGACTAAGCCCAACTTTGCAATCATCACACAGTGGTGTGAAGGCAGCAGCCTGTACCGCCATCTGCATGTCACAGAAACCAAGTTTGACACTATGCGTCGCATTGATGTGGCCAGACAAACTGCACAGGGCATGGAGTAAGACCTGCTGCTATATTCCATTTCACCATTACCACTTAGCCACTGCTGATACCCTTTTTTTTTTTTTTTTTTTTTTTAACTACTAGACACAGTACAGTGTCTAGTACACCACTTTGTAAGAATGTAAGTTAGATTGGTATGAAGAAATGATTCCATGAGCTGCATCATGGTTTACTTTTCAGAAACGTTCCTAATGTGATTTTAAAACTGTTAAAATGCTGTGAAACTTGTTTCAGCTGTGAAATGTGTGATTTTGAAAGTGTCGGACATAGTACAGGAGGAACTCTTACAGTAATGGTAAAGTTGGTAAAAGTTAAAACTTTTAATACTGCAGTACAACCTCTGGAAAAAGCTAATTACTTAACACAGTGGCTTTCTATTATTGTGCTTTCTATAAGTTGAGTCTTGTCAAAATGTGGTGGTCTGCCTTTCCCTTGCATAGATGAAATCAGTGATTTTGATTTCTCCCCCCCTTTCAGCTATCTTCATGCGAAGAACATAATTCATCGAGATCTGAAGTCGAACAGTATCCTTTTGTTCCATTGTTTTCTATGCGTAGCTTCCTTTTCTACACTTCTCCATAAGGTTTTTTGTGGTAACTAAATACTATACTATATACTATGTATGTATAATATGTATGTGTAGACCAGATGTTTGTATACTTCCTAAGCTCGACTGCTAGATATTTTTCTCCACGAGGGCTGGACTGTTAAGATTGGCGACTTTGGCTTGGCCACAGTGAAGTCTCGGTGGAGCGGCTCTCAACAGGTCGAACAGCCCAGTGGATCCATTCTGTGGATGGTAAGCCTCACTTCTACAATGTAGAATTACTTTGATCCGATTAAGAGACAGCCACTAAAACAATGACATTAAGAAATACCTTTTTGTTATTAGACAACACAACATTTAGAGTACAGTAGTGGTGAAAGTAAGTTAAATATTAATGGAAAGCTTTTGACAGACTAGCCTGACTATAAATAATATAACTTCTCTTTTATTTAGATTGAGCAACTTCAGTATTAGTAAGGCTGCTTTTTGTATTCTATGAAAGTAGATTATTACCGTTTGGCTTGGTAAACACTTTTACATAGGCTCAGTTAAATAATCACATTAACAGAGACTGAATATAACGATAGTCAGTTTATAACAGAAAAACTTGGGATTAATTTGGGCTTGTTACCTTTTCTTAATGTCCCTCTACATTGTACCACACATTATGTCATCGAGTGACATAATGTGTGACTTGCTCTATCATCTTCAGTCACAATTGTTTACAGGAATTCATGCATCGTATTGATTAGTCTAAGTAATTTCTAAGCTAATAGCATAAAGGATGAGGATTGTTTAGTTTTTTTCCTCGGATGAGGGAAAGACGTGGTGCTGAGTAGGATCGGAGCGTGGTTCACGGTGTTCGTTGAGCTTGTCCTCATGCCTTTTTACAAGCTTCAAAAATGTATTTATTGTCTGAATTTGAAGATAAGAGTTTCATATTCTGAAAGCCAAGACATAAAATCAAGCAACCCCAAAATGACAATAAAAAAACGAGATGTTGACATAAACCCATGTTTATCTAGAAATAAGATGTTGTGACATCCCTGTTTTAGAGCATGGCATAAAGACACAATTTCAAAATAATATCAATAATGGAAGCTCAAACCAGTTTCTCTATGTACATTTGCTGATTTAATTGGATTAGTGCACCTTACTGCATACATTTTCATGTAAACGTGGAAAAACACGTGGACTTTTTTTCTATGAGTTTAGGATACATTTCATACCCATTCACAGGTGTTCTGTGAAAACGAATATTGCATGTTAGCATAGATATAATTGCTATATTTAAGATGCAGCCTAATTATCAGCTAATTTGAATGTTTAATTTATCATTAGATTGGCAGGTCATTACACAAATGAAGTGCTTACTGTAGTCTTTTTCCTCTTTTTCTTTTCTTTTCTTCCTGAGGCTCCTGAAGTGATCCGAATGCAGGACACCAACCCATACACATTCCAGTCTGATGTATACGGCTACGGAGTAGTGCTGTTTGAGCTGATGTCAGGGACCCTGCCTTACTCAAATATCAACAACAGAGACCAGGTTACATTACACTTCTCCTCTTGTGTTTCCACAGCACTGACATGTTCTAAAGCAAGGGTATAATAGTTTTGAATTTTCAATTAGTTTTTACTTTATTTTAGTTTTGACTTTTCTGTGTGCTTTAAACAGTTTTGGTTTGGTTTCAGAAAGGTTTAGTTTCTATATATTGTTTTATTCAGTTTTTTGTTAGGGACAGATGTACTGTCTCAGCAGAAAGCAGCTACATCAGTGTTTCCCACAGGATTTTGTGAGACTATGGTGGGAGGACATCCGCCCCTCTTACGGGGCCCCGTAAGAAAAATGTGTACATTTTAAAGTTAAATGCATCAATCTGTTACACTTTGAGAGAGAAATTAAGATATAGGAATAATGTTGTGCCCTTGTAAACAGTTTCTGGTTAAGAAAATGTTGTACTCTATAAACTATTTAATCATAAACGCAATGGTTGTATAGAATAAGTATGCAAATCTAATCCAGTGCCCCTGCCTCCACCCTAACCCAGCATGCCCACACACACACACACACACACACACACACACACACACACACACACACAAAGTTTTCTTCAAGAATTGATGGTAACACAGGGGGAATTGTTGATAAACAAATGTTCATTTTGGGGTGTACTATCCCTTTTTTAAGGGTAGAGCAAGTGGAAATGTTGATCTGCTTGTGGGACTAGATAGAAAGTCAGCACCATGCAGATCCTCTGGAAACCATGAATGTCTGCGCTACATGGGGCAATCCATCCCAAAGTGTTCCACCAACTGACCAATAGATTAAGTGCATCACCATACATGGTGGTTTTCTCACATTCGCCAGCTGTATCAAATTTATTTAAAAAAAAAAAAAAAAAAAAAAAAAAAAAAACCTGTTGGCAAACATTGCAATCCCCTTATCCTCTTGTTGTTTTTGACACTGGCATTTCCCCCCTACATGATTACCACTGTCCGATATCAGCAACCGTTGACTCTTTGTTTTCCTTCTCAGATAATCTTTATGGTTGGACGTGGTTACTTGTCTCCAGACCTCAGTAAGCTGTATAGTACCTCTCCCAAGTCAATGAAAAGGCTCATCATTGACTGCCTGAAGTTCAAACGTGACGAGAGGCCACTGTTCCCACAGGTGAGTAGTGTTTAGGTTACCCATGTTGTGGTGTGAGTCTTGCACTGTAGTCTGAGCTGGTGTTAAAACTTCTCTCTTTTAAAAACGTTGTAAAATGCAAGACTGACAGTTCCATACAAATGCCAGTGTCTGGCATTTCTAACAACATTTTGACAAATCTATACATTTGTTTTTCCTTCATCAGATCCTGGTAGCCATTGAACAGGTTCAAGACCTGCTGCCAAAAATTGAGCGGAGTCGCTCCGAGCCATCGCTCCATCGGGCCGTCCATGCTGAGGACCTGAACCCCCTTCTGTTCCACACCACCAGGCTGATGCCCCTCTAAGCTGCGCACAGCAGGGGGAAGAGAGGTCGTCACCCTGTCCAAAACCACAGCATTCCCGTGCCTCAGAGAGGCTGACTGTCCTGACAGACCGCGACCCCCCCCCCCCAACTCACTACCTGCGCCTGCAGAGCCCTAGAGCCGCAGAAATAACCGTAACACATTGTTTAATCTGATAGTGAGTCTTGTTTTCCTTATGCAAGTGAAAAGGATCTGCTCATTAAGTGACATATTTGTCTACTGTATCTAGAAGGGTGTTAAAATGCCTCTAATCAGTCCACTTGAGAGAAGTCATCAAACCGATGGACTTGCATTACATACTCTGACCCACAAGGAGGTATTTTTTTTTTTTGTTGTTTTGAAGGTAAAAACAGACATGTTTTGCACATACCCTGCAAAATTGTGTTGCCCATTTTTAGTAGTAAAATAGTCTTAACTGACCTTCTTGAGGAGCACTGTGATCATAGCCAAAATATTTAAATCCGTTTAACAGCCATAATGCTGGAGTTGCTGGTTCAGGTCACCTGATCAGCTTACATATTTCAAATGCTCAGTTGTCATGCGCCACTTTCAGTCTAATGCGATGGGACATCTGAGATGTGAAGCTGGTGAATTGAAAGCAAAAGGTTCCTGTTTGGAAGTGTTTTGTCTCTATGGGAACCTCCACTATTTAATACTACTATAAGCTATAATGCATACTATATAGCAGTGATGGGCTTGAAAAATAAACGTGGTGGATTGTTGTAAATCAAAATGACCTTTTCTCTAAACACCTCAGAATAACTAATCTAATTTGGATAGACGTACTGAAATCACCACGTTCATCTTGGTTCCGAGTTCCCATTAATGTTGCAATGAACAAAAAAACCCAACTCTTTAGTGTAACTCCAAAGAGCACTTGACATGTGTAAGTAACCTGGCAGACGTGGCTGTAGTTCAAAATCAGATGGTTTCGCTAAAAGTTACATCTAATATTATTTACCTTACCACACAGGGTTTTTCTTTCAGTTTGTTGTAATACATTTTCGTAGTGCACACAGAAGGGTTTGTCTGATAATTGAATGCGTCGTTCGGATATTCAACATCTCCAAAACTCCAAAATACAATATATATATTTTGAAAAATATTCCCCCCAATTTTTCTTTTTTTTTTTTTTGCCATTTCAGAGAAAACTCCCTTTTTTAAAACATCAAATAATCATTAAAGGGCACTAAGAATATTACATAGAATATTAAAAATCAATTCTGATGCAGATAAAAAATATACTGTATTAAGCTGGCTCAGGTTAAGGGCTCTCAATAGATGGATAGCATAGTATTAATCAATTCTGGAGCCACTACTTTAACTGCAACATTTACATTTTGTGTTCACAGCTCACTATATTTGTCTGCCCCTAATCCACAGTGACATAAACACATGTACATGTGTTTTGCAGAACACACCGTCGAATTCAAGAAACTCTTAAGAACATGGAACTCTCGAGGCTTTTTATTCCGCTGAATCCTTTCTCGAGTTTCACCAGAATGTCATTGTTTTTTAATAATTGTCCCTTTTAGCCTAATGAGGAATTGACAGACTATAGTAAATTGCAGTCTTAATGTAAATAGTTGTATTGCTGCTACATATGTGTTTTCTGTTGAGTTTTTTTTTTTTCTACACCTCCAGAGACTGTACTGTACAGTACTGGGACTGTGCTTCCCCACGCAGTCTTTAGCAGACCAGTTTTACATGTTTATTTTTAATGCTCTCAAGTGCTGCACCATGGATTAGCCACTGATTGATATTTCAGTTACATGCCCACGCACATGCAGCTAAACTAGTACTGTAGCTTGTAGGGATGCATTAACACTGAGGACTCTTCTTGGCCCTCCAATGTTTGTTTTCTTCTGGTTTCACACCTGCCTCGATAGAAAGGTCATCGATACACCTACTAGCTCGCCGTGAATTCTCCGGGTAACGAGCGGCTCCATTCACACTTGGGCTCAATCGGACATTACACAGACTTTGTACTCGGGAGCTGGCAGGGTGAAGTCCGTTTTAATGTCTGGTCACAATGATGAGGAAATGTCTGAAAATTGCTGCAAATCCTTAAAATGAACTAGACACTATGATGTGTCAGACCACGTCTAAAGGCAAAAAGAAAAGAAAAAAGGGCCACACCCAAAGGCAGGATTAAAAAAATCTGCTGTAACAGACGCCTTTGTCTCTAAGAATTATTTGTCTCGAGTATTATAGTCTCAACGCTACAAAATCAGGCAAGACGGCACAACAGTCTCGCCTCAGCTATTCACGGTGTTGCTCTCATTACACCTACAGTGATGGTAATTCTGTGAAGAATAAAGAGAGTTTGACGTTCAATCCTGTTTTATGTTCACATAGATGGGTTTGATTCGTCAGATTTTCTGTTTCAAAACAAAAATTCTGACCGCCTCCGTTTCTGCCGTCAGCACGACAGTCTGTGGCTCAGCACTTGGTTTGAAGTATAATCAGGCCTTTAGAATTTGAGCAAATCATGCATTTGGTTTTGGCAGTCATCCCTTTGTTCATGTAGCGGGCACATTAAGGAGCATTATTGCTGCTAATTCTTAGTTTACCATCAACTCCAAAAAGTAGGGCAAGCATTCTCTAATGCTTGGATTGAAGATGTTTATGCCTGTCTCTGTCTTTCAAACAGTTGTAGATGACTGGCTGTAATTGTCAACTTCATAAGACCATAATGATGGTGGCCTGTAATGATGCGTGTTGCTCTCTGGCATGGTTGTTGTATTTTAGAGGTCAGTGTCCCTGCTGCATTATGGGCATAGCTTGACCTTGAGAAGGCGTCAGGGGCCTCAAATAGTTGGATGACTACCCATGCCTCGTTGACAGAGATGCAGTTCTTCATGAAATACTTCTGTTGAGAACAAAATGTATCATGGGATTGAATTCATGACCAGGAGTGTTGGTACAGGCTGAGCCCCTTTCAGGCAGTATCAATCTAATCCTATGCAAAAACTGTAAACCAGTGTGGAACCTTCAATCGTGTCGATGGCAGAGGGACTTGGTCCTGGTGTCCCCAAGACGTTTTACGTTTCCTCTCGGCTGCTTCTGTCATCTGTGACTGTAGTGAAAAGTACTTTTGTTTCCTGAAAGTGTTTCTCTTGTCTGCACCTACTAGATTTGGTTTGTTAAGAAATAACCATGCCTCAAATCAGATTTTCAG
Organism: Bovichtus variegatus; assembly: GCA_943593645.1. Lineage (NCBI taxonomy): Eukaryota > Metazoa > Chordata > Actinopteri > Perciformes > Bovichtidae > Bovichtus > Bovichtus variegatus. The sequence continues at coordinate 1,370,466 of CALSCE010009381.1, forward strand.
AAATTGAAATAAGGTCTTTTTTTTTTTTTTCTGGATTTAAAAGTAACTATTCCATTTTCTTTTTGTGAATGTTGGTTGCCTGTTCTTGTCCTTGCAGCAGTGGTTGCTACAATTTTTATTTTTTTTTGGAATTGATCAATAACGGAGCTCACTGCTCTCAGGCGTAATGCTGTTGGACGTATTAGATTTAGAATACTACTGAGTCGTGTGGTTTTTAGTGTCGTACTCGAGTGTAAATGGACTAGCAGCAGCTGTGAGGGTGGTGTTTTGGGTGGTGTTGGGTGTTCTGTGAACTGGCCTTGCTTCTCTGTATATTGTATGCATCAGTCATTGATGAACTGACAGTAGATCAGACATTTAAACCTTGATATTTTAATGTTGTGAAGATAGGGGCTGGGTACCCTTACTGTTCTTACTCATTCCAGTTATACTGGCGGGGGGGGTGACATTGGTTTTACCAGCGGGGGTTGTTGGGGTGGGGATTTGTGAACCAGAGTTGTGAACCAGAGTTGTGAAAGACTTTGTTTCTGTCTTTCTCTTATTTATTGATGTATTTGCAGATGTTCTCGTCTGCGGCCGCGGCTCTATGAGGTGGATTAAATGTTTACAGAGAGACATCACTCTTTGCAACATTCACGTCATCGCCAGGCGCTTTCTAACAGGAATGTTTTTTTTTTTGTTTTTTTTTTTATAAGCACGGTACTGTCTGCTCCTTCAAATGACTTTTATTCTGATACGATCTCCTGCAGGGGCATGTGTAGTGGTTTGTCTTTGAAACATCTTGAGCACAAACTAGGTATCAACCTTTCTTAGCAATATTTTGTTCATAGGGTTTCACTACGATAGCATTTAAAAACATTTTTTTTTTTAATGGCAACACTTCAAAATACTGTAAAAGTAACATGTGATCTGATTGGCCGTGTGTTAAACCTGTCCTGTGATATTTCAGTGTAGCTTTTAAGTATTTGAATGGCCTTTTGGCTGCTGAATGAAAGAACATCACCTTTTCTAAATGAGATGTTTCGGCAAAAGTAAGGATAGAATGTCATTTTAAATTCCCATAATGCACTGTTGGACCAGATTTCCCTGGGAATCAATGTCATGCATCGCCTCTCGGAGGGACTCGCTGTAGTGGAGTTAGTGTGGTGTTTCCCATAGAGGACTGAGCTCATCTGGCATCTAAAGGAGGAGGGAACACTTTCCACAGTTACTGGAAATCAGTTCAAATGGACCTGAACGGCTTCATGACGCATACAAGATACTGTGCTGCTTCAGGAGGCTTAGATGGGACAGCGGGGGGGGAAACAGACTTAACACAGCTGTTTGTTTCAGAGGAAGAAGAGGATGAGGGAACTGTATCAGACTATTTTTTTTTTTTTTTTTCTTTTTTGTCTTTCCATATCTCTAGGTGAATTGCAATACTTGTGTTTATAGTTTCTGAGGTGTCAGGGGTGTTCAGTTTGCAATAAATGGTATATTCTTCTCTGTACAGTTACATTTTTTTTTTAATTACAAAAATTGTACTTGTCTCTATTTTTTGCGTGGTTTCAAAAAGAACAAAATTATTTTAAAGTGTAAAGGAAATCTTAGTATTTTTTTAGTTTTCTTTTGTCTTAAAATATTGATGCAGGATTTATTCTTTAAATAAATACATTCATCTGTGTTACCTGCTTGTTTCCAACTGTTTGTACGATCTTCTCTACTTCATTTTAAGTGATTTTTGTTTTATTTCTTGGACCATGAAATCATGACAATTGTCATTTATTGATGAAATTCCCAAAGTCTTAACCATTTATATTTAGGTTTTTTTTTTTTTTTTTTAACTCTTAAGTTTTGAGATTTAGGGAAACTCCAATATTTCAGCTGAACGTTGAGTCAAAAGAGGAAGTTGTTATATTTCTGGCGCCACCACAGATCAGAGAACAAGCAAGAAACAGGAAATGCTGATAATCTGACAGCATGAAGTTAGTCAAAATGGAGGGTACAGTCTTAATACTGTAAACAATACTTTATTGGTATATTGTAGGATACGTTTGTGTGAAAGTTACAGTATATATGTAATATATTTTACAGGAAAAATTGCTTTTCATAATTATTCCCCTCAAAAGATGTACAATGTGGAGAAGTTCAGAGAAACATGCCAACAAGTGGCTTTCATGTCACACAGCTCGGACTGAAATAGCATTTTACATAGCTCGCTCACTCGCCCGCTCAGTTACAGAAGGCCAGAGTTGTCATGACAAATAAAGATTAGTAAAATCACAATTTTTGTCTTTGCAAGAAAACTATTTTCTGATGTTTTAGGGAGCTTTTTCCAGCTTTTTTTTAGCTGTTTGCACACATGATTATTATTTTTTTTAAAATGACAACTGTACAGCAATATTAACTCAATTAACTAATTAAACTACGTAGATCAAAGATATGTTGTTTGAGAGAATATTGTTTATATCTTGTAGCCCAGTCCAGATCTACTGATGTGGCAGAAGAGCGTCATGGCGAAACACATTCCCAAGACCTGTCAATCAACAAGATCAAAAAATGTTATTGTAAAACACAACAGATAATCCTGTTTCCTTGAAAAGAGCATTTATACATTTTCATAGCTGGTACTATATGTGAAAACCTCAATATTTGTGGCAACTTAAACGCAACAATGTAAGATATTTGAGTCCATATGTGTTAGTATTTCTCAGGGCTTGTTGATATTTTTGATGTCGCAAAATAGTTTCTTTAGAAAAAGGTTTTTGATTAAAGCTGCATTAAATGATATGTTTGGCCACTTGGGGGCGGAAAATATAGCAGTATATAGCGCCAACAATCTTCACAATGCAACAAATAAAGTGGTGACAATAGCACAGTAGTAGAACAATGCGACACTACACTTAGTGGGTCAGTGCAAAAATTATGATAATATGCAAGTATCTCAATTTACTGCTCACTCTAAACTTTGTATTAGAAGTAGTGAAGTAATGGATGAGGTAGTGATTTCAGACGCAGCTATTGTCACTGTATTAAGCTGCAAAGCCAAACATGTTGGTCAACAGCTGCTTATTTACTCATCCAGCTGACTCGAAGCATTCATTTGGAGTTAAAGTGAATAAGTCTAATATTCACTCTCCTTTTAACTCTGGCTTGGGCTTCAGTTCACGAGCAAACCTCGAGCTGTGTCTGCTGTATGGTGCTTGCATCCCAACTTAACAAAACATAAATTGCAGCTTGCAGCAGGCAGGCGTTCCTTCTTCTTTCAATATGCTAAATATAACCACCATGAGTTTACCTCGATAATGCAGATGACAATGACGGAGATCCCAGTGGTGAGGAAATTCTCCTCAAACAAGTTCTTCAGCGTCTCCAAACAACCCTGCAAACAAAGGGCATAAAGTTGAGATGAACTGCAACCAACAGTCAAAGGCAACGATGAGGCATCTATGGCATTTCAACTCCACATGCCCCTGACCTCTGACCTCTACAGTATGTCAAAAACAGGCCTTAATTCAAGCTGTTCCACTGTATCTACCTTGCGTCTGTACTCGGCCTTTTGGGTGCCACAGTGGTTCAAGCAGCAGGATCCAGGCACTTTGTCTCCCCAGTCTGTGAAATTAGTGACTCCACAGCAATCGAGCTGAAACGGATCATTCAGAGAAAAAGTCTTATAACTGAGAGGACTTAAACCTCAGTATCTCAGCACACCATTCCACACCCAGTGAGCTGTCAGTATGTCTCTTACCGTCTCCTGAACCACATCCCACTCACTCATCACGGTTGAATTTCCAGTATTTCCTTTTGCCAATTCCAAACCCTTGTTGAGATCTTCATTCAGCAATATCTCAATCTAAATGTGGAGGTGAGATGTGCAGATTATACATGGTGATGATGTGTGTCCTGTAAGTGTGAGCACTGATGGACGGGACCCTACCTCTCCCTCATACACGAGTAGCAAGCATGCTGCAGTCAGTTCCACCAGCATCAGGAAGAACAGCATCAGGAAAAACTGTCAACAGAATAGTTTTACTCTTTGAAACACACTCAAATACATGTCAGTACCACAAAATATTTAAAGTCCCGTACACAACAAGATTGCTTGAAATACAGCATGTCCAGTGGGGATAAGAAACACGAGCTGTCGGACGATGTGCATCATATTTGATACACGACTTTGACCTCTATCTCATCCCGTGATCAAAACTTGAAGAACCCGTTGTTTACAATCTGATGCGTGTTATCCGCCCCTGGTGGAGTATCCATGCACGGCAGGCAGTAGATGTTCTTTGAATACGAAATCAAAGATGGCCGCCCTCCCTCACGGAGCTTTTGCATGGTAATCCTTTCTAATTTTGAAAAGGTTACGGTTAAAAAAACATTTATAATGAATATGAATGAATAAATATGATATTTACTGGATTTAAGCAACTGATAATTACATAATATTTTGTAGTCTATTTCATAGTAAAACTGTGTTGGAAATGTGTCAAATTTGATACTGCAAGTATTTAAGGTAACTATGTGTAAAATCCCTCAATCATCATTTTATTGCATTTTATGATGCAATATGCACAATATCCACAATGAAAAATATATTGTTTTGATTATTTAGTTAAACTGAGTTAGATTGAAATGTCTTCTTAATTGGACATATACAGAGGAAATTAAGATATTTATATTGTCACCTTCTTAAACTAATGTCATATTTTAAAGTAAAAAAAAAAACTGAACCAAATATAGAATATATTTCCATTAGTTTAAGAAGGTGACGATATGTATTGTGTATTTATGCAACCTAAATAGTAAAAAGGAGGTAAAATGGTTCCACTTTGACAAATGAAATGATAATAAGTATCATGTATGCACATTTACATTCTCTGACTACTATTTGATGGTTAAAGCTTTACAGTGCTTTAAGCAATCACCAATTAGGATCATTAGGATTCATCCTCTGGGGAACATTAATGTCTGAACCAAAGTTCATGGCAATCAATGCGACAGTTGTCGAAACAGTTCACTCAAAACCCCAAAAGTCAACCTCATGGTGGCGCTAGAGGAAAAGTCAGGGTCACTTCAGTCAGTAGGGATCACTCTCTGGGGACCATGAATGTCAAAAAATACAAAATTCAAAGTACAAAATGTACAAAATTGCATGGCAACCACATGATACGATGTCCCAAATGAGGTACGTTTTCTTGTGCAACGTGGAAATGAATGACATGTTGGGTGTTCTCTATAATGTAATAATAATCCGGACACGTTGTTGGCTTGTTTACAACCTGTATGATCATCTGATTGCTCCTGTGTGCTTCCCCGTTGGACTGTTGTAGTAATGTCACTGTGTTCCCAGAGTAAAATGTGATCCTAACTGATAGAAAACATGGTGAAAACTATGAAGATAAGACCCAAATTGTAATAAATCTAATTGATCCTTCAATGAATTAATTATATTATGTTAGTGATAGAAAATGTGTGGAGAAAAGTAGAAGCATCCAGCCCTGCAGATGTGTTTGGCTTTCATTGGTCTGTCTCCCAATACAAATGAGATGAATGGAATTTAAATGGTGGTGTTAATTAGCAGCATTAGACATAAACATAGCAATATGTCTTACCAGAAACAGTGTCTCACTTACTCTGCATAATCTATAGAACACTCTGAGTTGTAAATGGAACCAGTACTTTGGGTGATCTGACTCTTTTAAAACCCTAACATACTTTATTATGTGGTGTGTAGTAAAGGATGTCTGTAAAATGATCAGAAATAAATCAATAAAAAGAGTCTGTGTGATTAATTGACTTATGTGAGACATGAAGAGGTGGAAATCAAAAAATAAAGAATAGAGGAATAGATCGTTTTTTCTGTGTTATCCTTATTTATCATCATGAGACCCCAGGTTGTGGTAAAGTAATAATTTTGAAGATTTTCATTTAAATAAATGTCAGTTAAAGATATATGTAAATGGATGGACTGCATTTATATAGCGCTTTTCCAATCTTAGAGATCACTCAAAGCGCTTTACAACACATCAGCATTCACCCATTCACACACATTCATACAATCAGAGGGTACAAGGTGCCACATGCTCATCAGTGATAACCATTCACACACACTCACACACACTCACACTCACACACCGTTGGCCATCAGGGTTCAGTATCTTGCCCAAGGACACTTTGACATGCTGACTGCAGAGGCCGGGGACTGAACCTCCGAACCTCCAGCTGGTGGACGACCTCCACCTCCTGAGCACATTTCTGCATTAATATTTCTGAAAAAAGACCTATGTTCTAATTATTTTTTTGAGTTGTCTACTTACATTATTCCAAATGTGTCCAACCATGTTCAAACCTACAGTCATTTTAATGACCTACCCCAGCTTTAAGGTGAGTGTACAAACAACGTGAACGTTGCTTCAAATAGAGAGAAACAGAACAACATGAAGAGATAGCAGTCGGAGCACCCTGGGGTGCTGTGTGTGTCGTACCGTCAGGAGGAGGCAGCGGTTCTCCTTCAGAGCACCCATGAAGCCCAGGAAGGACACGCAGGTGATGATGATGCCGCTGGCCAGCAGCATGTTGGCCAAGGGGAAGTTGGCCAAGGTCGGGGTGAGTGCGGCTATCCTGAAGTTCACCATCATGTACACACCTAAGCCCAGCACGGCCACACCACACAACTGACAGGACACACACACGCACACACACGCACACACAGGGTCAGGTTCATACTCACCTGCCTCGTTGTAATGTACCACATTTACTCAAGTACTTCTACTTCACTACATTTCAGAGGCAGATATTGTACTTTTTACTCCATTACATTTATTTAACCGCTGTAGTGACTAGTTACTTCCTCCCAGTGTTGGGGAATAACTACTTTCATGTAACAGCATAATAATTCATTAAATAACAGTTACCTATTAAAAATGATGCCGTTTACAAAGGGGTCACACCCGAATATATGCTTTCAGTAAAGAGCTTATATGTAAACTATAACATTCATTCTGTTGCTCTGTCCCAATGTTAATTCCAGTTACATTGAGGAACGTTTAATAAAAGTTTAACAGCATTCAGTGTTGAGTACTGTTTACACTGCCGGTTTAATTTGATGTTTTTAGGACTTTTCAGCTTCCCAACCTCCCACCACTGTTTTATAATTCTTAGATGCAACACAAAATGCTTTTTACACTTCAATGCATCATAATAATAATAAAATTATGTAGAAAATAATATAACACTGACAAGATCATTCTTTTCTTCTTAATGACTGCTTTTACTTTAAATACTATTTTACAGATGATACTTTTATCAGAATATTTCCTCCACCACTGACTTTTTCTTTTCTTCCTTTTTTCCAGTAGGTGCAGTTCCGTTTTAATTTCTACTACCATCACTTAGGTAGCAGAATCTGGACGCTTATTAATCTAGACTTTCTGGCTTGCTAAATAGTGTTCTCGACTAAAGCAGGTTGTGTTCAAATGTCACACATGTACCATGTATGGATGTTCACCAAATCATCATTTCTATATTACTAGCTGAGCTACACCACAGTGACTACTGCAGAAGTTGATAAAAAAAATAGATACTGACAACATGCCATAATGACCTCTGATGATTGAGACATACATACAAAACAAAGGAAGTTGGCGAAACACATGGTGTACTTTAAACACTTGAGGCAGCTTTGAGCCATTCTGGAGCACTGATCAGGCCTGCAACAGGAAACAAACAAAAAACGATCATAGTGCCATATTGCATCTAATTTAAGCAGTGTGTGTGTGTGTGTGTGTGTGTGTGTGTGTGGGGGGGGGGG
>CALSCE010009381.1:1382903-1398447 GCA_943593645.1 Bovichtus variegatus
GTCTGTATGGTCTGTACTGTCTGTAGTCTGTCCTGTCTGTAGTCTGTCCTGCCTGTACAGGCAGTAGACTGTACAGACTGTAGTCTGTCCTGCCTGTACTGTATAAAGATGCATGAAGAACTGCTTGGTGGGTTCAGTAATATCAGGTGAGACCCAGTGATCTGTCCCCAGGTTTAATTAACTGACTTTATCCAAATTCAATAACCATAACTGGTATAAAAAAAAGAGGAAACCGTTGCAAAGAGCAGCACAAAGTGGTCTGTCGTGTGTGACGGTCAGCGAGGCTGTTTCCCTGTTCCTAAAGGCTGCACACAGTACGGGCACAGCGGCTCGGTAAACTAATGCTGCATGTAGAATGTGGCTCGTTTTGTGAAGACGTTGAACATACATTCATGTTGAGCAAAACAATGATCGAGCAGTGTGGCATTAGCTAAGGAAGAACCTGGACGGGCGAATACACAATTACGTTTAGCTTTCGTTCATAAAATACAACATATTTTCGTAGAAGCGTCCATGTTGTTGTCACATAACAACTTAAAGCTCGTGAACACACCAAAGTCAGAATTACGACTCGCCAACTCAAGAAATGGCACCAAGGAGCATGTGAATGCTCCATCTGCGCTCTCCGAGTGCCATTCTAGTTTTCCTCTGGCTGTGCTTTCAAATAGAACTCTTTCACAGCAGACATGTTGTCTGTCAGGAGTATTTCCCTGTGAGATTCAGAATCTCTTACACAAGGGAGTCCTGGCCAAGACAGCAGCATAAACAAGTTTCACAAAGAAGAGCAAGCATGGGTAATGAAAAGGAATAATGTCCACACACTTACTTATGCTAGACCCATCGGTAACGATGTGGTTACACCTGTGCTTTCCCTGCATTAAGCAAGTAAAACGCTGCGTCCCGATTCCAAACTTTCTGATTGCATACAGTATGTAACAAATACTAACTGTAATAGCAAACTCTTATTAACAACACAATCAAGATGCATGGTGCTGCTGAGGAAATGACAATGTCACTGAAACAGCGACTTTAGAATGCCACAGCAAACGTTTCTCAAAGATTTAATACTTAATGAGAAATCTCAGTGGGACAGTCTTTGCGCTGGCATGAAAATAGAAACCGTCATAAGTTTTCTAAATAGTCAGGCTCCATTTAGGAAATACATTCATAATATTCATCCGATGCAAGTTATTTTGCATGTATAAAAAAGCTTATTGTATTCATTGTTCCGATTAAACTTGTCACACCTGTGGTGTGTAGATATCCCTGCGCTGAAAAAGGAGAAATCCCTTCATCATTGGACAGACATGAGGGTAACACTTTACTTGAAGTGCATTCAAAGCACATAACATGCATATTTACTGTATTAACTAACATGCAAACATTATGTCATAAAAATGGCACTGTACATTATGAAATATTATATTGAAAGATTGCAGTGCATTTTGAAATAGTGCGCGATGTGCTTGCTCTCGCGGCACGATTCCATACATTTTCCCTGTTTTTCCATAACTATGACAGAGCAAGAAACTGCTACAAGTCACCAAATGTGTCAAATAGGCGGGGAAAAAATACACTCTGCTGTAAATGAACCGATTTGTAAAATGCTTTGCTGTTCCCTGACTTCCCCAACAGAACAGACAGACGTCAGATGTTTTCCCTGTTTGGAACACACATCTCCGTTAGGAATTCTATGGCGAGCGGGAGCAACCTGGTTGTTACTCAACTGTTTAAACTACTGAAAATTAAAAAGTGCAGGAAACAATAAAACACATTTTAATCAATTAGAACTACCTCCCTCTGCTGGGAGCTTTTACATTTTTTACATTTGTCATTTAGCAGACGCTCTTATCCAGAGTATCTTACAGTAACTAACTCCAGGGACAGTCCTCTGGAGCAGCTCAGGGTGAAGTGTCTTGCTCAGGGGCTCAGTGGTGGCAGCCTGGTGTAGAACTCACAACCTTCCGCTGTTCTATTTGGAAGCCTGACCACTAGACCACCACCATCGCTTTGAGCCCAACAAGAAGTCCCTGCATCTGTTTGTGTCCCGCTAAGTGTATTAGAGGAAGACACTGAGCATGCTACCTGGCTGCTCATTGGATAAGAATATAAGCATGTTTGTGATGCAAACTCACAGAATTTCTCATAGTTTACCAAAAATACTGCATTAAAATGTATGTTTTGTGGACGACCCCGGTGCGCAGCTCTGACAGGCAGTCACGGCTTCCATGGAAGTCATGGCGTAGGACTTTGTGGGGCATTTTTCGGCCGGCGTCGTACTTGGATTTGAATTTCCTCATCCTGGAAAACAGACAAAAACGTCATCACTGTATTGACATTAGGATGATTGCATCTGTGGTATTAAGTCATAAGGTAAGCACTGATGATTACATTGATTTACGATGAGCTAATGATGTCGGTTTTATACATACTGTTTCAGCAGTGTCTGCTGTCTCCTCTTCTTCAGTCTGCTCACTGCCGGCGGTGAACGCTTCAAAGTCAGAGAGAGCGCTTTCCACCGCCTCCTCATCATAGTCTGTCTGGTAATCATCAGACAGTTCCTCTGAAGGCAGGGAAAACAGGAGACAACATGGACATCCATTTTTCCTCATTTTTTAAATGAATACGTAAAAAAAACGTCCAATTTGAAATCATAAAACTATATTAATTATATAGCTTTTAATAAGGATAGTAGACACGTTTCTTTTATATAAAAAAAGCCCTCGTTATCCTTAAACTTCTGATAGCATTTCAGGATGAACATAAGGTCCCTTGTTTGTCACCTACAGATCAAAACATCAGAATTTCAAAGAAGCTCCACAGATGTTGGCTCCTGTAATTTCATTAGGGGTTTTATAAGATACTACCCACAACTGCATACTGCAAATCTAATATAAAATCTAAATAAAATATTTTAACTAACCATCGATCACGGCATTCTTGACAGGTTCGATTCTCGACACTATCTCTGCCAGGTCAGTGAAGGAGGCGTTCGGACAGGTGACCACCTGAAAGATACAAACTGCATCACTCCAAAGAAGACTTTAAATCAGCTACAATCTCACTGTCTTCTTACTCCTTTTGATGATACATTTAGAACAGACATCAATTGGCATCAATAAGCGCCCCTATTTTTTCCATCTGTGTAGATCAAGTGCAGTGACTTCACCTATTTGATAATCCCATGGCTTGCCGTGACACCAATTACACCAAAGTGAGTGGGAATTAAATCATACATTTGGTATGAAGCTTTCTGCTTATGCCTCAAGGTACACAAACCACCACTTAGTGCAAACACTGGCAGTTCTGTGTGATATCTGATGGGTGATCTTCTCCCACTTAATATGTTTGCATAAAAATGCAAAGTCTGACAGCAATGCAATTAAAGGTACACTGTAACCTTTGTTGCCACTCGTGGCCCTGTAGAGCGATGCTTGAGAGTAAATCCTGGTATTGTGTATATCTTGCATGCCACAAGCATCGGTGACGTGTAGAGGAGGGTACTGCATATCAATAAGTGATGGCATTAAAGCCTCTTAGAAGGTAGCAATGCACCAATAATAGAAAAGAAGACAGTAAGCATGTAAACAATTCAGGTTTCATTCGAAGGAGCCATAAGGCGGGAATTGCATTCAACATGTTTGCTGGGCCTTGATGGTGCATGGACTGAATCACTGCAGCTAGAGCACACATGTTTCTGGTTACCTGATGAATAGAACTTGTATTATAATATGTTTGTCTCTAGCTGCTACATGCTTCACAAACCTCACTTATTATCTTTGTCTGTGTGCGGTTTGGTGCTGGACACATAGCGTCGGTTTGTCAGAGCTTGTTTACTGCAAACTAATAAGAGTAACTAATGAATACTTGAGTCAATCTGGGGGATAATAATAATATAATAAAAATAATAAAGGGTGGACAGTAAAGCTACAGCTGTGAGGTGAAATAGGCTGATGGCACCATGGATTTTAGTACTATTTTACATTATGCAGGTGATTCAATCTACTGTAAAGATAGCACATCAGCACCACTGACTCTTTAACCTGAAGTAGAAAACTAACACTGAACACATCATCAATGACTTTACTTTCCCAACTAGCTTAAAAGATACTGGATCGAGCAACAGCTTCTCGTTCTGTTCACCGCATCCTCTCTTACTGTACGGTACGGCAGCACGGACAGTCAAACACGGGGAAAACAAACCGAGCCATCAGGACTCTGAACTCCTCCCTCGAGCCCCCTCCTCACATACCACTGAGACTGCCATGAGTGTCTGATGTTGTTCATTTATGCATTTGCACTGCAAAGAATAACACTGCACTGAAAACACATTCCACCAGTCCTGGTCGTGTAGCCAATAAACCAACACACACACACACACACACACACACACACACACACACACACACACACACACACACACACACACACACACACACACACACACGTCTGTCATTATAGTATGATTAGACATTTGTGTGAATTCATAATTAATTAGCATATGAATTTCAAGTGTTTTGTGAGGTCACAGTGACCTTGACCTTAAACCATCAAAATCTAATCAGTTGATCATGTTTGTGCCAAATTTGACGAAATTCCCTCAAGGTGTTCCTGAGATACTGCATTAATGAGGATGGAGCCTAGTCTAGGTTAGTGGTGTCTGTAGTTTGCACTCACATGGCCAGTTTTGGTCTTGTGGAACTCCTCCTGATGTTTGTCCTTACGCATGCTGTCCACCACACCACTGCGCTGCCACACATCAAACAATGTCTTCCCGTGCTGGTATCCCACCTCCTACAGCCACAGTGAAGGAGGGTCAGAGGGAGATTCTAAGCCACCAGATGGATGAGACATGGGCAATAGCATTGAGGAACAGAGGGGGAACTCACAGCGATCTCGTCAAACTTGCCGAACTCAAGTGTGCCGTAGTGGTCGATGGGTGGCCGAATGTACTCGCAGTATTCACTGTCTTTGACCTGTTCCAGCTGCTGCACACAGCAGACATAAGCAAGCCGGGTTTGGATCTCTGCCATGTTTAGGACCTGGGAGGTAAAACGAGTTGAATGTAACAGGGCTGCGAAGGCCGATACTGATCTTCAGAGTCCCTACATTTTACTATTCTCACATACTCTCTAATATTTCTCTAAAATAAGCTCAGCATTTTCCTACTTTACTTTTCTATATTTTTTTGGTAAATGGCACACAAGAATAACTACAGAGGACATCCGAGATGAAAGTGTACCTTGATTTTCTCAGCCAGAGGGTTGAAGCGTTTCCATAGCAGCCACCAGCCGTTCAGGGAGTCACCATAGTTGGTCAAGTTGGTTTCATCCCGACTTCCAACATCAATTGCAATCACAACCTTGGCCCCCATAGAGCGAGCAACATCGGCTAGATATCAAATGAGACAAACACATTTATCCTCTCAGGCCCTGATAATCTGTTTTTTCAATGAGATTCTAATTGGGAGCGATGAGGTCTGACATGATTACAGCAAGTTACAACTGCTTTGGTCATTTTCACATGAGAGATTTATGTTTTTATTCATGTTGGTAGTCAGTCAAAATGATCACACAACACCCACAAAATTCTACTCTGATTAGCTGAGCTTTTGACTGTTAGTTAATATTTGTCAAGAGTCTATGGATGTTATTGTTACAAACTTAAACTTTGATTGTTGCTTATTGATTCATGAATATTTAATGTTAAAGAGGAATACTTTGATTTTACACAACAACGTCTGCTTCCAGGTGTTGGGGAATACTACTACATATGTGAAACAGGTTGTATAGAGTCTTTTGCTGATAAATGTCCTCAAGTGATGTCACTTGAGTCAGCACTGGTTGAGATTGAAGACTGAAGAAAGAGAATCTTGGGGTGTGAAGTTAGAAATATGTATGAGGCTCCAGGCTACATTAGCCACTACTTGCATAACATACCCGAATCTCCGACCAAATTGTCAACGGTTGAGTTGCATTGTGGGTAAAGTAGGCGGCAGGTTTTGACAAAGAAGAGTTTGTGGAATGAAAAAAGACTGCAGCATCGATCCTTTTGTTTTAGCTGTCCATCGTGAGTCTGACAATGTTATAGGACTGGGCTAATCAGTGGAGTACTCTGAAGTACACCTAAAGAAAGACTACATATTCTTTACATGTTAATCAAAGTTATTTTGTCCAACGCAAAGTTGCCTCTGCAAAGGACCCGTTTCCCTTATTGTTGGCATTTTATTTTTTGTATTGATGCCAAATGTCTGCCATCATGTGAGATTTATGAAGGTTCTTGAATATCTCTTTAGAAATGTGTCACCATGGTGGACGGCAGCATCCGTCTCTCATCATTGGTCTTGTTGAGTCAAATATTACAACCAAGTTTCCCTTTCTGAAGTGAAATTCTTCAGCTTCCTATTTAATTGTCCCTTTATAGAGGATACAAATGTGTTAAGGTTGTTTTACCCACAATATTATTAAAATTTCAATTAATAGTTCATTTAAAAAGGCTTTTCAGTGTTCAGTTGACTGAATTACTTTAGAAAAAGCAAGTGTTCCTATATCTTGTTATAGAATATATAATTCCTACTCCTGTGAAGCACAAGCAGTCAAAATACCACCTCTGTATGTCCCTCACCCGGCAGGTTGTTGATGTAACCTCCGTCCATGAGTAAATGTCCATCTTTGGGATCACAGAGAGGCGGCAGGTAACCAGACAGTGACATACTGGCCCGGATATACCGCCACAACGAACCTTAAGATGAGAGACAAGTGGTTAACAGGTTGACAAATATAAAAAAAAGACTTAGTAGAAAGAGATAGCTGACGTTAAGCAGTATTAGAACCAGCTTTACATTAAATATCCCAAGATATAAAGCACCATAGGAGCGTTATTTACATTAAATTGCATACACATTGGTGCCCATGTTTCTCCACCCTCCAGGTAACCATTTGCTTCATTCAATTCAGTAAAACTGTGTTTAAAAAAAAAAAAATGCTATCAGAGGGGATTCCAAAAATGTAAATGTATTGATATTTTGCAATCCTCAAAACTAAGTAGCTGGATGTTTTTAAAATGAAATTAGAAAAATAAGTGTTTGAAGGTGCACAGACCGTCCGTGTGCACTCTCATGGAGGAAGCTGTGATATCTGTTGTGATGTTGAAGTACGGCAGCCACAGGTCCTAGCAGAGGAACGGTGGTAAAAGCAGAGAGAAATAACATTAGTAATGAAGCATCAGCCCATTATTAGTGAGAGATAACATCTCATTAGTGTTTACTGTTGCCTTGTAAAAAATGTACCATCTGTATTTGATGCTATTCTTGTTTCAACCCACAGAAATGTGCTAACAATGAAATATTCTCACAGAACACCTAATGAACACATAGCTCCTCACATTAAAATCAAGTGCGCATTTCAGGTGTGAAATAAAGGTGACAAGATTGACTGCACTTTCAGCAGTGGAAACTAAATTAAAGTAATGCTGCATAATGTCATAATAAATACTCTGATAAACACAAACCAATGATCTCTTAAATTTGGCTAAATCTAATAATCCCTTCTGCCTCACTGTCTAGCTCTCGTTCTTTGTCTGTTTGGATCATTTGTATTAAAGAAACCCCTCACCTTACCTCTATCTGTTTGCCCTTGAACACAGAGCTAATGCTGGAGTTAAAGGAAGCTCCAGAAAACATAGAGGTAACAGGGTAGGTCAGATCCAAGATCTTCTTAAATAAAGAGGTCATATCCTGAGAAAGAAAAGAAGTTACAAAGGGAAATGAAGAAAAGTGTGTATTAAACTTAGAAATAGAAATTACAAAAGGAAAACTAGTGTCAAGAAGAGAAAAGTCTTGATAAATATTAGAGCGTTTGTCATAATAACAAGACCAAAATCTTGATGAAAACCATTTCTTTTTTAATAATAATAATGACGTAGATCTAAATTGTAACATTCATCTTTTCAAATTGAGTGAGAGTTTTGTGCTTTCTTATCTTGATTATAATGTCAACACACCATGGCCCACTCACGAGCCCGGACCCTCATGCGACTGTTGCTCTTCTCCTCAGCGTACAGCGCTCCCATGAAGGAGCCGATGGAGGTGCCACCCACCATGTCGACGGGAATCTCCGCCTCATTCAGAGCCCGCAGAATACCAACTTGAGAGCAACCCCTGAAAAGAGACATCAAATAACATCACATGATGCACAGCATATCACATTTTGTTAATCAAAAACGTTAATTCTAAGAAGTACATCTGTCTCATATTTACAGTCTTTTCTTTTCAAAAGATCTGGATAATGTAATCAGTAGTGAAACTATAACACACATTTCCAGTTTGACTTTGTTGTGATTACCTTGAGATTGCAAGGGGAATAATACATTAGACATTACAATTACATGAGTGAACCTTAGCCTGATTGTTCACCAGAGTATCATAAATGTAACAAAAGGGTTCAGCGAATGTGCACAACCAAGAAAGGTTTCTTTAGTGTTCACCATCGCAAGAACGTCTAACATTTTGTCAGGTAGTAAAACTAGCAGACGGACCAGGTGAAGATGCCTCTGAGAGAAGTGGTCTTGTCTCGTGGGAATGTTAACAGAAAGTTTAAGCCTTGGCCTGTGGGATAACTTTATTAAGGCTTTGTTAATTGGTAACAATCAGAAAGGCTAAGGCTGATATTTTGGAGGAGGGAAGCAAATTGCCTTAGAAGGGTATAAACCATAAGGATGTTTTGAGAGAAGAAACATCCTTGGCTGGAGGGAGCATGAACAAAAAAGGAGACACTAGATAAGAGCACTCCAAGGTATAAAAAAGGTGAACAGCTTTCAAATCAGTTTGCACATTGCGAACTAACCTTTGTCTTGTCTACCATGCTCTGAGCATTAATTAAGTGTGACAATACTGCAAGAGATTTTTGTCTTTTTTTGTCAGAGTAGAACTGCAAAATTGACACAAGATATAATGTGGCAAATCCTTCGTGGGAGGACAAGTGAGACGCCAGGTTAATATCATCACGGCTAAGTTTCTTTGTCCTTTGTCTAAATACCTTTTCCTTATCTGACGTGTATACTTTCCATTCCTGTCCACCACTCATCTTGTAGATACTATAGACACTCTCAACATCTCTGTAAACTCCACACACACCCAAACCTTATCACAGGGGGCCTATGGAACTGCCAGTCAGCACTCTGGCTACGCCTCCTTGCAATCTCTGGACTTTCTTGCTCTCACTGAAACTTAGATCACACCAGAGAACACCACTATCCTTCCTTGGCCTATTACCTCACCCACACACCTAGACCCACCGGCAGAGAGGGTGGTACTGGTTTGTTTATCTCAAATGTCTTACTGTGTCCGTTACTCATCTATATTGTACTCTACTGCACACCAGGTCCTGTCTGAGAATTATTTGAGGAATTACACATCCTCCTATCAAACATCCCTGAAAATGGCCCCCTGCTTGTACTTCTCGGTGACTTTAACATCCGACAGAACATCTGACCACATTTCCTATCTTCTTCTCCCCCTCCCCCTTTACTCACAAAGCTGGATACCAACTCGTTCTGATATTCACCAGGAACTGCTCTACCACTGCCCTCTCTGCTACGCTTCTTCATGTCTTTGACCACTTCTTCATATCTTAAGGCACACCAAGCCGATTATCGGCCGTCGCTTAATGTCCTGCCGTTGGTGAGCGTCTGTCGGCCTAGTTTTCGTGTTGTGTCCTGCACTGTCGGAAAAAGATGTCACCCTGATTGGCTGTTCTGCTTTAGCGAATCAGTGCACGAGAAGAGAAATGGACTTGAGGAAAAGAAACAAACGACTAAAGTCAAGAGGGCACACACAGGGCGGAAAGGAAATTGCAGAAGTCCAAACTCTCTGAGGACCTCCTTGCCTACTGATCTCTTCTCTCCTCTTTCTCTGCATCCTTTTCTGCAGCTAAAAGCTATTTCTTTCAATCTAAAATTCAATCTTCTTTCTCCAACCTCAAAAATCCTCTTCTGTACCCTCCTTGATCCCAGATCCTCCCTCCTCTCTTCTGCCGAATGTCTTTGTTAACTACTTTGTAAAAAAGATGGAAGACATACGCTCCTCATTTACCCACCTGCTGACAGAACCTGTCCTCTGTCCATATCTTCATCTCTCACTCTAACTTCCTTTTAACCCCTCTCTTCTAATGAGGTACTAACCCTGGTTACCTCAACACCACCCAACTACCTGCCCTCTTGACACTCCCCTCTCACTTTCTTCAGTCTATCGCTCCTGACCTCCTTCCTTTCCTCATCAATACCTCTTTGTCAACTTGCTGTTTTCCTAACTGTCTAAAAGCAGCTGGAGTGAACGCTCTTTTAATTAAACCCACACACAACCCTTGTAATGCAAAGAATTACAGACCTGTCTATTTTTTTCTAAAACCGTTGTGCGTGCTGTCTTCATTCAACTTCCTGCATATCCCCACCAGAACAACCTTCTTGACCCCCACCAGTCTGGTTTCAAGGCAGGCCACTCAACTGAGACTGCCCTCCTTACCGTCACAGAAGTGAACCAGAAGCTCCTCTCCTCCCTCCAAGAACTGCGCGTATCAGCTCTGCACCCTCCCTGTTCACATCCTACCTCAAGACCTTACAGAGTAACTTGGAGAGAAGCTGTGTCTGAATGTTGTGGCCTCACTACTGTGTCCCCATCTTCTTAACTCTCTACACCAAATCACTTGGCTCTGTTATTAACTCACATGGCTTTTCCCATCACAGCTAGACAGATGACACTCAACTGATTCTGACGGCTGCTCCAATCCAATTGAAGACAATAGTACTTATTATCACCGATCTCGTGCTGTGAATGGCTCAGGATCATCCTACATCCAGGACATGGTCAAACTATACATCCCAGTCTGTTCACTACGTTTTTCTACTGCCAATCGGCTTTCTACTCCCTCACTACAAACAGGGCAAGGCTATCTCTCTACTTAGTCTTGACTGTTTGTTGTCCTGGCTTCACAATGGTGGAACAAACTCTTCATTGACATCAGAACAGCAGAAACTTTTTTGCACTTTTTGGTTGTACCCTCATGGTTGACTATACTTATTATAAGTCCCTTTTAATAAAAGTGTTGGGACTTAATTCACCATGATCCTCTATGGGTGTGAAAACCCCAAACCCCTTCCTGTGTCTGCATTTGGAAGTGCCCTAAACTCCGCCTGAGGACTCAGTAAGGATTGGTTATTGTAGCCTGTGACCCATGACGTCACCGGGTCAACAAAACCACAACCTCAGCGATGTTTGCTCTCTTTCTCTAGGAGAGAAAGGCACTAAATCCATCGGTGCAGGACCAGCTATTAGCATTACACCTGCTGCAGTCATACTGTATGTGGCCAGGTGGCTCAGGTCATAGCTGAGGGGAATACAGTCCCTACCTTGTCAAAGCTCCAGGACAAGGCAAAGCAGTGAGAGACAGAAACAGATCAATCAGAACAGACCTACGTATTGGAATATACAGATTTTGCACACCATGTATTGATGTAAATTGACAATTAATACAATTAATTGACAACAATTAACACTTAATGATTTGTTTGCTTTTTTGTATTAATATTTCTTTATGTGGATTAATACATTCTTTATTTTCTCTTATCATTCTAATGCTTAACTAATTTTATGCAAATGCAGTGATGAGTCCTTAATGTAATGCACATAAGGTAAAAAAAATAGTCCCATGGTAACACTTTATAATAACAAGTATAAATCATTAATAAAAGGGAAATTGATAGTTATTCAACTTTAGTTAATAGTTATTTTACAGCAACTTATTTTACAGTAATGTTATTTATTAATTTATTATGTTATAATATTTTTATCAATTATTAGTAATATATACTATATATACACTATATACTATACTTTGTTATTTTGTCCTTAGTTTGTGTAATATAAAATAATTAGTTTGTAAATTATATCATAGCTGATAAGAGACGATAACAGTTGCATTGCGATTACATTACCATTTATTAACAGTTTATTGTTGCACACCTTATAACATTTTATATACTATATTAAGTATTTGTTAATGAATACTAAATTATTTGTAAACTTTTAAGAAATTGTTCATCAAACATCTATAAACATTACATAGACAGATGGACCAGAAAACAATTATTAATTATTGCCAAAGTATTAACTATCTAAATAATGTTTATAGATGCTTTACAAATTATTTATTGACCATTTAACAAGGTATTATAATCATCAGTTGCAACTTTATAATAGCCATCCAAATAATGTTTATCGACGGTTTACAAACCAATTATTAACCATTAACAAAGTGTTACAAAAATCTGGTCCATAATGTTTAAAGATGTTTTGCAAACAATTTCTTAATCATCATTAACAAATACTATAAATTACTATAGTATAAATAGTATATACAATGTTATAAAGTGTGCAACAAAAAACTGTTAAAATACTGTTTGTTAACAGTTAAATGACTACAAACTAAAGTTAACTATCAATTTACCATTTATTAATTATGGTTATTATAGTGTTACCAAAATGTAATATAATCTATGCTTTCTCAAACTTTTTATTACGAAATAAATTACAAAATTGATAGTAGCTATCGTAAATGGAGTGGGATCAGGAATTCAAATCTATAGCAATGTAGCCTATTGTTACCTCTCATATGTTGCAAAATGCTACGACTGTAATCTGTGTCTTTGATGATGAATGATGAATTCTACAAATGCAAGTGATTGTGTGATGAGGTGCAGTAATAGATTCATTCATACTGTGTAACGTTGGGCCTGTAATGAGTTTCTGTGCTTTTCTTCATGGCTATTTGTTCTACACATATCGACATACTGTGTACCTGTCTACCTTTGTGTTGATTTGTTAGTGTGGGCCGGCTAAAGCTATTTCAGAGTCTAGGACAGACTGTTAGATTAGCGTTGATGAATGTGTCGCTTTGGCTGCTGTCCGTGTGTGTGTGTGTGTGTGTGTGTGTGTGCTTGTGTGTGTGTGTCACAAGCGTTGGCTTAATTTTTAGGGTTAGGGCCCATGAACTACAGCGGGTAAAATAAGTATTGAACACGTCACCATTTTTCTCAGTAAATATATTTCTAAAAGGTGCTATTGACATGAAATGTTCCCCAGATGTCGGTAACAACCCATGCAATACACACATGCAAAGAAACCAAAACAAATAAGTTCA
Source organism: Bovichtus variegatus (assembly GCA_943593645.1). Lineage (NCBI taxonomy): Eukaryota > Metazoa > Chordata > Actinopteri > Perciformes > Bovichtidae > Bovichtus > Bovichtus variegatus. Next base: position 1,396,097 of record CALSCE010009381.1, read on the forward strand.
GAAATGAAGTTATGTGTAATAAAATGGAATGACACAGGGAAAAAGTATTGAACACGCTTACTGACATTTATTTAATACTTTGTACAAAAGTTGGTAATGGCGCTTCAAGACGTCTCCTGTATGGAGGAACTCGTCACATGCGTTGCTCAGGTGGGATTTTGGCCCATTCTTCCACAAACAGTCTTCAAATCTTGAATCTTCCGTGAGCCTCTTCTATGAACTCTGATCTTTACTTCTTTCCATAGCTTTTCTATTGGATTCCAGTCAGGTGATTGGCTGGGCCAGTCTAGCAGCTTAATTTTCTTTCTCTGAAACCAACAGAGTGTCCTTGGTTGTGTGTTTGGGATCATCGTCTTGCTAAAATGTCCACCCTCGTTTCATCTTCATTATCCTGGTAGATGGCAGCAGATTTTTATCAAGAATGTCTCGGTACATTTCTCCGTTCATCCTTCCTTCAATTATATGGAGCTTGCCAGTCACAGTTAGTGTGTTTGGAGTGTGTGCAGTGCCATTTGACCTCCAAACATGGTGTGTATTATGGCATCCAAAGAGTTCAGTTTCTCACAGTATTTCACAGGCTTGTCTAAATGTTGTGCAGCAAACTTTAAACGAGCTTCAACATGCTTTTTCTTCAGCAGTGGAGTCTTGCGTGGAGCGTGCATACAGGCCATGGCGCTTGAGTGCATGACTTATTGTTTTCTTTGAAACACTTGTACTTGCTGATTCCCGGTCTGTCTGAAGCTCTCCACAAGTGCTCCTTGGCTCTTGGACTCTTCTGATCATTCTTTTCACTCCTCTGTCAGAAATCTTGCGAGGAGCACCTGGTCGTGACTTGTTTATGGTGAAATAATGTTCTTTCCACTTCTGGATTATGGCCCCAACAGTTTTTTCTGGAACATTCAGAAGTTTAGAAATCCTTCTGTCACCAACGCCATCAGGATGTTTTGCAACACTAAGGTTGTGAAGGTCTTGAGAGCGCTTTGCTTTCACCCATCATGAGATGTTTCTTGTGTGACACCTTGGTGATGAGAGACCTTGTTAGAGACATCAGCTGGGACTGAACCAGCTGATATTAAGTTGCACTGACATCAGGCAGGACTGCTTTCTGATTACTGATAGATGCTATCTGGTGTCTGGGCTTTCCATGCCTTTGTGCACCTCCCTTTCTTCATGTGTTCAATACTTTTTCTCTCTGTCATTCCATTTTATTACACATAACTTAATTCATGGACATCTATGGTTTGGTTTCTTTGCATGTGTGGATTGCATGGGTTGTTACCGACATCTGGTGAAGATGTCATGTCAATAGCACCTTTAGAAATATATTTACTGAGAAAAATGGGGACGTGTTCAATACTTATTTTACCCGCTGTATGTTACGCTGCTGCTTCACTACCATTGCAGTCAGCTTCTCCCGGTTGAGATTCCTGCATTGTTCATCTTTCAGGAGGTTTTTACCGGGAGTAGATTTATCCACAGAGGTCTAGTCCTCTCCAAAAAAAGATTAACCCGGTAAAAACTCAGATTAAAGCAGTTTCAAGTTAAAAACCAGTGTTTCTCGGACACTGCTTGGCAGAAACAGGATGGAGGCGCTGCGAGCTAACCGCTAGCATTTACTCAGCTTGTTTCTCAGATAACTCGGGATCCATGGTTCCGTTGACAAATATCCTTTTTTCGTTTAAAATATATAGTTAAAAAAGACCAAGATCTAAAAAGTGTATCATACAAATGTGGCTTAAAACTGAATAAAAAAGTACAATTATGAAAGCTTCTGGAAGACAACCAACGCTGACACATACTCAAAGGCACCCACTGAATTGGAGTGTTACTTTGATTAAAAAGACAGATTTCTATAGGTTTGAAAGTTGTTGGAAACATTTGTAACGTTTGTAAGTACACAACTCAACAACATAGAAAACATGTCTAGTGATTTAGAAATGTTACATATTTAAAAAATATAGCTAATATGTGGAGACGTATTCACATTGTGATTTCATGGTATATAATTGCTCCTTGAGGCTAAGTCTTACAATGCTGGTATATTGAACGTGTTTGTATATAAAGCCAAAATACCTGGCGCCCCCTCCACCCAGCACAAGGGCGATGCTGTTCCCTGTCAGGATCCTGGCCAGACGAGAGAAGTCAGAATGACGATCTGGACCTTTTTCTAACACACGCTGGTACAACTCTCTCTGAAAAAACACACACACAGACACACATACACACACACATAGACACACATACACACACACATAGACACACACATAGACACACACACAGACACACACACAGACACACACACAGACACACACACACACACACACACACACACACACACACACACACACACA
>CALSCE010009381.1:1398457-1413457 GCA_943593645.1 Bovichtus variegatus
ACACACACACACACACACACACACACACACACACACACACACACACATGAAGCATTTGCTAACTAGTATAGAACTGCCCATAAAAGACTTGCTTGGGGATTAGTACCAGCTTAGGTAAACTTCTCCGGGAGAACACTCTGCGGGGGCAGGACAGGTGATGGTGTCTGGAGATCCAGCTCCGCATGTTCAGCCACTCGGCTGTCCCTTTGGGTGCTGGGCCATCCTCCCTGTGCAGCAACACCAACTGCTTCTGAGCACGAACTGCACTGCCCTCCAGCATTCGCTCCAACTACAGGTGGAGAAGAGGAGAAGAAGCTGATAGCTTCCACTCAGCTCATTGGGGACATCCATTGCAGAATGGTGGTTCATACAGTGATGATGGTATGGCTGAAGTCAAAGTGACTTGTCTTACTTACTTCCCCCACCCATAATTTCATTATTTCCTCTGAATTCCCCTGAAAATTAACATTTTTTGAAACCTCTTTTTTTACAGGTAAAACAATCTCTGATTGTACTTATCTGTTTACTTTGGACATTCAAAGAACTTTTAGGATTTGAATCAAGTTTTGATTTGTCACTTCCAGTGTGGAGAAGTTCCCCAACAAAATTAGTCTCTACAACTTGACAGAATGGTTTGAATGTTTGGCATCGTAAAGTTTTGGGGAGTGAAATACCTGTCCCTGCTCCAGTCCTACTATGTGATTCAGGCTGATGTGTGTTAGCACCAGGCGGCAACATCATTGCAAAAAAAAAGTCATATTGTACAGAAGTCTATGAGGAAAGGACCTCACTTGATTTATTACCTCAGTAAATGTTTTCCTCATAAAATTATGGTCTCAATCGCAGAACTATGAACACATTTAGAGAAAAATAGAAGATAAAGCATTGTAAACTGACCTCACCCACGGTGGGCTCCTGCTCCCCCAGTCCCACAATGATGATGCAGTCAGCCTGGCGGATGCAGCGCTGGGTCCAAGGCGTGAGGCCAGAGTCAGACTGGTAGAGGACGATGCGATGGATGTCCTCCTGCTGCCCAAGCCAGCTGGACAGACGATACTCATGGACACTTAAAAAAATTAGGTACAAATATGAGACAGTTTGTAACATATTACCTGTTACCTTATGTAATGTATATAACCGGTCACTGGAAATTAAATAACATCTGTTAAACAAATCTGTCTGTATCTCAAGAAGTACTTAAATCATTAAAATAAGTAACAGTTGTATTACTGTGAATATTTACATCTGTCTTAATCAACGTCTTGTTTTCAGAAAGAACCAAACATATTAATCAGCAATGCCTCATAGGACTTCAAAAAATCTGAACTTATTACTTATTGACTTTTTAATCACGCAAATGTGTACCTGTCCAGAGCAGCAGAGCCTAGGCGCTGTTTGATTATGTCACTGGTCAGGAGTAGAGTGGGGCCTTCAGAAAACAGAAACACATCAAAATAGTTTTTAAAACAGGACCTATGACATTGCTGTGAATGAAAGAATGAAAGTGTAGTACAACGTATCATGGTGCAGATTCTAGAGTGGATCCTTCCAGCCCCTAAAAGTGGATTCAGTATGCGATTGTAAATTTGTCTTTGACATTTGACATAGTGGGTCTTTACTTTTGTATATATCGAGAAATCATGACTCTTCAGGTAACCTGTGTGTGTGTGTGTGTGTGTGTGTGTGTGTGTGTGTGTGTGTGTGTACCAATGCCACTGAGTGCATGCTGCAGTTCCAGAGCGAAGGCAGTGAGGGGAACGTCGTCAGATACAGGCAGGATGGACACAGTGGACAGGTTGGAGGCTGGATTCCCAGCATCCCACTTGCTGGTGGGGGTGTGGAGAGCCAGACTACGCGCTGCAGGGCAGAGGAGTGGCATTCTCATTGGATATTTTAGACAGAAAATAACTTTTTTCAACAACGCTGTTAAATGTATGAATATTCATCAACTTGATATCCACATGACAACTGATAATGTTCCTATTTTTGGTAGAGTACATAAATTCAGTCCCATTCAGGGTTATTATAGTAAAAGAAAACAAAAAGGTTCAACATTCAATTCAAAACTAAAATAAGCAATGAAAAATATTGTTTTTCAAGAAAAGCTCAACTGAAATTATATTTCCTGGTTAAAAAAAAAAATCAATAAATTAAATAAAAATGCAAGTAAATTCATTTCAGTTTTAATTTTTTTTAGTTGCAATATATCACTAGCGAAAAAAAGGAGACAGCATGAATTTACGTCAACTCTCATGACATCGAACCACAGAAATTAAACAGACTTGACATTCCAGGAGATGGAACTATGACGCTTCACAATTAAGCCCCAGTGTGTTTCACATGCAGTCTCGTCTTGTTGAATTAAATAACAAGCACAAGATCTAAATATTCTAGCAGATCAAATGCCATTTACTCAAGCTTTTCAGCTCAACTCTAATGCCGTTTTCTTTTGAAAGTGAAAGAGGACTCAAGTTAATTACCAAATCAAAAGACTTAAACATTATTGTATTCCTACACAGTTCTCCAAATATGTGTTTTCTATGTATTTGAACCTACATACTTTTGAGACATTATACCTGGCCCTAACAAAAAGAAACTAAAACTACTATAAAACTGTAACTAAATATAGAAAAACTCAAACTAAACCTTTCTGAAACACGGAAACAGAACTAAAACTTGCATACGCACTCTGGAAACTAACTAAACAAAAATAAAATCAAAAAGTCTAAACTAAACTAATTGAAAATTGAAAATATAACCTTGATCCATCCTGACACACACTAACAAAAAGGTGACGTAATTACCAGCCAAAGGTCCCTTGACCTGCTGCATGTTGCCCAGGATCTTCTGTCCCAGCAGATGAATGAGCCTGGTGACGACCTGAGGATACCTCCTCTTGATGGAGTTCAGAGCCCCTTCAGGTAGCTTGGCAAGCTCGGAGTCCCTGACGGCGTGGACTGTGGTGGCTCGGTTCATGTGGGTCAGGGCCTCAACCTGCCACAAAAGAAAGTTTCAGTGCAATGTCCTCAATCTTTAGATTGTGTCTGGTTAGCAGTTTCTGACCACTCACCACACCAATGAGATCCCCACGGCCATACTCTCCAGCCAGCTCCTTCTTCCCATCATCCTTTGCGATGACAGAGCGCAGTCTGCCACTGAGGACGATGAAGGTGCTATCTGACTTGTCTCCCTGTCTAAAAACAATAAGGCAATCAAAAACAACTAAATCAGACATTTCCCACATTATATTCATTTAGTTATCATTTATTTTTATTTCTCATACTTATATGGATTTACATTTGATTCAACAGCGCTTCATGGCACTAAAGGTCACCTTATATCACACAAGATCAGCACAAAACAATAGGCAACAAAACACCAGCAAAAAGAAAAAAATCCATGAAATCAACAATAAAACTACTACTATATGAGTGACTATAATTTATGAACTATTTTCTTTGTTGTATCATGTTACTAGTTGTTCTAGTGTCTCCAAAAGGTAAACAAAGGACTGTTTTTAAAGTGTAATAAAGTTTATTAAAATATATCTCATTAGTGTTGATATTAATTGTTTCAGTAAGAAGCCCATCAACAGCTCCATAGAGCTGATACCTGTAGACGGCACGGCCAGCCTCCACAGCCATCCAGTCCAGGGCGAAGTCAATCTGTCTGACAAAAGGTGACACTCTCTTCACCACAGTGTGAGCTACGTTCAACACCACCCTGGGATCCTCACGCATCATTCTGCAAAGTAAAAAAAAAAACACGCATTTGTTTGCATCCCAGTGGTGTGATGGGAAGAACCCACTTTGGAATCCCCAAAAAAATGACTAAATGCTGTGTTTGTGAGCTTGATCCTACTCATAGAAGTGGGCCTTGGATATGGAGAGGAAGGTGCAGTCTCTGTGAGCTCGGACAGTGAAGATGAGGGGCTCCCCCGTGAGAACAGCCAGGTGACCCACCATCTCCCCTGGGTGGGAGACAAACAGCAGGGTCTCTTCCTCACGGTCTATCATACGCTGGTAAACATGAAGCGCCCCCGAGATGATAAATGCCACGCTCACATCCTGGAAGGGATTTGGAGAAGAAAAGTAAGACATGATGTCGATGAGGATTACACATTTGTGTAAAGAAAGGTGGGAAAAGGAAGGGAATGTGGAACCTCCTGCAGAAGCTTGGGGAAACGATGTTATTTCAATGGTGTTCATTAAGCTTAATGCAGAGAATATTTGTTAAATTATGATTCTGGATATGTCTTGTCTAGTGTTCCTGTGTGGCTGTCTTTTTTAACAAATTTAGGAAACTTCAGACCAATCAACTGCTGTTCAATCAGTGGCACCGTAGGCTTCAAAAGGCCCTTTCGGTATGCTGGTGACGTGATACACAATCTTTGCCAATGGAACACAATGATAACACGCCAAGAAACAACCCAAGGGTGCCGACAAAGGCAGGAGCAAAGAAGTCTGTTCGCAAAAAAACATGGGTATTAATCATGCAGGTTTCAAACTTTTAACAAAAATAACAATGAACATCTTAATTGGCGTTGTGTTTATATAATTTTAAAGTTAACACAGGGTGCAAAATAAAACTTTTTTTGTCCAACGGCAAAATGGCTAATGAATCTCAATATCTTACTATTGTTTTTTTTGGCTGAAGTGAAGTGAAGCAAAGTGGTGTGAACATAGCATACCACTGAAGCAGTGAAATCAGAAGTGTTATCAAAGTGGAGATGTTGTTCTCTATAGAGGCAAATCATGTTTATGTAAGAATAAAAGACATCATTTAGCAGTAAAAGAATAAATAATCTAACATAGCCGTGTCCTGGCTATCGTTTATTGAAAGATACACATGCATTTGGTGCTTTAATAAACTGTGTGTCCTACAGTGAACAACACACTTACCTGGTCTCCCTGGTGAGCCACAACAGTACCGGCTTTGACTTGTCGAAGATTCACCCTCCCCTCCAGAAGACTGGGGTCCTGATGAAACATAAACACAGGGAAATGTCTTTTCACCAGTCTGTCTGAAGTATCCAGTTATAACTGCCTCACCAAACATGGATTCAGAATTACAAAACAGTTGCCAGATCACCGAAACAAACTATATTTATTATTAGTATAATATTTTGCAGATTTTTCACAGTATTTCACTGTTGTGGTTACATTTTTCCATGTGTAAAACAAGAATTAGAATGAAATATTCTAAACCGGTGAATTTAGTGTGTTACAGTTTGTAACACTAATACAGGTAGTTTGTACGCTACCTGTATTTGGATGACCTGCAGCAGATCCTTTTTGGCAGCTTGGAAAATGGCGTTAACTTTATTATGCTGGACATTTTCTCCTCCAGCATCACTGTAGTGGTAAACAGCAGATGGAGTGTGCTGCATTGTCACACTCTTCTTTAGAATAGACTGGGAAGACAGACAAGTGTAATTGAGACTTTATGCCCTTACGAAAGACACTAAACCACAAACTAAACACTCATTCTAAGTAACAACACCCTGTCTACGCCTATGCAAAATGAGCCATTAAATCTACTGTGTAATAGTGTAGTGTACTGCTTAAATAAGTATTATTTTTCTTAGTATAGTTTAAGTCTACATTAACATTTATTTAATACTTAAACCAAATCAATGGCAGGAAAACAGAGTCAATTGCATTGACCAAAGATGTTGGGATGGCTGAGGCAGTATCTTAGTGTTGCTGTTTGTTCTATGTAGTTTTTATGTGTGCTGTAGTCAGAGAATCAAGTTTTCTAAACTAAACTGAACTAGACTAAACTAGATTACAACTGAAATTAAATGAACTCAAACTAAACTGAACTAAACTAAACTAAACCAAACTAAACTGAACTAAACCGAACTAAACTAAACTGAACTAAGCTGAACTAAACTGAACTAAAACTAAACTAAAACTAAACTGAACTAAAACTAAAACGAACTAAACCAAACTAAAACTAAACTAAAACTAAAACTAAACTGAACTGAACTAAACCAAACTAAACTGAACTAAACCGAACTAAACTAAAACTGAACTAAACTGAACTAAACTAAACCAAACTAAACTAAAACTGAACTAAACTGAACTAAGCTAAACTAAACTGAACTAAACCAAACTAAACCGAACTAAACACTAAACTGAACTAAACTAAACTAAACTGAACTAAACTAAACTAAACTGAACTAAACTAAACCAAACTAAAACCGAAATAAAACTAAACTGAACTAAACTAAACTAAACCGAACTAAACACTAAACTAAACCGAACTAAAACCGATCTAAAACTAAGCTGAACTAAACTGAGCTAAACTTAACTAAATTGAAGTAAACTAAAACTTAAACTAAACTGAAATGAACTCAACTTAATTAAACTGAACTGGCTTCACAATGATGGATTTTAACCATGACTTCAAAATCACATCAAACTACTGGTCAGACTTCAGATAGATGTTTCAATTGTGCCTTTTTTTCCCACTCCAGCTCAAAATGTTTTAGTCTTATGGAAGAACTCAACACATTTTACTGGGAAAATTCAGAAGAGAACATAAAAAAACTTCCAGTAGCCTAATCTCAGTGCAGATCTGTAGGAGAGCTGAGATGCCATGGCCTTGTAATGTGGCAGAATCAGTACTCCTGCTAACGTTTCCTTGGACAGATGGAAACGACTGATGATGTACTCACAGCTGTGTATTTCCAACCTGTTACTGTGCTCTAGAAAACTAATTAGTCGCAACACAACCACTAATTATAATCATGTTTTCCTCTTGTTTGTCATTTGATGCAAATGGTCAGCAGGTGTCACTGATTGTTACCACGGAAACATGTCCCTTAGTTCAGACTTAGCCTACGTCTAGGGTGGCTAACTTTTCAGGCTTAAAATAAGTTTATTTTATAAAAACAGTCTAACATGCATTAGACTAATGCATGGAGCAAAATTAAGACCAGGCACTACAGACTAGTCTAAAAATATTTCTGTGTAAATGCTCCAAGATGTTTAAAATCGGAATTCAAACCAGCAGCAAGTGCAAGAAAGAAAATCCTTATCCAGAGACCTTCACAGGACTTTGAGGCAGAATGTCCTCTTTGGCGACTCGAGCCCGTTCATATACTCTGTTGAGGCCGAGTGACATTTCACCTGCATAACAAAAAAAGGTTTACAGTCATCATATTGTGCATCAGGGTTTAGTGTCAGCAACAACACTCATTGACATGATTATTATAGCCAGATGGACAAGCATCCCCCTATGCCAATGTGTCTTAGAGGCTGCAGTATGTGCTGTAGTGTAGAGACTTGCACTACAACACAGTGCAGTTGGTGCAACTGGAGAAGCATTTAAAAAACTGATTCTTCATGTTTCTTCACAACTCAGATATCTTTTGAAAGCTTTTCCTTGCTAGTTGACTTAATTTTTTAATATAAATTCAAATAGTTTGATTCAGGTTTGACAACTTGTTTGATGGATTTTGGTCTTAATCATTGTATAAGCATACATTTTGCATAGCAGACCTTGCATATGAGAACATTAGCAATAACATCAGTTGCAGAAGTGGGAAATTATTGGTGATTTGGTTTCATAGTAGTAACATATTCTCATTGATTATCTGCAAAAATACTCAAAATTAGCCCACATGGAACTGACAATTTTTTAACATATAAAAAATACGGCAAATATAGTGCGTGTGTGTACCTGTAACAGCCAGCGGGGTGGAGAGGGAGCGGGATTTCTTGTATTTAGATGTGGACATGTCAGAGAAGCTGGACTTTTCTGTTATAGTGTTTAACAAGAAAACAGATAACGTAAGACAAACATTATTATACACACATTACTGAAGCCTAACAGTGAAATGTGTGAAATTGCTGTTGTTTCTGACCTGTGTCACTTTTTTCGGAGCCCAGATCGTCAGAGTGGGAAGGCTGCCTGCGGAAGCCTCTGTGTGGATGACCCTCACCCAGAACGTGGGCCAGCGACACCAAGGAGATAGCTTGGCTCTCCTGTAACACACACAGAAATCAATATTTCATTTGTAAACTTCTCTAACTAAATATGTGCTAAGGTAAAATGTATATAGCGGGATTCTAATATCAGTGACATGATGAATATGAAGTTTAAAGTTTTGTCATGTACATCTATGATGAATGCAACATTATCAAATCCTTTAAAGGTTAATACAAAAAGTTCTGTGCAGAGGGACTGAAATAATGAAGATATTGACTCTTGGCACCTATATTAGCTTGATTAGCTTTAGTGGTCCGAAAGTCCATTACCTCCGCCAGGTGTAAGCCTGGGGGATTGTGTGATTGGTCGAGTGCGTGTGTCTGCTGTCTGTCTCACATACTACTGGACCAATCAGCCTCATATTTGTTGTGCTCATTTATGATTGTAGGCTTAATGACATCTCGAGGTTGCAGTGATACACAATTTTTGAAAAACCTATTTTATTGACCATTTTATACCGTTATTGACTGCTGACTCACTCCTCTTAACCCGTCGGTCGGGGCCGCACGTGATCAACAACTGCTTCAGTAGCAAAAGGCTAAAAACAAGCCTTACTTAATCTGTTACAGGCCACATTTGGCAAAAACAGCACAAGGAGAGAATTTGAAGAAACACTGGGAAGGCTCACAAAAGGGAACCTCCCTCCCAGCTAGTAGGTGCCAAGCAGGCAGCACGACACTGTAGACAGTGTAGTATACTACTATTGCGAGATTATTTGGATAAATCTTTCAAAAAGCCTGGCTTCATCTCTGGATGGTAGCATTAAGTGTGTGCAGTGTATCAATACATCAAAAGATGTGCGAATATTGATTACTTTAATTTTACATTCTGACCTGAACTCTTATCTCTGAGTCAGGAAACGGCAGAGGCTCAAGAAGGGCACAGAGGGAACTCACTCATCATCACATTTAAGATGTCTGTTCAGTCGTTATTGGTTGTGTAAGTTGTTAGTAGTTTAATAAACTTGATTATGTGTTTTGTGTGTATGAAACATTATGAATACAATAACGAGGCACGAAACTCAGTAGCAACCTCCCAAATTAAGCCTAAATTAATGAATTGGCTATTATTTTTCCCTTTTGTAGGGGACTTACGTTAAATACTGTTATTTAATATTAAACTTGCAATCACTCTACTTCATCTTTTGTACCAATTCACATGTTCACGATGCATCTTTCTGGAGCCTCTTGAGGCTTATTAATTATTGGCACATATTTGGTATTAATTAATGCATTTACGCTACAGTATTTTGGTGCCTCAGTGTGAGGCATTCATGTTACAATTGTTATTCAGTTTTAATACACAACATTCTTGTGGGTTAGTGTATATTGGGTATAAGCTGTATGTTGTGTGTTTTATGTCAGATGAATACCTAGGGTTTCACAGAAAAAAATATAACTTGTAAAATGTTTTTTTTGCACTGTTCCGCATCAATATTCAATTAAAAAAAAAAAGGAGGAGGGGGTAATACTCCAAACCCTTTTACCCAAAAAGAGATGTTTGGATTAACAGGCTAAGCATCATGGTCCCCACAGGCCGGAATGACAACTTCAGTTTTAAATCATTCTTTCAATTTTGACTGAACATAGATACACTGCTGTTGAATTCTCTCTACAGTTGTTATGCCTTGGTCTTCTACAAATGTAATGTATTTATTTACTCCTCTGTCTCAGGGTGATGTTTGTTGTATACCTGTGCAGTATTTGGTCATTGTCTGTATCTTGTTGTTTCTACTTTGAGACATATGCAACATATCAGGGAAGAGAATGAGGCAGAGCAGCACAACAATAAAACAAAGAAAGGAAAAATATGCGTGAGGTCAAAAATTCCACTAATGGACGATGGGTGTGAAAAGTGAGGTAATCCAATCTAAAAGATTTTTTCACTATCCATATCGATGTGGAGCACAGTTTGACAAAATAACACAGTACCGGGTTGAAGAGCTCAGTGGTCAGGCCAAGGTAGTTGTGTAATGCAAGGAAGGTCACTCTCTGGAGACGCACCATGATTATCTGCAGAGGACAGGAAATGCAGACTGCACTGTCAATACTAAAAACAGGGAATGGAAACATTTTCTGAAGCTGAAGCTGAGTATTCTGAGAATACTTCTCATAGTCAGTGGACACTTTACCTGGATAACACGGACCAGAGTTTCTGGATACTTCTCAAAGACTGACTTGAAGGCTGCAGCTGGAAGACGCAGGATCGTGGAGGGAACTGCAGATCTTGCAGATACTGTTTTGTAAGGCGCTGGATAGCCCTGAAATACAGATAATACCGTGTGTGGAGAAAGAGGCATGTTGGGACTCCTAAAAATCTTCACAAAACAGAAGTAAATTGTACGACAATATATACAAAATGTGAATAGAAAAGTGAATAAAAGAAGGGCTGATGTACTGAATGATTGAAATGTAATATGATAAGATATTTACAGTGGCTCACCATTTCAGTAAAAACAAGTGAGAGCATTTAGAAGTGTTTATGTGGTACCATAAACTATAATCTGTATCAGGCAAAGCACCAGAGGTGAACAGTAACCAAAAACATACAATACACATGAAGTGATGAACACATTACTATATCAATAATTATAATTCAATAATATGATATATTACATATTAATCTGAATGTGCCTGTGTAGAATGAGTACTTTTACTTTTTGTACATTAAATACATTTTGATGCCAATACTTTTGTACTTTTACTTAAGTAAAATTTTGAATGCAGGTTTTTTTACTCGTAACAGATTTTTTTTCCCCCCTTAAGTAAAAGATCTGAATACTTCTTCCACCTCTTCAAAGCTCAGACGATTTCATGATCACAATTAGAGTAGAGGTAATTGCATGTTATGTGCAATGTGACAGCTATGAGGATGAAGACGTACAGTGATGATGTCCAGGATACTGAGCAAACTGTGAACACTGTCTCCTGGTAAAACTTCCTTCACCACAGCGTCTGTACCATCCTGCGGGAAGAAAACACAATTACATCTCAACATGGGAGCAGAACAACAGTAACAGCACAGCTAAGGGTTCAAACACATTTCTCTCACTGATCACAAGTAGTAATGCATCGCTGAGTGGTTTTTGTGACTCAGTGGGCAGTAGTTTGGGGTCAGCCCTAAGGTCTTACACTCTCATGGATGCACAGCTCCAGGTGGCCATCTTGAACCACGTAAATACTGTCGTCAGTGTCACCTGGTCGGAAGAGTGCCTCTCCCTGATGCAGCTGGATCACCACCATGTGACGACACAGCTCCAGGAAAACGGGCTTCTCGAAGTGGCCCAGCACCCTGGTTGAAACACATGTGCACATATGCTGTAGTCCTATTACTGCTTATGTTAGTAACCACATTTCTAAACATAACTATGAAAATGACAGTTAAACTTTATCATATCCAATATATAGCAAATCCAATTTAGATTCTGACACCATAGATATACAAAAGATGCAGTATAATGGTCTCTGCTATTGTTGATTTGGAAGGAAAACCAGCTGAAAGTTATAATCCTTAAGATTTCAGGGTTTGTAGTTACTGCTTAGAGTGTGTTAGTAGTACAGGTGGCAGAGTTCTGTTCCAAATCAGCATATTGATCACTGGGGGTAGAAAACACACCTTGAGTAGCAACTGAAGAAGAAAAAGGAACGTGCGTGTCTGTATACAGCACACTGGGCTGAGAGGTTCTGCGATGTTGTTTTAATGAAGACAACAAAGTCAGCCAACACGGTAATACCCAACTCATGATTGAATTTCAATGAAACAGAGCTGAACAATTAGTGGATCAACGCAAAATGAATCAGCAACTATGTTGATAATCGATTAATTGTTAATGTGATTTTGTGTGGAGAAAGAAGGGGAATGTGAATCATAAAAACAGACGAAACTTATAATAGAGAATGTTTGGCATTTTCACTTGAATAACAGTTCACCACAAAATCAAAAATAGATATTTGTTGCCTACAGTGCTATTTATCTCCAAAGAGATAAATGTTAGCAAGAGATATTTCTCAATTAAAAAACTAAAAATATCTGTAAAGAACTTAGAAACTAAATATCATCTAATCTCCCAGCTTTGAAAGGGCTTGGGTCACACTTCTAAGATGTGTTATAACGAATGAGATCTGGAGAAGAGCTCAGTCTATCTTCAAGAATGGCTCCCTGAAACCAACTCAGCTCAGAACATCACATCGGTATCACTGGACTCCCAGCAGGCTGTGGAGGGTGGGGATAAGGCCAGACAGCACTTGTTGGAAATACTTGTTTAATAAAGAGTCATATCTACATACATTATGGCAATGTGCTACTTTTCAAAGATGTTGGATTAAAGTTTTCCAGAATTATTGTGCAGTCACAAAAGTTTGAATTCAGACCAACCTCGTACTCTGTATAATTAGGGGTTCTGTCAAGATTGCCAAATCAACAACATAATAAGTCTGTAGCTTTTGCAGTAAATGGAGAGACAACAGTCCACACATTCACAACTGGACTGATGTACTGTTGAAAATAGCTCAACTTTAAAAAGGTAATTTACATGAATATAGGCTCTCTACATAAATAAAACTCAATGTCACCCTTCTTGGCAACCATGTCCTGAAGACAACAGGACAACAAATGAAAGTGTTGCATTTGAATAAAGCAAGTACCGTAATTTCCGGACTATTCAGCGCATCTGAATATAAGCCGCACCCACTGAATTTTTAAAAAATATGTATTTTGTACATAAATAAGCCGCACATGTCTATAAGCCGCAGGTGCCTACCGGTACATTGAAACAAATTAACTTTACACAGGCTTTAACGAAACACGGCTTGGAACAAAAATAAATAGGCTTTTAAACGCCTTCAACTTGAAAGCTGCATCATATGCCTTTCTCCGTGTCTTTGCCATGATGAGGGTGACAACATGACCGTAATCAGAATCGTGACCATTCATAATGTCCGCTGTTTAAAATGTCCGCTGTTTAAAATGTCCGCTGTTCATAATGTCCGCTGTTCATAATGTCCGCTGTTCATAATGTCCGCTGCTGAAGACATTCCAAGAACTAATAATGCAATTGAAGGTTGGCATAATGTTTTTAGAGGTTCATTTGGTACACTGAATGAAACACCGAGAAATTTCGTAAAAAAGTTAATTATCGTAATGAATGGGAAGTTTGAGCGCGCTCGATTTACGTCACATTATGCGACGGTGCTCAGTTTTTTGGCGACATGAAGCTTGTGAAAGCGGGAAAAATCCATAAATTAGCCGCGTCATTGTATAAACCGCGAGGTTCAAAGTGTGGGAAAAAAGTAGCGGCTTGTAGTCCGGAAATTACGGTAGTTGATGCATGACGAATGCACACCTATCCACTTGCTACAGCAAGGTAGTAAGTTTATGACTTGTAGATACAAGACCCCCATTTACTTTCTTTTCCTAAATGAATTAGATACTTATTTTATCTATTTGTTTTTCTTGTTTCTTTTTTTTCTCTCTTCAGTTGTTGTTTTATGTTGCTGTTGCTTGTTATCAAATTTGTTTGCTGGCTTTCTGGAACTGGTTGTCTTTTGCTGTTCTGTCTGATTTTTGGTTGTATTTATAAAAATACAAATACATTTAAATTAAAAAAAAGGAAATAAAACATTTCATTTTATTTACCTGACGTTTTTCAGCATGTACAGCACCTCAGAGGGCAGATGGGAGTTTTTCACATCAAACTCCGTCAGGTCAGCCTCCAACAGACTAGGAGGAGGCTCCTTGGGCTGCAGGGTGGGGGGCTCCTTCTGGATGCGCAGGATCCTAACAAAAACACACACATATAAAAAAGACATTCTTCATACTGTAAAAATTGACTACTTTCATTGGTAGAACAAGTCTCTGAACCAGGTCTCAGCAGATCATTCTGAGCTAATTTCACACGTCTTTTTTCAAAACTTCCACCCATCTAAATTGGAACTCACCCTTTTTTCTGAACTTATAAACACACCACTTATGTGTATTTATATCACTGATCTTCCTTTTTTAATAAATTCATGTCTGTTTATTACAGTTTTTAATGGAAATCCCAAATGACTGCTCAAGTTAATTGTTTTTGTTGAAAAAGCATTTATAATTACTCTAAGCTAACACCGTTTTTAAAATTAATAATTTACAGTGGATGCAATAGTTAGTGATGGCTGGCTCTGATAATGTATTTTTCCCTGTTCACTGGTATGTTAAAATACAGTTTATCTTCTTTGATATAATAATCGTAACCCAAGGTACACTTACGTTGTTAAATTATTTTGTCAAACAACTGTTCCCAAAGTGAAGTATGAACTTTCAACCCTCAAAGCTTATCGTCCGTTTACACCGAATGTTGAAAAACTCACTTGCGAGCTATAGACAGGACTTTGGTCCTCTTCTTCTGTCTCTGCCGGGAAGCTGAGTTTGAACTAGAGGCAGGCGCTGAGGACAAGGTCTGAACCTGCAACGGGAAAGGTTTGGCGATTTGACATGTTTGCATACATTCCTCTCCATAACAAATGGACCTGGTGATCTCCCTGCACACCGTTCAGCTTAGTTGCACAGTTTCTCTGATGACTTAAGATTCAGACATCAGTTAACGAAAATCCTTCATCTCGGTTAAAATATATAGTTAAACACGACCAAGATCTAAAAAGTACATGATATAAATGTGGCTTAAAACAGAAGAAAAAGTCAATTCATGACAGCTTCTGTCAGACAACCACAACGCCGACGCATGCTCAAAGGGAATACGACGCCGTTAAAGGCGACCAATCGAAACGCACCATTACCTTCATTCAAAGTAAAACATTTCTCTGGGTTTGAAAATTGTTGGACACATTTCGGATAATATAAGTACAAAAATCAACAAAATATTTAACATAGGTCTAGTTGTTTTTAGACATTTTAATGTGGAAATGTTGCATATTATACTTTTAACTGTTTAAAGTACAAACTGAAAAACTCTCTCTCACACACACACACACACACACACACACACACACACACACACACACACAC
>CALSCE010009381.1:1425814-1463577 GCA_943593645.1 Bovichtus variegatus
ACACACACACACACACACACACACACACACACACACACACACACACATATATATATATATATACTCCGCTGTCATGTGTACCGTTTGTTTACCACATACATATGTGGATCACTTATGTCGCTCATTAACTTTCCATGTTGACCTAGCCTGGGTCTGTCTTCTTGTGCCAAACTCCATACAGAAATAGTATGTTTTTATTAGTGCTCCGTGGATTATATATGCCGAATAAAAAAGTGGATTTTAGTCATCGACGTCGTATCCTATGTTCGTCCATGTGAGTGCATGTTCCGAAGGGGAATTGTGAGCCAGACATTTCAAAAGAGTTTGGCGACAACACGGAGCATCATATTCCTGCTTGACAGGGTTTAAATGTAACGTTAGTGGCTAAAGCAAAAATGACTCACACTTTTATAGTTTAAAATGAACCCGTAGTGGAAAGTTGAAGCGTACACAGAGACCAAACATTTAATGTCACAATTCCCTTACATAAACTTTAACTTTGTTACAGCTAATTCTCAGAGTCTCCGCGGACCCCACTTCTGTGGCTGCAGTCCGCTACTCAACAAGAGGACAACCCGATGCAAGCAGAACACTGAACCAACACGTCTGCTTTGACAGTCTATAACAAATACAAACAAAGAAATTAACCAACAGCTATATTTGACCCCTTAGCATTAAAGACAAAACCGACCAAACAATGTATCAAACGTACCTTTCTTGTGTCAAAGTTTTTGTGTTTGTGTGCAAGCCCAAGAATCGTATCAAGACTGTTCGCTCTGCATGTCCTGTCACTCCTACAAAAATAAAACCCTTATTGACGACAGTGAACGGAGACCCAGATGTGATGTAGGCATAGACTGTATTTAAAGAGGATGCAGGGTACAATTCAATAGCTAGATTTGACACTTTATTAATACAAAGTATATCCATATTTCAGCTGAACATGAACAGATCATTTAGATACAGTTTTGTTTTGCAAGTACTATTTTGCCTTTATTTTGAAGGGTAAACTGTCTGTATTCTAGGTAACCATAGTTGACTTGACGCACGCCAATCACTGACAGTTCAGTTCTAGTATCTCGGATTGTAATTGGTCAATGGTATTGCCTTTCGGCCAATCACTGAGCATCTCCTTGGACAGTCTTGCACTTGCACATTGCTTGCATTGGACCAACAGTGGGCTCAAGGTGAGAGGAGTCGAATTTTGTTACAATTTATGAACGTATAGGCAATTCAAAAATGATAACATTTAACTGAACACCAACAAACTATTTCAGTGTAAACACAAAACGTTAATTAACTGTAGCTTGCCAGCAGACGATGCAACATTATCTCGCTCGTAAATGATGGTTAGCTAGCTAGCTAGTTAATGAATGTACTGAATACTGTAGGGGACTTTGTTTTTTATTCTCCAACCCAACGTTAGCTGAAGCCATTTTACTTCATGTGGAACAATGTGTTAATAACTAACGTCCTTGATCGATTCAGTACGTTACGTTTTAATAAACAAACAGAGGTTAACGTTTCAGAAAAAAAGTGTTGTTCAAGATGTTTGCTTCGTTGGACTCGGTTGTCGTACTTTATCCACACTTATATACAAGAATATAAATCATTAATGTTGGCCAATTTCGAGAAACAGCTCAGCTGTGTTGCTGGCAATTCCGGGTATTCTTTGGGGTTGTATGTCTGCCGTTTTCCTCAGAATATATGTATAAAACAATAATTTATTCTCCTGGCAGGAGGAACGGCTGTGGCACCATGGGCGTATTATCCACGTTGATGAGGGGTCTGGTCAGAGGAGCGGACAGAATGGCTGAGTTCACCAGCAAGCGTGGATCAAAGACTCATAATAAAGGCAGGGGATCGAGGCCCACTGGTCTGAGGCTCTCCAGCAGAAAGTTTCTGTCCATACGGACGATGATTCCTGAGTTTGTGGTGCCTAACTTGGAGGGATTCAAACTTAAACCCTATGTCTCATATCGCTCTCCTCGAGGAATAGAGCCTCCACTTACAGCACAAAGTGTGTTTGCTGAAGTTGTGGCTCCTCAGATCAAGAAAGACTTTGAAGAGGGCACTTTCAGCAAAGAACATCTCGAGAAATATGGATTTGAGCCCAAGCAGGAGGGGAAGCTCTTCAAGCTGTATCCCAAGAACTATGTGCGTTAAAGATGCATTCACTTTGTATTTACAAAGAAAGCTGCTGACTAAAGGACGTGACACCTTCAAGAAAATCATCACACATTGGACTGGATATTATGTTTAAAATAAAAATATTTCCTACAAGTGGTTGACTTTTTGGTTACTTGATCTGGAAAAATAAAACTTAAGGGGCTCTGATCCATACTGCAGTTGTGCATTAGTCACTGACTAATTATCACCAGTCATTTGTCAGTTGAACATACACGGAGATGACTAGATGAGTTATTCTTCACACTCGTACAGAGGAGTTAATTACCATATACTTATTTTTCACTTTGTTCAGAACCCCTTCATTTCAAAGACATTTTCACTCATTGTCCAAGTTAAGATATGTACAGTGAACCTAAAACTTGTCATGCAACTTTATTGGTCAAAGTATCATATGGTGAAGATCACCACCTCATATTTCTGGGGAGCAGCACAGATGCTGGCATAACACTTTTTACAAGTCAAATGTTATTATTTCTTAACTGAATCCAGTAGCACAACGTCCTTAAAAAGCAGAGGGATGCAAATGAAGAGGATTTCCCTTTTGAGACCAATAACGTCAGACACATGCAGGCACGCTGCATGGGTGCCTACAGTAATAGAATTGGCGCTGGTTTTCAAACAAGTTGTTTTTGTGAACACTTTTCCTTTACACAATTACAAAGTGCCTAAAACAGCAGGACATACGCTATGAGGATTCTTAGCAATTTTTTTGAATAAAAGTTTATAAAAAAAAAAACTAGTGTGAAAATACAGAGTTTATCTAATTGCATATTCCTTGATAAATTAATATTAACGTGTGGGGACGTATCTTCATAAAGACAGTATATCATGCCTTTGTTGTAGTTGGGCTGTACATTCTATAGGGTTAGTGCAGCCAGTGCTCTAGCCGGGTCAACATAGCTCCGATTCCTGTTTAGCCTCATCTGGAGTCCAGTCCCAGCGCCACACATGGAGCATATGGTCATAGAATGAGCAGCTGGCCAGCAGAGAGGACAGTGAAGGGGAATCCTCCTTAGAGTTGGGGGCAGGGCCTGCAGTAGGCGTGATAGAGGGCGCTACAATGTCCTCTGGGATGTATCTTCCTGCATCATCCTCCAGGGAAGTGTCAAAGCTGGCAGTGGGAGATTCATACTGAATCCTCAAGTGTCCTCTGCACTCTGTGAGGCTTTCTTTTGGTTCTGCAGCAACAGGGGAGCAGGGAGCCGGTTCTTCCAGGGACAGTCGGGACCAGTCAGCGCCGTAGGCCAGGGAGTTGTGGAGTATATAGGAGGCTACAACAGGACATGCTCCTCCACTGCCCTCTGGAAAATGACACGAAAACACTGATTCAGATGAACTTCATTTTCTTCTTCACTTTTATGGCAGAGATAAACATTTAGGGCCAAAAGCTTTTTTTTTTATTTTTATAATTAAACCTTATATTGAGGTTTTCATGTCTGTCATATTTTATGACCTTATCAAACAAACAAAAAAACTCAATGATAAAATAAAAACTTTCTACATAGATTTTAGAAGTGGCAGACAAAAAAGTGGAGTGGCCAGTAGAAATATTCATTAACCTTTCACAGTTGTAGGTGAATTAAAAAAAATTAAAAAAATTATAAAATGTCAGCAAATAGTAAGGAAATTACCATTATAATTTCCAGGAGGTGGCAACTTGAAATTCCTTTATTTTACGCAATTAACTCTCCAAAAGCCAAAAGGTATTCAGTCAACCATTGTATATAAAAAACTGCTAATCCTTACATTTGAGAAGCTTGAACTTGAGACTGTTTGGCATTTTTGCTTAAAAAATGAATAGAATAATTTTCTGTTGATCAACTTATTGTTTTTTTTACATTTATTTACACTTATTACATTTTATGAATCAGGAAAGTCAAACTCAAGAGTAGGGCGAAGCCAATTCTTGGTACCTTGGTTAACTAACTGCATGACTAACAACCTACAACATTTTTTTTAAAAAAAGTTCATGGAATCAATCCAGAGCAACTATTTCCTCCTTAATACTCACCGAAGGCCTGCTGGCAGTGAAGGATGTGGAAGTCGTTGTGCATGCAGGCTGCCAGCAGCAGGTGCTGATGGGTCGGATGCCACTTCAGCCTCCACACTCCTCCCCCCACCAGACTCTCACTGAGAGGCTGCCGCATGTTCCTGCCATCCCACAGCAAAACCTGCTCATCATAGCTGCAGAAAAAGAAAAGCCCAGAACACAAGACTTACACAAAGTTCCCAGACCTTCTTAAACATCTAATTCAAGGACTTTTCAAGGACTTTCCAGCCCCAGTTCCCTCATAGTTTGAGACACAGATCAAGGTTAATTACTATTAAAACACTGAGAATAATTATAACGAGAACTAGCAGGCTTTACAGAAGCTCACAGACAACAATTAAAGAAAGAGAGACACTTCTCCATTGTGCCGATTTCCAGAGATGGCAGAGACTGTGCGTCTCTCTCCTTCCCCTTACAAAGCACAGCAAAACAATATATTGAGTATGAAGTTGAGCGATAGATTTCTATTCTATTCCTGCAGAAAATATATAGATTCAAGCCCTTTCAATGACCCATGTCTACCTTTTAAAAAAACCTTTAAGGCCTTGATTTGTTGGATTTCAAAGGACCAGTGGGAACCATCCTAACAATCACATGACCGAAAGAGTGAGACAGCAGACAGTGTAGGACAAGACGAGTAAAGACAGGAAGCCGTGGTAGTAAACAGTAGCCACAATCGTACATATGGTCATTCTCACACTATGCCGCGTTACCATAGGGAGTTCAGACGGATATTTACCTGCCTGTGGCCAGAATGTGTTCCCGGTGTGGGTTGCTGTGAATACTACACACACCCATTGAGTGCCTTCAAGAGAACGAACAGAGCAGACATTGTCAGTATACCTTGCCTAAAGGGACCACATGAATGCTGTTGACACAAACATCAGGACTCACCTTTTACTGGTGAAGGTGGGGCAGGAGGGACCAACCCTGAGATCCCAGCCTTTAAGTTTGCAATCATCACCACCTGTTGAGGAATGGCACGCATCGAGGAAAGAATGATAAAAACAGATATAGCAGTTAAAATGAGCTCCCTATTATCCACCAAAAAGGCTGATTACGCATCAAATGAGAATGATTTAATAATATAAAATATATAATCATGTAACACCCTAAAAGGGAGACATCCAGCACGCACCCTGCTTGTTGCAGATATATCTGTATCAGCCTACAGTACAAGTCGGCCGATAAATAAGAAATTGCAGTACAGAAATGCCAAAGATATATTTGTGACACTCAGAAACAATGTTGTCATTACAAAGTTAGTTCTCCAGAGAGCACTGTCAAGTTATTTCTCAGCTGCAAATTGCCCTGCTTATTGTATATCTTGGCCACAACACATTTAAGGGATACTTATCAAAAATCTTTGTGTATGTCCTGTGTTTATGTAAAAACATGAATATAAACTGATGTATCGTTATCAGATTTTGGTAAACTCTCAAATCAACCTCAAAAAGTCAGTATTAGTTGGGATCAAATTGAATACTGTGTTGTATAAAGTAAAGACAGAGAAACAAAGAAGCAAATCAAGAATTCAGCACTGCCCATTTCAATGTGTAAATAACTTTGCATTTGGACAAGTCATTTCACGTAGCGCCACAGATTTATTTTATAAATTATAACTATCCCCAACCTGCTTTGGCTCTCCATCAGGTAGCCATACCACCGGCACAAAAGAGTATCAGGGCAAGGCATAAGGGGAGAAATAAGAGGAAGATTTTTTTTAGCTGAGAATAAAGTCGAAAACGTCGAGAATTAAGTCAAACTTTCGGTGTATGCGCTAACGCTAGTAGTTTAATTTATTCTCAAAAGTTTGACTTCATTCTCAACCTTTCGACTTTATTTTTAAAAATGCAAAAAAAACACTAACATTTTTTATAGAACAAATCCGATTCATTTGTTCACACTGATGGCCTCCATCAGAACACCGTGCTGTCTGTTAACACTGTAATGCAGTTTAAAACTTTAGACAAATATCATACAACTCAATGTTTTTTGTCTGGGATATCGTAGTTGTTATTTTGAGCGTGTAACATTTTCAATTCATAAATAAAGTTACATACAATGTTATTTTTGCTAAACTATACAATGATAGAAACATCCTGACATTAGGTAAATGTAGGCGGGCTGATGGCCACAGGGAGAAAGGTTTGGGGCATAAATTAAATTTCTGCATAGAGCTCCAATAAGGTCAGCGACATTCCTGCAAATATTCATTAAAAATGTGACAGATTATGATTCAAAGCAGTGTTACCAGAGTAAACCAGTCGTGTGTCCCAGTAAGAGAAGGCTGAGATCCAGGCCTCAAAGTCATGGGCCTTCCACTGTAACAGAGCCGTCAGAGCGCCTTCAGCCAGGGAGAGCACACTGACGCAGCCTGCAGAGTCACTGCACACCAGCCGCACATCACTGCTGCTGAAACAAAGGAGAAGGGCGTGTGTGTGTGTATACATAATGTTAATGATAATGTAATGGACAGATCTACAACTAATACCCATACTAAAATACATTTGACTACATTAGTATGTCAAATGCAGTATGTCAAAAATACCAGGATGTTCTACAGCATCCGGTCAAATTTTGCAGTATGCAAGCCAGCGTGCTTTTCTGGCTATTCTGACCCACAATCCTTTGCACAGGGGTATATGATCAATAGGGACAAAAGTTCAAGGCGCCATGTTAGGATGAAGTAGTAAACCAATTGTATGCATACTGAATGCTGCAGTACATACTAAAAGTAAAAAGAAAAAATATGCAATTCGGAATGGAGACTTAATAATAATAATAATAATAATAATAATAATAATAATAATTAGAAGAAGAAGAAGAAGAAGAAGAAGAAGAAGAAGAAGAAGAAGAAGAGTTAAGGTACTTAGTTATTCTAGTAACTAGAATAACCGCCTCTTGGTTGTTTGCCTCTGCCAACCAGTCAAGTTGCAGTTTACATCCATGTCTGCTCAAATTGTTTTCACTTCAATTTATCCTATTAGACATTTGTGTGAAATTGCCAATGTTGTATAGAAAAACACAGCTGCAGGTGCTCGGGCTCTGCGCCAAGTTTGTTACCTGTCCATTCTTCCAGTAGACCAGTCTAATGACAGCGCCAGCCGCTCTGCTCCCACCTCCAAACTGCACAGAGTGTGCAGACTACGGCCGCCTTCCTACTGGAAACACATATTCTTGAGTGCAGACTCCCACCACATTTTAGAGCAGAATAAAAACATACTCATCACTGACCAATCACATAATTTTACATCAGCAGCAAACTAAGCAGCTTAAAGTTAGTTAAGTGAACTACACCCCCAGTTTGGAGAAACAGAGGAGTACCAGCACGGAAGCTAAGTAACGTACTGGTGTGGATGGGGCCAGCGGCAAAACGTATTTAAGACACCTAAAAAAAAATGTTTGAAAAAAATCAATATGAGTTTAAGTGTACGCTATAATTACAATATTTTAGTTTTATTTTAACCGCTTTACCTTGCTGTCAGACAGCCTTTTCGGACGGGGAACTGGAGCCACTTTCTAGGCTCTCTTCAAAGCCACCAGAATCCATTGACAAAAATCATTTGTCATTTAACCTCCCAGAACACGGGCGTTGCTGGTCTATCGCTGGCTCGATCAGTTAGTTTGTTTGTGATGTTGTGCAACTTTGGTGAATCCGAACTAACCAAAGTCACACTGGGTCTGGTGGCTTTGAAGAGAGCATAGATAACATCCGAAATGGCTGTCTGAAGGCAAGGTGAAGCTGTGAAAATATTCTAAATTTACCATACACTTTAAATTATTTTTTTTAGGTGGTAAAGCAGCAGTATATCGTTTAGCTTCCGTGCTGGTACTGTGCCCACCTCCATTTACTGTAGGTAATACACCGACTATGGATAAGTACCTCATAGAACAAGTATCCCTTTAATAGCTTCGGCTTGCACACATTTACTGTCCTCCTCTGAACATACTGAAGGGGCTGTGTGGTTGAATGTTTGTCCATCCATCCAAAATAAACTCTTCAGTCTTCTTGAAAAATAACAATAATTAATAAAAAATTATTATTATTTTTTTTAAATCAACACCTCTTGACAATCAAACTAACTCCTTCATATAAGCTTCACACTGGTTGTATATTATTTTATTCATTGCAGGTCTGTGTATTAGACATGAATTATATTGTGTATCTATTGTAAAGTGATCCTGTTTTTTTTGGCCACCACTGTGTGTATGGTCAGTTTTAATAAAGATATTTGAGCGTGACAACAGGTTGGCCTAATGGAGCAAACGCTGCTTTAAAAAGTTCAACAACCTCAGAAGCACATATGGTTGTAATGTTCTTATAAATTTGCCAAATACATGATCTTCATGTTATGTTGCCCTCCTCACTTTATTTTGGTGTTTGGCTATTTCTTCTTGCATTGGCAAGACATGGCAATTTGTACATTTCATACACAGCGACAGTTCAATGTGCTTTACAAGTTGCATAATAAAAAAAACAGGAAAGGCTGATAAAAACTTAAGTTACAGTGCTATTTGGTATACCAACTCAAGCTTTCATATGGTGTACCTCGTATGCAATCTTTGCTCACAGAAAAGCCTGCTTACAACCAGTTTTGAGCTCAGAGGCCGATGTATTCAGCGACCATGTGTCTCGTCAAAAACTTTACATGCTGATTCTGTACAGAAACATCAGCTATATGCCTTAAAGTGTTAGCAGTCACAGGCTGTGATTCTTCTGATGCCACATTTCTCACCTGACTGTGCGACAGTGTGTACAGCTGCAGCTCTCCGCTGGCAGCTGCCATTCCCAGCACTGCTTCCCCTGACATCGGTACATGGCACCTGAGAAAATGCAAAAGAATCAACAAGAATGAAGCAGACAATGACAATCAATAGGCACATTCGTCAAACCTGATCATTTTTTTTTTTTTTTTTACCATTTCAAGTCTAAAATAGCTGCTGTGTCTATGCGCTGTAGCTCAGTGAGAGGAGGGCTCATTGATCCCTCTCGCCGATACTCAAAGAGGTACAAACGACCAGTCCGGCTTGGGGTGGCATCCTCTTCCCCTGCCTACAGGAAGAATGTAAAAGGCACATAATCAGTCAACAGTCTGACAGAAACAGGAACCGGAGTGACTGTAGCCCCAAAATGTACTGCTGCATAAAATTCACATAGAACTCAGACGCACAATTAATCATATAGTAATCCCTATGGCTGTACAAGGGCAAAGTATGTATAATAAATGTAATTATATTTCTTTGTTTTTGGTGTGTTGGCTCCATACTCCAGCACACTTGAATTGAAAGGAGTATGAGGTAGAAGTCTTGACTTTCTGTAATTTGAGCATGTTTACGTCCATACTGGGTCAACAGGGTAAAAAAATAATGATCCATGTTCTGTTATTAGTTGTGTTGACACTATAAGGGAACCCCATAGCATGTTTTCATTAATGCTTTTTTTTTTTACTATGTCAATATTAATTAATGTGTACCGACCAAACAGCCAAATGAGGGTTATGATTCATACAGGGGATGTGCACATTATAGATGTGAAAACCCCCAACTAATGTTTGCCCTGCTATGGGGAACCTCTTCCAGATTTTGACACAGGGCTTAAGGATATTGTGCTTTAATGGTATACCACACAAACTGACTATCGAACTTCCACAAACCAATCAACACACAGTGCACCTGCAGAGGTCATGAGCAGTTGTCCACTCCACCTGTTGGTAATGCAGCAGCCTCATCCTTGTCGAGAAAGATGTATAAACACTTAACCCAAGTAGTTCTAGTTTGGTTAATCCAATGCGAAACAAAGGCACTGCACTGAAAGCAGTGTGCTCCTGTAGACAGTAACGAGTACAAAAAGGTTTGATGTTGATGCCGTTTACAGACAGGGAACACGTGACACTAATAAACTAAAACAGGTCAGAGAGCCAAGTGTAGGTTAGTCACAGAGTATGGTGTCCCGCCCATACGACAGGCGATGGGATGAACCAAGACAGTTAGGACTGCTCGTATGTAACCTTAATCTCACCCCTTTTTGTAGTTGATATGTCCCGCAGGCCAGGATGTCGGGGCTTGATGAAAGAGGGCACCACTCCACCGTGTCAGCACTCAGCTCCGTGTCAAAGACCTGGAGATTGTGGGTCCTTGACTTCCAAGCCATGACCACCTGCTTTGCATAACGTTACTGTGCCGGTGCAATAACTACAAAACAAATGTATATCCCGTTACGTCTCAACTGTAAAATCAAAAAAGTTAACTCAGATACATTTATCAAGTAGTGAGTACGTAAGACCTTAAGCAAAACGATCTAGTTTACAAACGTGTAGGCTAACGTTATCTGAGCTAACTAAATCATGGTGTGGCAGTTAGCTAGCAGGCTATAACGTTAATCAACTCACTGCAGTCACACGCAGCGCAAACTGTCAGTTAAACTCTTCGTCAACGGGTGAAAGAAATGTCCAAAGTTAAGTTAACACTTGTCTAATACTGAATATTCACAGAACATATCATTATCAACAAAACTCACATGTCAGCCAGCCCCGATTCAACGCTCTGTGCGTCATTACGTCATCGGGCGTAATAAAGGTGCATTCAGGCTTCGCTGCAAAACAACAAAAAAAGACTGGAGCATGCCCGGCACACACACATTTGGCGAGAGCATAATACATCGCCAGTTTAATATGGGTTTGTTATCGATAGCGTAGATGTGAATACTGACTCTTATTCGTATTGTCGTTGTGGTTACATATATAGCTAAATGAATTATGATGGTTATAGATATCAGAAGTATTTTTTGTGCTAACAAAAATACTACCTGTATTCATAATATGCAATTTACATCCACTTTTTTTAATCAAACAACACGAACCCCTGCAATGTGAAATACAATACAATGGCACTGCAGTAAACCCAACTATTTTGTCCAGCCAAATTTCTTTTGGCATGTTTTATTTTGAAGGACTTCAGCGGAAGTATTATTATGTATGTCTTCTTGACCCCATATATAAGTCTATGGTCTTGACGCTGGTTGATGGTCACCAACTCTCTATTGGTCACAGGTGTAACTACTCCTCTGTCTATTTTGAGATTTTTTGTTTGGTTTTCAAAAATATTTACCACAACATTTACATTGCTAATGCCACTGCCTTGACTCATGATACATTAATGAGAATTATACATAAATGAGAATGTGTATGACCATGCTGCACTTTGCACCCTTTCACGATCATCTTACTGTTTACAAATGTCACTGTTGTTCTCGTTTTATATTTATATCCGTGCTTAGTATTTAAATGTTTAAGGTTTACCTTGGTCCAGTTGTAATAATATAATAATAGTAAGTAATATTGAGAGCAACGGAAACCGGAGTCAAATTCCTATGTGTACACACAGTGAGTTTCAGAATCAGAATCAACTTTATTGATCAACTGATCAATAAAGTTGATTCATAAACTTTCATTGTTATGCGGATGATACCCAATTATATCTATCAATGAAGCCAGATGAAACCAATCAATTATCTAAACTTCAAGCATGTCTTGAAGACATAAAAAATTGGATATCCTGCAACTTTTTGATGTTGAACACCGACAAAACAGAAGTTATTGTACTTGGCCCCAAACGCCTCCGAAACGTATTGTCTAATGACATAGTAACTCTGGATGGCATTAACTTGGCCTCCAGCACCACTGTAAGGAATCTCCACGTTATCTTTGATCAGGATATGTCTTTTAACTCCCACATAAAACAAATTTCAAGATCTGCCTTTTTTTATCTGCGTAACATTGCAAAAATAAGGCACATCCTGTCTCAAAAAGATGCAGAAAAACTAGTCCATGCATTTGTTACATCAAGGCTGGATTACTGCAACTCCTTATTATCTGGTTGTCCCAAAAAATCCCTTAAAACTCTTCAGTTGATTCAAAATGCTGCGGCACGAGTATTGACAAGAACTAGGAAACAAGATCATATTACTCCTGTATTAGCTGCTTTGCACTGGCTCCCGGTAAAATACAGAATAGAATTCAAAATCCTTCTCCTGACCTACAAAGCGATTAATGGTCAGGCTCCAGTTTATCTTAAAGATCTCGTAGCACTTTATAAACCAACTAGAGCATTGCGCTCTCAGAGTGCAGGGTTACTTGTGGTTCCTAGAGTTTCTAAAAGTACAATGGGAGCCAGAGCCTTCAGCTATCAAGCTCCTCTTCTGTGGAACCAGCTCCCAGTGTGTGTTCAGGAGGCAGACACCCTCTCCACATTTAAGAGCAGGCTAAAGACTTTCCTCTTTGATAAAGCTTATAGTTAGGGCTGGCTCAGGTTTGCCCTGGACTAGCCCCTAGTTACGCTGCTATAGGCTTAGACTGTCGGGGGACTCACTCCTCTCCTCTTCCCTATCTTTCTCGTTCTCCTCCTCTCCCTCTCTATTGATATGCATTCATGTCCCTTAAATGCATGTTACTAACTCACCATCCGGGGCATCATCCCCGGAGTTTCTGTGTCCCTTATCTGGCAGGTTGCCACTATTAAAGATTACTTCTGGACCGCGAATCGTGGCTGCACCTGTTGCCCTGGTCCTGCCTGACACCAGGAAGCCTTGACATCCCCCTGGATCCATCTTTTTTATATACCATCGTATCATGTTTTCTGTCGCATAGATTGTCCATGCTGTATTTTTAACTATGCTGTTTGTTCTGTACACACCTTCTGTACACACCTATTGCACGTCTGTCCGTCCTGGGAGAGGGATCCCTCCTCATTTGCTCTCCCTGAGGTTTCTTCCATATTTCCCCCACTAATTGTGTGGTATCTTTTAGGGAGTTTTTCCTTGTGCGATGTGAGGGTCTAAGGACAGAGGGTGTCGTACCTTGTACAGATTCTGAAACTCACTGTGATGACTAGCGTGTGCGTCACCTTACCATTGGTATATAGTACCATGGATATATAAAGAGAGCATTTACAGATAGACACATATTACAGTTAGACACAACAGCATGCTTCCGGGAAAACATTAAAAATCTTTGAAAACTTTGAAAATTAAAGATTTGCAGCCATTTCGATTTTACTTTAACAAAAAGAATAAAGCTTAGATGATTTGTCAATCTGTCCTGAAAAAAGGACAGAAGGATGCCAAGCGCCTAAATAAAATAGCAAGGCAAGTTTATTTGAAGAGGAAGAAGACTAGCGCACACACCTTGAGTCTTCATCTTCTGATTTTATTGTGGGTTTTTCGTCTTCGTAAAGCAGGAGTAGAGGCTGGGACAACGAAGCACTCGTCCATGTTTAACCAACTGTGCTGTTAATAGTTTAAATTGAACCGCTAGAGTTTTTAAAGCAGTCGATAGTCAAAATGGTGACATCTGCTGGCCAACGTGTGGTATTGCATTGGAAACATGAAATGCAAGACTTCACTGAAACAGTTGCCCAAGCCTGAAGTCATTGCCGTAATCCATAAAATATAACGTTAACTATAATAGACGCTGGCCACTGTTGAAGTTAGCCAAATATTTGGATTTGAAATTGGTTGGGCAGATTGATACGCGTTTGACGTAACTAGGCCTCGTCCGTGGTGGTCACGTGATTTTATGGCGTATGCCTCCCATAACATCCAGCTGCTGGTGTCGAGTAGTCTGCTTCAAGTGTAACATCACTAGCTAGCAGATACAAACACAATGGATTTCAACGTGAAGAAATTAGCCTCCGGTGCTGGACTGTTTTTCACGCGAGCTGTCCAGGTAATACAATCCTCGTGCCAAGTAAAATGACTGTGGTTCGGCTGATATTGCTTCCTCCTATTTTGACAGGCAGCTGTTACTGACCCCGTTACGGTAACATTACAGTATGTATGGCGTTGCCGAGCTAACGTAACGCTACATATTAGCATAGGAAGAAGATACAATTACTTCTTCATATTCAGCTAACTGCTGCGTCGTGGCAATAGTTAAGGCCTACGCTACGTTGTAATTAAACATAGGTTCAAATGCTGTTAGCCACCAAGATAACGTCGTCTTGTTAATGTAACGTTATATCTTATGCCAAGCTCGCGTAGCAGTCTCTAGTATAAATTAATCACGACGCAGTTAAAAGACCTTAACAAACTGTAATCCACGTAACGTTATTAACTTCATCTGGACAAGTTTGAGGTTGTCGGGGAGAGGGGACGGAAGAGACTGTCAGATGAGCGGTCATGATGTCGCGTTGGTTCCCGTGCCTTTTGTAATAGTTGGTAAAAACCTGGACGGAGTAGTTCACGTGTGTGTGTGTGTGTGTGTGTGTGCGTGTGCGTGTGCGTGCGCGCGCGTGCGTGCCTCGCCTCAGTTCACAGAGGAGAAGTTGGGCCAGGCGGAGAAAACTGAGTTGGATGCTCACTTTGAGAACCTGATGAGCCGCGCAGACTGCACCAAACACTGGACTGAGAAAATCTACAGACAGACTGAAGTCCTGCTGCAGCCCAACCCAAGTATGCCATCAATATAGC
Source organism: Bovichtus variegatus (assembly GCA_943593645.1). Classification (NCBI taxonomy): domain Eukaryota; kingdom Metazoa; phylum Chordata; class Actinopteri; order Perciformes; family Bovichtidae; genus Bovichtus; species Bovichtus variegatus. The sequence continues at coordinate 1,440,523 of CALSCE010009381.1, forward strand.
AACCCGACCATTAGAGGTGGAAGGAGTATCGAGAGAAGGCTGCATATTATCTTCAAGCAGAAATACTGCTATGCTTAAGTTTTTCACAATTTTATCTTAGATAACAAAAGTTAAAAGCAACATTAACTCATTTATTATGTACTCTTAGCCAAGGTTATTTATTTTATTAAAGAAAATACCTGATCAGATATCTGCCATGTCATACAAAACAGAATTAAACCAGTTTATTATTATTATTATTATTATTATTATTATTATTATCAATGATGAACAACAAAATAAAGTCCAACAAAGTAAAGCTGGACTGATGGAAAAATGGACTAAACCAAATTCAGAGGTTGTGTAAAGAATTTGTTCAATGTATTATAATCCCTGTGACAAACAGCTGCTGTTAGACCCAGTGGGTTCAATCAGGTCTATTCAAGAACATTCTGAAATTTGAAATGTTCCTGTAATTTGTTTTGGTTTAACAGTTATTGTGGGGCAGGCTCTGAATCCCCTCTGCAATGCACATTTTATAATAACAAAAAAAGAGTGATTTACTCCATATAAATGAATCCCCCCGAACACCTGTTGTTCAACTTCAGTTACATTTGTACCCTGATTGCAGATAAGTCATCGAGTCCTACTCATCTAACAAGCAGAGTTATTCTTGTAGGAATACTTTTATTGTGTATAAATATAGAGCACTGAGGTGCTGTAAACATCTGTGATTAGAGCCATGCTGCCCTCTGTATGCCTGCAGAACAGGTATAGAAGAGAAAAAGCCTCACCTGTCTTCATTACAGTTATTTGAGGCTTTGCACAAACTGTAAATACTTCATTTAAGATAAACTTGGGAATTCAACTTTTTGTAAAAGTTGCTAAGTTTTGCAGAGTTTAAAGATGCCCTGAGGAGTTTTCTTGTAAACAAACAAAAGTTAGGTTTACATTCAGTGTTTCTCACCAAAATGCAGTGTGGATCCTCGAGGTCTGACAAACGTGTTGAATGTATTTTCTTCCTCATAAAATACCTGCAAAGCCAATTCTTTGAATATTCAAAATCGTGTATTATTTAGTTCCCTGTTTAGTAGCCACTAGTCTTCTTCTTCACTGCGTTTTGTGGGCACATTGTTGCGTTTCTCTGCACTCTGGCCACCAACTGTTGATCAGCAGAATAGCATAAAACTGGCAGCAGGAATGTGTCTCACGTCACATGCTTATATACAATACAGTACAAACAAAACGATGGCCCAGCCTTCAAATATTGCTACATGGCGGCACTAGTGGTCAAAAACTCCACAGGTTACCTTTAAAATGGGAATAGCTTGCAAGTGCAACTTTTTAAATTGTTTTATTTGTAGTTTAAAGGCTCAAACATGCAAAACCACTGGTATGGTCTTAAATAATAAATAGACTAATGCAACAAAAAAAGTTTTCTTTGGATAAGCACATCACACCAAATGTCAGTCAGGATAGTTACGAAACGTTGTGCAAGAAGGTAGTGTCAGCATATTTGTAATGACACCTGAAGTCAAAGAGGTCAAATACTAAGCATATTATTAATCATGGGTTTACAGTGATATGGAATGACAAACTGGAGAATAGGGAACTCTAACGTGTTACTTTTTGATTCTCCATGCTACAGTTGATCATACTGGTAAGTATTCTGCCTCCCTATATTAGTGCCGTGCTGTGGAAACCTTTCATGCCTTTGAATTATTAGTAATAATAGTTAGTAGTTGATGAACATTAACATGAACAAATGAGCACATTATTATTTGGTATTAAGATCTAAATTGGCTGCAAAATAATTTTTTAATGTTCAGGGATGAGGATAGGATGAATCCTATTCTGGCACACAGCTGATTTTAATCAGCATATGCTGTGCATGGGTAATGATAATTTATGCCAAATGGGTGTTTAACGGTGAAACTTCAGCTCCCTTTTTAATTAAACCATTTTGTCTTTCTCTTGTCTGTCTTGCTATAAAGCAGAGCATGATATTCTGGTATTCTGTCCATATTCAAAAATAGAAAAGTCTTTACTCTTGGCATGTTAGATTTGAGCGCCTGTCAGCATTTGTCAGTGTCATATCCAGGCCAAGTTATACAGTGTAAAGTCCCCTCATTCAAGATCAAACCTACGTTCAAAGTAGCACAATGCATTTTTTAGTCAAGTGATAATCAGAATAATTATTGCCAAAACTAAAAACAAAAATATTCACTGAAACCTCTGGTACATTCCATCAGAAGTCAATCACTTTATGACCTCGATGCTTTCGATTTTAAAATGGAGAAAGAAAAAAACATTACAGTGTGGTTCTCTGATTATGCAAATGTTAGGGGGATCCGTCTATCAGCTAGAACAAGAGTTACACTCAGAATATGGACAGAAACACACCAGAGTTTCATATTTCACCTTTTCTGAAGGAACGATGAAAGACACCGTCTATGAGAAAGTACACTGAACAATACAATCTAATGGAGCAGAAGCTAATCCAGGATTTCAGTTTTCTGTACTTTTTGATCATTTGGTTTCCCACATTTTTACCATTTACACAGCTCCCACTGATCCTGGCTGTTCATATTTTCCTCACATCATTTCCATCTAGTTGAGATGTTCTCCTCATCACTCCTGCTACATGTGGCACTATGTCTAAGACTGTAGTGGTGTTTGTGCTTTTGGAGTGTGTAAACCATAGTTCACTGTTTGGGAGAGTTTTCTTGCACGCTTCTTGCACGCTTGTAGTTGTACAGTTTTCCACAAGTACAATATGACTTGCATGTGAGCAATAAATGATGATGAATAAAGAAATAATGCCCAGAAACAAGAATGTGAACCGATTTAAGGATATCCTGATCTTTGCCTGGACCGGAGGCTTTTAATATAGTCTTCTATTTAGTAATGGAAATATTGTTAAATATTTTAGACATGATATGGAGACCTTGAGATTGAACTGGATTCAGGTTTAAAATGTTTCATTGCCTTTTCATAAATATTCCCCTGAAAATACCCCAGTTTTCTTGTCAAATGTGCCTTGGTCTGGGAGCATGAGCCCTGAACCTCTGAAGTCTACTTATTTGTACTTGTGGAAAACATGTTTACTAAATATAGCTTTGTAAATGTGTGACCTCAAATCATCCATGGCATTAATTTATCCTACGTATCAGACATTAGACTTGGGTGGTCATTTGGCAACATGGCAAACTGCTATTTTAACCCTGCCACTACCACAATGCATTGGCAATGAAATGTGTCGTGAAACTAGGTGTGCCTCAGAGTACACATTTAGCAGGACATGGTTGCCACGGTGCTTTTGTCATGGTCAGCCCCTGCTGTTCCCAAGCACAGCATCTGTATCAAACATGGCGTGTGCAGCCACAAACAAGTGCCTTTTGTGTAATAATATGACGTTAAGTCATCTCTGTGTTCCCACTGTACCAGTGTCAAAGTTTAAATTCCATTTGAAAGAGAAATGGCTTCAGCTGTTGCTTGAGTACAGGGGCTTTATTTTAGTTTGGTATGGCTACCTACGGGTGTTCATGAGAGCGAATCTGACCTAAAGCTTTCAGTAAAACAAAGCAATGAGCTGATAAGAGTGATAAGAGTTCCCTATGGAGTCATGTCTACGGCCAAACCCTCTCACATTCAATTCAGTTTGACTTAGTATTAATGGAAAAATATTTATGTTTGAAGGTATTTTGGTACCACCTAAACCTAATGGACCTCACAGTCATGTCATTTATGAGATTTAGGAGATGGGCATCAAAAGAGCACCTATACACTCTTATGCAACACGGTGTTCCTTTCTTAGGCTCATAATGTTGGGCCGAGTCGGACGTTTTGATTACACTCTAACATGTTTGAGACTAGTGCTTTAGTGCTTTTAATCGCTTTACAGGCAGTGGACAAAATAAGAGAAACCTTACAATACATCTCTGTTGAGAGTGTCGGAAGTATTGATTCAATTCAATGGTGGTTTTTGAGTCTTGCTGTGAACAATCTAATATGTGTAATTTATTCATAGTTGGTGAGTCTTCTTGTGACCACAGCACACAAGCTGCAGTTATTCCTACTGTATGTATTGTGAGGTACCGTATTCGTGTTAGCTTGTCTGTGTGCATTAGTTACTATTTACGGTTCCTCTTCACATACAGATTCTGCAGTTGGATACAGAATCATTTTATATACTGATTACATAAACACAAAAAAATAAAAATGATTTCCATTCTGTTATCACACCGTCCTCGCCTCATGGCAAGGACCTTGCATGCCGTTACAGACGATGCATATTTGAACCCTAATCCTACCAACTTCTCACAGAGGCTTTATTCTATCATTACAATCTTTCATGACTTTGTAAATCGATGACTTTATATCTTTTTTTATGTGTTTCTGTTTTAATAAGCCTTCTTTTTTTAAATACCAATGTATTGGGATCCTAGGAGACCCCAGTCAAAAACACGCATTTACAGCATATGAAGTTAGAATAGATCAAATAGAATAGATAGATAAAATGTTTGCCATGGGTGCCAATTTAAAGTACCACGCACTATCACACTCACACATTTCCTCATGTGCTCTGTCTATTTTCCTGTTACACAATACCTGTAACTTTCCTATAATAATAGTAATAATAATAATAACATTTCTTCAGATGACATTACATGTTTTGAGAAGAAATAAGTTAACACTTTGCTATGATGGTTGTTTAATTTAGTAGTTTATTCTTGGGGAGCCTAGCCGGTAGTCCTTGAATGTTAAATATGTTGGTAGGGTGAGCAAAAATTCATGTTCACAATATACGAAGCAAACAGCTTCTTTGATTGTTTTTTTTTTGTACAAATAGTGTGAGAATTTGTTACAGACATTTTGTTATTGCTTTTCGGCTGCTCAGAAGAATGTAATCACTTTCATTGGGTTGCTGTTTTCCACGGCATGCAAATAAATCACTTTTATCAGGTATTTCAGAATACACAGGCTTAGCAGAGGGGGGTGAAAAACATCAAAAAATAAGCAAAGAAATACACTCTCACCACAAGTCACCAGTTTCTTTTTCATGTTAGCCTAATTTTACATCCAGCACACACACCTGGTGAATATACTAAGTACAAAAATGACCTTTTACCTGTTTTTTCTCTATTGACTGGTGAAAAAAATAACTGTTTATCTCGCTAGAGGATCTGCTGCGCTATGATCACCAGCCACCCTGTAATTCTCTTTGTCTGCCCTGCTGAGCAGTATGTTTATCAGAGTTTATGTGCTGTCCGTGAGGGCTCATGACATTGGCTTAGTCTCAACTAAGCCATAAAAACACAACCAGGAGCTACAAGAAGCTAAAACGTTGTCATAATTAAGTTAGGAGGAGTAGTGAATGACACATAAATTATTGTTTTTGTGGATTATTTTCTATTTAATCAGTGCAAGGGATAAATTAACTAAAAAGTTCCAAGCGCTTCTTTCTTTCCTAGCTGTGCCATAAATTAAGTTCTTCTTAACTTTCTCTGTAGGTGCCAGAATTGAAGAGTTTCTCTATGAAAAGTTGGACAGGAAGGCACCATCCAGAATTACCAACGGGGAGCTGCTGGGTCAATATATGCAGGATGCAGCAAAGGAATTTGGTCCTGGAACTCCATATGGTAAGCATGCATTCCAGTAAAAAAAAACAAAAACGTTGATTTTTCAAGGGCTCAAAACTCTTTTTGCACTCTGTATAAACATGCGGTCTGGATCAGGGAAAACACATGTAAACGCAAGGTGTACCACTTCTGAAAGTGGATCTCAGCCAGGTGTAAATCCAGTCAGTACAACGTGACGACATTTTTAAGATTAGTCTCATCCCTGTTGTATATCTAAGAGGGATAGGATTATTGCTAGGGACAAAGGTTTGTATCCCGGGGGGGCTAGTCCTTTTGAAAAGGTGCTACACAACAAAAGGGCTGTGGTTTGAACAAGCTCATTTGCACTCTGCATTCCGCTGCAGCTGTAGTCAGAGTATCTACACAGATGTCCTTGGGGAAACTTCATAGCTCAATAGCTCAATCCAGAATCAGATCTATGCAAGTTCTCAAGCCTCCCAGAAGGTGTTGATGCCACAGTCTGTTTAGTCTCTTCTCATTTCATTTGAACGATGAAGTGATAACATTTTTCACAGACCTGGATGTAAGCTGCAACTTGACTGGTCGGTGGATGCGTACAGCCACGTGGTAATTCTAGTGTTTTTTAATCGATCGATGTGATGATGAGTGATCAGTGTTGGCTCAGCACGTCCAGGACCTAAACAAGCAGACGGGGATAAATACGTACAGAAAGCAGACACGGTTTTTATGCGGTTTGCTGGCTTCAAGGACACTCGTGCACAGAAACGGAGGATGTGTTTATTAGAAAAACATATCAGAAAACACAGAGCTGACACTAGGATGAAGCAGCTAAATGGAATTCGGCCATCATTAATTTCTTTATCCACACCTGTGCTTTTCCTACTGAGGCAACATGTCAACATGTCTTTAGTGAAAAGGGCACATTGACTGTATTTTAGAAGTGGCAGAGAGCAGCAGCATGTTCAGTCAACCAGTCATCAGCCAGGTAAAAACATTAATGAGCTGTGGTTGTGCGGAGCAGTGTTCCTAACCTTTTCATCACTATTCCCCATTGTTGCCTAGGTAGCTATCCTTTGTTTTTGCTCTAACTAATGTCATTTGACTATTTAACTCGGTTATCTTTTAACTCGCTTTACTATCTTATTCACAAGAGTTTATTAGAGTCATTTTCTTCTATAGCCTACATAAAACAGTTTGTGAAATTACAGGCAGATTTAGATGCATATTGTTTGAAGGATATTAACAATAATAGCTTATGATAAAACTACTAAGTCAGGTAAGCTCTTTTTATCATTACTTTTTAAAAATGATTTGAATCTGTATTAATGATTGGTGCTGCTGCTGGAGCAGACAGGTGTTGTTATGGGGATTGAGGTTGTCGCCATTATGACACTGGTTGTAAACGGACCGATGGAAATGAAAACAAGGATTGTGCCACTGCGACCAATTTCACAATAAGTGCAGGGGTTTATTAAACTGACAAAAAGAGTGTGCATGCATATTTCTGTCTTTTTGTATCTATTCACCTTAGTGCTACTAGGGCGCTTACGCATTGCATACACTACACTTTAGTTCTTACTTCCGTTTTAGAGTGGAGGTACGATTACTTTGCTTTGCTAGCTTTATCATCCTTTACTTGCCAAATAAACTGTATTCAAGCTTAAAAAAAGGTATACATTTTAAATAATTTTTCAGGCGGGAAAATAACCGTTTAGATTCCCAATACGTGATTAGTTTATCCAAATGACGCATATTTGGAGATTTCCGGATGGAATCCGACTGGCCGGTGTGCTGATATGTTTCGGTACTTTGGAGTTCATCTACACTAAGAGACACTACAATGTTAATACAAATGTCCTCTGCCGCTGATGGCTGATGGCTGATGACGTAGGGCGTAGTTTAAATCTAGTGCATTTACTAAATAGGGAGGGCTTTTGGACACAGACAATCTGCCAGCCTCTCTGCAGCTGAGATAAATAGTGACTGCAGCACTCTCTCAGCCTGTTCTGCCTCCCACAAAAGTAATTTCACACTACCACAGCTGTAATTTAGATCTTTACTTTATTGATGATATGCAGCCCTTGTTTGTGCAGCTGACATGTTCATACACAGAGAGGATGGATCACTGACCACAAACCGCTTCAGTGCTGCTGCCTAAATGAGCTATTTACAAATATTTTTGCATTATTAATAGATAGAACAGTTACCCAAGTATTCTCTGACTGGAATACACAATAAGTTATATGTAGAATTTTACTGTCGGAAGTGGGGCTGCATCTAACGCTTATTTTCATTATCAATAATTAGAAGATTATTTTTTGATTAATTGTTTGAGTTTAAAATGCCTGTACTATTTCCTATAGCCCAAGGTGACATTTGGGAATTACTTGTTTTGACTGAGCAGCAGTCTAAAAGCCAAAGATATTGGTTTGCTATCACATACAGTAAGACAAAGAAAAGCAGAAAATCCTCACTCAACGCTAGAATTAGTGAGTGATTAATCGACTAATGGTTGCAGCTACAGTTGGAAGTTTAATCTTCCACAAGCCTGAAGGAGTACAGTACTCCTTCAGGCTTGTGGAAGATTAAACTTCCAACTATCCTTCAGATCACTGTCTGCAGAAGGTCCCCTTGTTGTTGACCTAACAGTTAATAAATGTACATTTTGGAGATTGTGGCATTTGGGAGCTGCGGTTGATTATTGTTTTTGATTTGATCTTGTTTTGTGAATAGCAGAGGAATTCCTGTGCTCTCTATGTGCCGTTGTATGCCACAGTAACATAGCTGCATGCTTTCTATTATTCATGCCGTGTAGATTGTGAAAAGCCACTGGAGCATAGTTCTAGTTCTTTTTCCCTGAACAACTGACAGGAAATGTCAAAAGACAACATTTGTCTCCACCATAAACGGTGCCAAATAATTGACAAAATGAAATTCAAAGATATGTGTTAGCAAAGGAAACCATAAAGGAAACTTGAACTCAAACGTTACATTGTACTGTCTTTGAGACACAAATGCTTGACTGTTGAGATCTGTCTAAAAACGACTAGGCTTTCGTTAGCCAAGATGAAGGTGGTTTTATATTATGATGACATAAGCACAAATGTTTTCTTTGTTATGCAATTGTAGTACAACATTGCAAAATTTTGATTGAAAAAATGTTCTTCTGTAATTTGTACAACAGAAGTAATATGACTTTGCACATTTAAAAAAAAAAAAAAAATGTATTCTACTACTGTAAGTAGAGTCTAGCAGTCAGAAGTGCAACACAAAGTAGTGGCGGCACTCAGGCGTGTCCCATAGCCAGCTATAAGCGGAGACTAGAGCTTATACAACTACACTGTACCTGCAGAAGACCTTTTAAGAATTTGAAATGAAGACTTTGTGGTGAATGGATCTAATCTGTTTCTTGAAGGGAGTACTTTAATTGAGGTGGGGGAATGTGAAAGAAGATTAGGAACAGCAGAGAGGGAGTTCCTCCAGACGTCAGCCATCAGCTTTCTTACCCCCCTCAGGAACTTTCTGGAAGGAGACTGGAGGACCATATCCGTGAGTCTGAAACACTACACTGCGTCCACATTTCAGCTGCCTCTCTCAAATTGAACTGTTTTGAGTGTTTCATTTCACATCTGTAGTGAACTAATAACCCATGCGTTACTGTTATCTAGGAGCTGGTTGTATAGTGAGGGATCACCATTCATTGCAATAACTGGTATTCATTTTCCCATCATAATTTTTTTTCAAATACATTTCCAAAAATGTATCTTTGGAAACTTTGGGATCTCCACTAGATACAAAAATTATGTTCTGTGGGTCTGAATAATATGAGTTAGTAAAAATGGCCTGGCAGACTGTGAAACTGGATTTATATTTTTGTGTTAATGGTGTCACTACAGAGAAAACCAGTTTTAGGTTTAAAAGTGATTAGACAACTTAACATAAAGAATTCCACAGTTTCCACAAGTTAAAACCAGTCAAGCCTTTTTCCTATAAAAGATGAACGTGTCCACCAGAGGTCAGCATGGCTGCTTTACTCTTGTATGACCCTATGTTCTACACTTCTTTGTAAGCCTATGGCAGTTTGTCCATGCAGTTATAGCCTGCTTTAATTGCGCCATGCCGAGCTGTAAATTGTCGTGGTCGTGGTTGCTCTCAGCTCGGCTCAGCTGCTCCCTTATTGTGTCGTTGTGGTTCCTTCAGAAAGAACGGCGTCTTCTGGAGAATCTTCGCTTGGACCTGGATGCCTGTAAAACCCGTCTGAAGAAAGCCAAGGTGGCTGAGGCCAAGGCTGCGGTGAGTCCTCTTGTGCAGCCCCATTCCCCACCTGTAATCTACTAAAACTGTTGCTGGCGCTGGCATTAACCATGACTAACTGTGTGTGTATTCATAACCTTTGCAGTGCGATGGTGAAGTGAGTATTAAATACATTTTTAAAGGCTTTCAGTATGATGCACATGTTTGCTTGTTTTTCCTGTCTCACTTGCTTTGAGTTATTTTTTTTGTGCCAGTGTCAGTTATTGGTGACAAGAAACAAATAATCATTGGTTAAAAAAAAAAAAAGCAAAGCAATGGACTGAAAAACATGTTTGACCTGAAGATGACTCTTTGCAGAGAAATCTTGAAACTTGTGGCATATTAAACAATATGATGGGAAATTCACACCAGCCATTGACCAAATTCAGCAAAGTTTTGGTCTGTGACTGGTGAGATTCTTTATTTACCAGCATTAAGTTTAAGCAGTATTTTTTACAGTAGCAACAGTTCACTAGGGTCTATTTGGTTATTTTGTCTCTTGCGTCACAACAAGGTTAATGTCTCGGCAAATACAAAAACGTTTACTGTATAAATATTCTAAAATCTGTATGGATGAACTCTTTGCTGAAGGAATCTGTGCAGTGTTATTTGCTCAGATTTGTGTTCAAAGCATTTTTTTTCGTTTGTGATAAAAACAAATTTGTAACAAGCAAATACAGTATCAATATTTGAGATTTGGATCATACATTTTCAATTATTTGTTATAGTTTGTACGACTATGCTCCTACTCCTGGCATGCGTGGTTTACCTGAATATTTATAAAATGCAACTTTAATAGAAAAAAAATTTTCTGAACAGTTTTATACATTGCTGCTGTGAATAAAATGTGGCAGCTGTAGCGTTAAGACAGATGTTATGAAAATGAACGGCCCAAACATTAGGCCCACATCAAACCAGAGCAAAGAGTTGAAGTGATACAAACCTACTGTTCTCAGGTAAACTCCGGCGCTTGCGTCTGTTTCTCCAAACTGGGGGCGTGCCGACCGCCATCTACTGTAGGTATAAGTACCTCATACAACCAAACTTCAAAAGACCCAAACTATCCCTTTTTAAGGCAAAAAAAACAAACAGTTTTACTCATTTTGGGACCTAAGAAGTCTTCAAACTGAGAACATGATATTGTTTTGCCAGCAGGTGGCTGTGCAGCACTGTCAGCCAGAGGACCACATGTTTAGTGCTTAAGTCTGACTTCCTTTTCACATTGTTATGAGATCTGCACAAAAATCAGTTTGAGTTGTAAACTTTGTTTCTACTACTCGAGCAGAAACGAAGTCGTATGCCTGGAATAGAAGGTCTTAATTGATCATTTTTCCTTCCCCATTTGACTTTGTTCTATGAATGGTTGTGTCAAAAAACAAAGTCTGACATTCTGTTGACTGACAATGTCGGACCTTTGCAACCTTCATGCATGTCAGCATGTTTGCATGGGCATGATAAACTACTGCTTACAGCTTATAATATTAACAAGTCTTATTTACAGTGGCTTAGTCCGGTCTGTGAATGATGAGTCACTAGTTTCAGTGGTGCTGGAGAGGCTGTTTACATACAGTGGTGTTGCATTGCCTCTCTGCACCTTTCTTTTGAGTTCAGACACATCTAATGTAAAAGTGTACTAGCAGGTATTAACTGCAAGCCATCCAGATTAATTGGAAAAGTTGTTTTCAACAATGTTATATTCAAGAGGAAAAAAAATGAAATAAACTTACGGTCACCTTTTTCAGACTTTCAGACCTCTATGTTACTGGAAAGAAACTGAATTTACAGCGACTGACACGAATGCAGAGATTGACCATTTCACAATAATCGGTGCTGTTGTGTAGTTTAAAGTGTACCTCATCAACATCATTGTTTTGTTCCTGCTGTGCTTTCTGATGGTTTTGTCTGCATTTCTTGATACATAGTGTGTGCTCTATGGTTGTAAGTATGGTTGCCATGTATACACTGAGTATTCAATAGCATAAATGTTAAACAACCTTACTGTTTCTGTAGATGACTCCAGACTTTCAGGAGACCAGACCCCGCAACTATGTGCTATCTGCCAGTGCCTCTGCGGTAAGGAGACAATTATGCTTTACTAAACAAACCTGGACATGTAAAATCATCCTTTAAAAATAATGAGACTGTCACATAGCTCATTCAGGAACACAGAGCTTTTAATCTTACTTTTCTAAACTGAGGGCATAGGTCAAATCGTGTACCTTGTTTTTTATTTGAGGGGGAAAAATCAAGGCCATTGAAAATGGACATAAATAGACATGGGTCATTGAAAGTGCTTGAATTTATATATTTTGTGCAGGAATAGAAATTGAAGTTCTTTTGATATTTTTTCAGTAAGCTTCTGTAAAGCCTGCTCATTTAAAAACATTGTCAGCGTTGTAGCAGTAATTATCTATGTCTCAAACTATGCCGTGTTGCATCCTTGAATTTGAGGGAATTGGGGCCGTAAAAAGTCGTAGAATTTGATGTTTAAGGTGTGTGAACCCTTTTTGTTATGGCTCTTAATGCAATTTACAGGTATATGTAGAGTACTGTGTCATAGGAGTCACTTAATGCAAGTAGTTTTGAATCTTTACTTTTATTAATGTGAATGGTCAGGATGTGTTGAACTCAGAGTTGCATTCCTGACCTCTCTGTCATATCTGAGATTATGTAGAAATTATAAATGTTTGCGTGCCATCGATGGCGAGCGTCTTAACAGTGTAGGAGGATATTGTTCATTAACGCGTCCTAATCTATGTATGTTTCATTCTTTAAGGCTTAACAAATCAAAACGCAGGGCATTTGCCGTAGTTGAGGCCTGGGTTAGTAGCAGGAGGTGTGATGGGTTTTTTTTAATCTTCACCCTCCCATTCTCATTCGTCATTGTATAAACCGCGAGGTTCAAAGTGTGGGAAAAAAGTAGCGGCTTGTAGTCCGGAAATTACGGTAATTGGTTAGAGCTTTGTCGCTTTGAAGAAAGGTAATGTCTGATTGAGTAAAGGAGTAGTAACAAAATGCTATTTCAATGTGAATATCAGGCGAAATACAGCCTTTATCCAAAAGCAAGGTTTGCCTACCTTCACTCCAGCCTTAACCATCATCATACATTTTACACACTCTTTACGCCTTCCACTGCTGAGACTTCCAGTGATTAAACAGCAGGTTTTATATTTTAGTAACCAGGTTAGGCCCTTGCTGTACATCACACTAATGAAGGCCTTCTGGGGTATCCTTGTTATGACTTATGCTTCTTTCTTCTTCTTTTGTTGTATGCTTTGGTCTCTCAGCTCTGGAGTGAAGAAGTGGAAAAAGTAAGTACGTCAATGTTGTGGGTGTGAACTTAGTTTTGCTGCCTTGTCTCCAGGATTAATGTTTCAGTGTGCCTCAAAGAAACTAGGTCATACCATGTGTAGTCTGACCACGTCAAGTGCTTATACCTGTTGGCCACACTAAAAGGCAATTGCCGACACAATGAACTGTAATCGGGGGAAATTGCACCGTTTCTAGTGGGGATTCAGAAACTGTAAAACAATCTGACAAGCTCTGTGTTTGAAGCATACTGAGACCTTGATTCCCACTCTATGGATCCAGCTCCTAAACTATCAGGTCTTACAGTACATTCAGATTATCAATGTATTGTCAGTTTATCGTTATTAATTACCAGTCATAATGTTTATGCATGTCTCCAAAGGTCTGGACTTTAGATGTAGCAAGTATCACGAGGGATGTAAAGAAAATGTGTCACTAGTATTCTTCCTATTGTTTCAGGCTGAACATGAGCTCCGAGTGGCCCAAACTGAGTTTGACCGCCAGGCAGAGGTCACACGGCTGCTTTTGGAGGGCATCAGTAGTACACATGTAGGTCAGGCACAGCCACACACACACACACAACTTCTAGGGTGCTTTTGTGGTAGCTGTATTTATTCACTATTATTGTTTCTTTTCTTTTTGTTACCTGTGGATTGTTAAAAAATCACATCCCACAAAACACTGAAGTGGTATTCCAAAGTTTGCTATTTGCACAATTTCACTGTGGCTTATTTTTGCAATTTGGTTTTATTTTAAATTGTAAAATTTACATTTTGCATTCAGGGAGATTTAGTTGAGGCATAGTTATGCAAGTAAGTAATGCAAATTGAATAATGTAAATGTTGTCAGTTAAATGAACAAACAACAATGTTAATACATTATATGGATCATTATTTTCAGTATTATTATTTAAGTTTACATCTTTTGTTTTTTTATATCAGTATTTATTTTGAATAAAACTGGATAACAAAAAAAAGTGCAGTTAGCATCATCATCTTTGAGCTGGAAAGACTTTTTAAGATGTAAGCATAAGGACATAAAACCAGGATCCTGGACTCTTCCAAAAGGTCATTCTCTTTCAAATTCCCAATTAATTGAAGTGATGCTGAACCAAATTTACAGAGACATGGGTTAGTAGCAGGAGGTTTAAACAATTAAATAATAAAAAATGCCTGTTTTTAAATGTTTTATATGCACTTTTATAAAATAAGCAAATGTTATCACAGTGAAATTGGGATCCTAAAATGGTTTACACACTATAGTTAAATTGTTCAATGCACAACATCTCATTGTTATCACGTTTAGTCTGTAATTGAGTCCATTAAATCTTATTTTCTTTAATAAAAGTGAACAATCTAACAGTGTGTGAATATGCTGTTTCAGGTTTTTTCTAAAACAAATAATTTTTCCTGATTCTTTCCTGAAATTCTTACTGCGCATGAATGCAGAATCTGCTCCTGCTTAAGTACAGGATCTGAGTACTTTTTCATTTAGATCAGCTTAGAAATGTCTTTCTTTAACAGTGACTATTGTGTTGTGGCTTACCTGCAGGTGAACCACTTGCGCTGCCTGCATGAGTTCGTGGAGGCCCAGGCAGCTTACTATAAGCAGTGTGATTTCCACATGCAAGAGCTACAGAAAGAGCTGGGAAGGTGAGAAACAGGTGGTAGATGGGACATGGGGACATGGGAACATGGGAATACGGTGTGAGTCACTGGGCTTTACATCTTCATACAGTGTGCAGTGAAAATAAGCAGTCGACTTCTACTGTGTAATGGTATCAAGTTACTAACTGAGAGGCATATAGAGGCATCTATGTTGAATAAATATAAACTGAATTCTACTTTGTTTAATGCTCTAGACATTAGGGGTACTTTTGTTGAATAAATGTATCATTACAAATACAACATTACCAAGACAAAAACTTGGACTTAGTTCCTTAGTTCCAGTCAGGGCCTGTGGTCTGGTTTTGTTATTTTTGATCAAATCTTGACAAATCACTTTCCTTGTTTTAATGAGTATGAGTTTAATGATGTGTGAGTATGACTCGTCTTCTTGTGTGCTGATTTGATCTTTCTCTTTGTGTGTATGTTCTGACTCACACATTTGCTTGCTTTCCAATACTTCCCAAATCTGTATTCAATAATACTGTAAGTGCTGCAAATTGGAAATCATTGCATTGGGTTAAATTCCAACTTTAGGAACAGAATAAAATTGAGGTCCTTGTTGGCTTTTCTATCTAAAGAGCCCTATTTTCATGGCGGCAAAACAACCAGCGCGAACAGTGCTCCGACCGTTTGCTATTTTCCTAACCATGAAATTGTCTTTGCCCCCCTGTGTGGGTTGTTGGTGCACGGGTTGGAGGAAAGGCACAAACGGGTGAAGTTCATTCAAATAAGGCAGTGCAGAGTTGCACTGTAATTTTGAGGAAAACGGGTTTGAGACTTTTTCTGGCCAACATCACTCCGCTGCCACTCTGGTGATTTCTTCAACGAGAGCAAACTATATACTTGTATCACGGAATAATGCTTAAAATGTAGATAAACTATTTAATCAAAACAACTAAACACAACCAGTATGTGTTTAAATTGGCATCAAAAGAAGTAGGTAACTCTGTAAGTCTGCATTGATCTATAAAATAGAGAGCGGCTTAGTACTGAGAAACTTCTCCTTCCGTTGATTAAATCTCTGCAGCCATCTGAAGGCAGCAGGACACACCCAGTATTCAGAAAAATCTGCAGGCTGGTAGAGAAGTGGCGCACCAGAGTGCAGTGCCATTACGGAAGGCTTTCCACTGCCTGTGGCTGCTACAGAATAACCACACGCACACCTCTACACATATCAGACTGATCGGTTAGAACTCCTCTGCTGTTGATGCAGGAGACAACAGATGACCCTTTTGCACTTTTTGCTGCTGCACAACCATGAACCAAAATAGCAGGTGGGCATGGAGACTCCACACAGCACGGTGAAGACCTACCACTTTGTGCTTGTTGCGCTTCTACGATTAAAATAGGGCCCTAATTGTGTTCGACTCTAGTTTTCTGGCCAGACTTGAATGTTCATTGAGGATGCATTAGTGACGGGAATGGAACGTTTAGAAACAGGTTTGTCTTTGGAACTAGTTTTGATGATACCTGACAAATCCTTTCTTCACTCTGCAGTATCATATGTTCCAGTGTAGATGTACTGAAGCATAACCACGATATGCTTGGTTTTCAGCTGTGTGCTGATACTGTTTTTACTGTTTCTTTTGTGTTATTGCTGTATGTGTGTATGTTGTTCTGAGCATCACTGCATCATCTGCCTGCTTTCCCTCAGGCTTCCCAATGCATTTGCACTGAACTCCACCCACTCCGTAGCTACTGACGGCTCTGCATCAGAAGGTATCAGCAGCCCTGTGGAGACAGACACACTGAAGATTGAAGAAGTTCAGGCACCAGCTACAGGAACCCGCAAGGCCAAAGTCCTGTATGATTACGATGCTGCTGACTCCAGTGAGCTCTCCCTTTTAGCTGATGAGGTAAGGTTTCATCATCAACTTGCAGCTCGTGGGTTGCATAATGGCTATTGGCCACTGGCCAGAAATTTCTCAAAGATAAGATGAGATGATCCTTTGAGTCCCACAGCGGGGACATTTGCAGTGTTACAGCAGCAAAAGGGATAGTGCAGCAACAAGAAGCCTTCGTAAAGGTGGCATTGGCTGATTCAAGTAATGTGTCGGCCCTTTTCTTTGAAGGTTAATGTTTTATTTTGTAGGTGTATACAGATTTTCTGATGATTTTGTGTGTGTGTGTGTGTGTGTGTGTGTGTGTGTGTGTGTGTGTGTGTGTGTGTGCACACGTGTGTGTGTGTGTGTGTGTGTGTGTGTGTGTGTGTGTGTGTGTGTGTGTGTGTGTGTGTGTGTGTGTGTGTGTGTGTGTGTGTGGAGAAACCATTAGACTGTTTCTCTAGCAACCAATCCTTCCGTCGTGTCGCTGTTCAGGTGCCACTGTGAGAGAATCCTGCTCACACTCAGATAAAAATGACAGAAGGAGAGGGGGGCTGGTAGAGAAACAGTTTAATGGTCCCAGCCCGTGGCATACACATCTTTCCCAGGACCCGGCCTACTGCGAGAGTCCAGAGCCAGGTTACCAGCAGGCTTATACTGTGTGACTGATTACCTGATTCTGTCAGCTGTCTGATCTCCAGCTGAGACACTCCCATCTCCACCAGCAGCCTGCTCTGTAACCCCACTGCCACAGGGTCTTTACTTGAGATGGCCCACCTCTGCAATAATACTTAGTTAATAATCCTGATTAAGTCAGCGGTGTCCCTGATGACCCCTTAATGAAAATTCTAACTAAAAACGTGCCAGTACCACCCCACCATGGAACTAGAGACTATTGTCTTGTTATGTAAAATAATTATCCAAGATTATTGTCGCTGTAGCCATGCATTTTGAATATTAGGCTTTAAAGTGTCCATGTGCTCTGTGTTACAGCTCATTACAGTTTACACAGTGCCGGGGATGGACTCTGACTGGCTGATTGGAGAAAGAGGAAACCAAAAAGGAAAAGTGCCTGTCACATACCTGGAGCTTCTCAGCTAAAGAACATGTACGCATTGACCCACAGACACACGCATGCATGAGCATGTTAGTGTGTGAATACTCCTGAACCAACAAGGACATTTCATTCACTTCATTAAATTTCACACGCTCACACTAACATGTAACCTTCAATTAGCACTCCTCCACAGTAAGCATTAGCAAAAGTGTTAGAAAACTCTCATCCCCATTCACATGACACTGACTGCAGTTATAATGGAGACATTGTTACAATGAGTGCAGGAAAATCCCAATAAGAAGTGGTTAACATTCCTTTTGGATATGTTTGGTGGTTTATTATGATGATGTTTTCTTTTCCTATTTATTACTTCTCTGAAAAAGTATCTTTATTGTTCCTCAAAGCTGTTCGAGTTTGTCTTTAGAAGCAGCAGTATGTATAAAACAAGCATGCAATAACAACAACTCCGTGATTCTCCTGCTTAAAGGGCTGATGACAAGTCTTGTCTTTCAGTGAAGTACAGTTTCTCTCTGTATGACAGACAGTCCTCATTGAAGAAGTGAAAACAAACATGGATAAACAAAAAAACGGATTATTGTGACCACATCGTTACAGACGTGTCATTATTATGTTGTGTTGACTACTGAAATCTCCTTTAATTACCAGGTTTATTTTGAATCTATAAATTCAAATGACAGATGTGACTGCTTCCTGGTTTGCTGCAGAAATGTGTTCTGTTCTTCCACTTTCTTCCAATACGACACGAACAGAATAGAATTTCTTGTTGGTTGTATCTGTTTTCATCCTCAAAACAAAACCATTAAATATGACAACATTAGCTTACTGAAGAACACTAACTATAAAACAGCAAATAAAGTTTTTCATGGATTTTTAACATCCTCAACTGTTCGGGAAGAAGATTTGCCTTAACTGCTAATTGAAATGAATGTTATTTCCTGTGTTATTTCAAGCGGCGATAACATTTTGAGGACAGTTGGATGGAACATTACTAGCAACAGTTTGGCTTGATTGAGTCCTGCCATTCACTTATTTGATTAGGTTTTTATTGGCTGTCATGCCTTTCCACAGCACTAAACATGTCCCTTCGAACAATATAAACACCTGTGCAGCAAAGCAAACATGAACCCTCCCCTCCTAACTGCCTTAACATGATGGGAAGGAACTGCTAAGGCCTCCAGCTGCAAACCACAAAATGTGCTCTTCTCAACTAAATGTCCAGAGACTTGATGGCATGCAAGACTGCAACTACTTTTAATCACGTGTGTGTATTTGTGTGATTTTGGTTTACCCTTTAGTGTTTTCTGAATTAACGACGTTCCTGTGTGTTACCATTTTGTCTGTTAATACTTCAAAGTGTCTTCGGTCTTTGTGCTGCATGTGCTACAGCTAGTAGCCCGTCCTGCTGGACATGTGCGCGTATACGAGTATATGATGTCTGTTGATATATGAGAGCTGGAGCACCAAAATGTTTGCACAAAAACGAATGTGCTCTCTCACATCAAGTGTGTCCATGCATGCACTGTCTCCTTCTTTTTTTTTTACCAGCCTCGTGAGTTTTTGTGAAAAAAACAATGAGAGGTGAGACGAATGTAATCTCAGTCATGTGTCCTGCTTTACTCTTGTGCTCAATGCACTCTTTTTGGAGAAATTCTTCTTTTCAAAAATATTTTTTACTTACACTGTTGTGATTCTGTTTACCTCATCTATTATTATTATTATTATTATTATTATTATTATTATTATTATTATTATTATAATAATATATTTTGTTAAGATATGTGTTGCCTGTTCCTTAACCATGCTGACTAAATGAAATGTCTGGGATTTAATAAAAAGATTTATTTGAATTCATTCACTTTTTATTGGAAACACTTTTTTCAAAAAACCACTGTGGTCAAAAGCTGAAGCCAATGCAGAAGTCAGTGCCTTAAGGTGCAGTTGCTCTAAATGGCTTCTAAATGCAACTATATAATTTTTCCATAAGGACATCATGCTCTGTATTACTCAATAATGGCTAATGGAACAACACACAATGTCCTGACCCAGTTACATATCCTCTCCAAGCTATGATCAGTAACAGATGCTAAATTATATTACATGCTCTGTGCAAGAGCTCCAACTGCTCTATGGTGACAGGATTCAACACATTTCCTGGACGGAGGCATTCTTAGATTTCCTCTGCCTGCCCTGAAAATGTTTGTGAGATCAAGAGCTTTCACAAGACAGTCCTAACAGACAGACTCAGAAATGTGTACTAATGTTGTCGTCCTTCTGAACCTTTCTGCTGCGTTCAAGACAGTGAACCACCAGATCTTCCTTTACACCCTCCAAGAACTGTGAGTCTCAGGCTCTGCTCTCTCCCTGCTTGAATCCTACCTTAAAGGACCACACCTACAGGGTAACTTGGAGAGGATCTCTGTCAGATCCATGTCAACTCACCACTGGGGTTCCTCAGGGCTCCGTCCTGGGTCCCTCCTCTTTTCTCTGTACACGAATGCACTTGGCTCTGTCATTCACACTCATGGCTTCTCCTACCACAGCTACGCAGATGACACTCAACTGATTCTGTCTTTTCCCAGATCTGAAACCCAGGTTGAGGCATGCATCTCGGTTTGTCTGGCTGATATCTATCAGTGGATGGCCGCACAGCACTTGAAACCACACACCCCAGCTCGCTCATTTCGCTCTGCATCGCTCAATCGGCTCGCTGCTCCCTCACTGCGAGTGGGACCCAGATACCCCTCAAATAAAACCTGCACGTTTGTTATCCTGGCTCCAAAATGGTGGAACGAACTCCCCATTGATGTCAGGGCAGCAGGAACTCTTCACACCTTCCATCGCAGACTGAAAACCCCCCTGTTTCTACTGCACCTCGTCCAATAAAAAAAAAAAAAGAAGATAGTTCTTTGTATGTTGCACTTAAATTGGTTTGGCTTATTTGAAGCTCTTGTGCTGCACTTATATGATTACACCTATTTGAAGCTAATGTAATTGCAAACTTGCAAGATTCTTGCTGTTCGGAGTTTGTTTGCACTTATTGTAAATCGCTTTGGACAAAAGCATCAGCTAAATGAACTGTAATGTAATGGAATGTCTGCTAAAGTCTGTTAGTAAGGGTATACAATGGAAATAGAGCCAAGTCGACAATACAGTCCTCTTTTGTGTGGAGCCACATGCGCTCCCAGGCCATGGGGAAGTAATCTCTCTGGTGTGCCCTTCGTCTGCCCCAGGGCTCCTGCAGGGGACCGGAGCAACTTCCGTTTGTTTGTCTTTGTCATTTTAAGCCATGGCATGCTCCAGAGCCTGTACCTTTCTCAATCACTGTGTTCTCCTCTATCGGCACCTTGAATGTGATCTCTCCTAGATGAGTCAGAATTGACAGTCATTCAAACGTTTACATTTAGATGTCTAGTATCAGTATAGAGCTGCTCAGTAGCCAACAGATCAGACTGCTTGTTCTTCCAGGTATGGATGTGTGGAGTACTGTGCTCCCTAAAAAAGACCATTTGGTTTAAGGGCACAATGTGTATGCATAGGCACACATGCTGCAAAGAAATAGACCAACTACTAACTAACAACTGGGTCTAACCTGTGTAACGCCAGCAACAGAAAGTTTGCTGATCTGGAGTCAGGGCAGTCCCCCAGGATGAGACGCCCGCTGCTGGGGTTTGCTCTGGCTGTAATAAAGCTAATTCAAACTGCCAACTAAAGATCTGTCCTTCTTCAGGAGCTTAAATATTAAGTTTTTCATTTGTTTTGGCCATTTTATTCCTTTATTGGACAGCTATAGTGGGGAGACGGCAGGAAATGAGAGAGAGACGCAGCAAAGGTCCTCGTGGTAAGAAGCACAAACACACACTTCTTTTTGTCCTTTCACAACTGAAAAGAGCTCAACATGACCAAGCATGTAGTTAATAGTCCTTAGGCCTTGCAGCTGCAGTAAATGATCTCAAATGACACCTAGTCAGCAATCAACCACATATGAAGAAACTCACCACAAATCAATCATTTTAAAATGTTTTATATATTCTATTTGATCTAAATAGCCGAATAATGTTGCAATATTTTATTTTCATATCTGTGAAGCTCCACTAAAAGTAACATTTTCAATGATTTCTTGGCAAAGCACTGATTGTTTGAAATATTTGACTCAACAGTGATGAAGTGATTTTGCTGAGGGAGGTCTGACGTTCTCCTGCAGAGACTCTGGGTAACTGTTCCGAATCTAAGAGCACGCTACAAACGATTCAGACACCTTTCCACCCGACAGAACCTGGCTGTAACATTGGTTTTCCTTTAAGCTTTAAGTGCTTTCTGTGCTTTTTAAGAAATGCATTTTAAAACCTTACATTAGTATTTAAGACTTCTTGGCAGTCATCCTTCAGTTCGCTGCAATACTATTATACCAGTTCTTTCTATATTACTTAAAGGCGGTGGTGGAAAGTAACTAAGTACATTTACTCAAGTATAGTACTTAAATACCATTTTGAGGTACTTGAGTAATTAATTACAAAATATTATCAACAAAATGAACATGATTTATTCTTATAGATTAAACCAGCCAGCAGTATATAAAGTCATTCAAATGAGCTCTACCTTTACCAGCTGCAACAATAAAGTGATAAGTACATTAATGCATCAATAATTGTAAGCCAATAATTTAACATCAAATTTTAACAACATAATTTTACATTATTCTGAAATGGACCATTCTCCATAATGAGTACTTACGGTTAGTACTTTAAGTTCATTTTACTTAAGTACAAGATCTGAGTACTTGGCCCACACTCATTAAGTTTAGGGGGCTCACAAGAAACACATTTTTAAAAGGACAGTCTAAATCAAAACAGCAGAGGCAGATATATTCAGACATTTAGCCTCGAAATGGGTCAAGCTCCAAAAACACTGGATCCTGCAATTCCTATAATGTAATACATAGCGTGTAGTGGGCAGTGGTTGTGTTAGACTCTCGTTTTCCATCATTTTGACCGACAGGGACTTTTTTTATGATAAGGAATATTTATAAGGGCATGGAGAATAAAGATGAACAGAGACAGACTGTTCAGTCACTTTTCATGTATATACATATATATATCGCATAGATTGTCCATGCTGTATTTTTAACTATGTTGTTTGTTCTGTACACACGTCATCTATTGCACGTCTGTCCGTCCTGGGAGAGGGATCCCTCCTCAGTTGCTCTCCCTGAGGTTTCTTCCATATTTCCCCCACTAATTGTGGGGTATCTTTTAGGGAGTTTTTCCTTGTGCGATGTGAGGGTCTAAGGACAGAGGGTGTCGTAC
>CALSCE010009381.1:1463977-1474283 GCA_943593645.1 Bovichtus variegatus
GAAAACTAGTAATCAGGATCAGTGATGAGATTTCCATGTTATTCCATAGTGATGTAAAGATTGATCTTACTGGTTGTACTCTACCTATTGGTATGAATGACTTGGCGTTTTTTATAGTGGTGGAAGCTGTTATGGCCTTGTAAGTATTCCCCTTTAAGCTAGACAAACCTATATCTAAAGTGCATGCACTATACAGTAGATCGTGTTGCTAGTTATGGAGGCAAAGTAAGGCTCAAAGGGGTTGTATTTAGTCTCTTAATTAATCGTATCTGTTTTTTGGGCGTAACATTAATCAAACCAATCAGTCAGAGTAACATCTGCCATTCCCTTTGAGAGCCCACCGGAGCAGCGGACCCTCTGCCTCCATCATCTCCCAATCCTCTGTCCCATCAACAACTCCATTTGATTGCATATGAGCAAATGCACCGATAACCTATTTAACTGAGGAGTTCTGTAACCTGCCTATGTGGGTGTATCCTATTTTTTGAACAATACAAAGTTTAAATATCAGGAAAAAAACTGCGGCATTGACATTAGAGCAGGTTTTTGTTGGACACAGATGGGCGCAAGCAAACGTGATTGTAAAAATAACAACTGTGTCAGTCAGGCTTTTTGGCTCCAGACTAAACAGACGTTTAAATCTGGGCTTCTGAACATTAGGGAGAGATTTACAGTAATTGAGTTTACACATAAGTGGCATCACTCATAAGGATGCAGAGGAAGCGTAGGTTTACCAAAATGTTATAATGCTTTGAAAGACATCAACACACTCACATCCTGCAGCTGCAGAGGGAAAGGTCAATTTGCAAAGGAAATGTTCTATGTACTGTGCTGATATTCTCAGTCTTCTTTTTCCCACTAAAGACAAATACCCTCCTGGGAACCGATACTTTTGTTTATGTCCTGTACAATGCAGCAGGGATTGATAGAGTAGCTCACAAGAGTAAAAGGAGATGCATGTGAACAAAATGTCCACTACAGAGGACACAAGTCAATGGGCTGGGTCTCATGAGGCTACTCAATCTCCAAATCTTTGGCAAGCAGAGAGTGGGAAATGACAAACCACAAAAAAATTGGGTGGACCAAGGCAAGAATCGGGTGAATTTTGAGGGCAAAATTAGGAGGTTAGATTTATAAAGAACTTTGTGCTCTTGTAAACAATTCATGGTTAATCCTTTTGTGCTCTATAAACAATTTAATCATAAAAACACGTATAATTAAAGCTGCAAGAAGCGGTGAACGGGTCCTCGCACATCCATGTATGTCGGGGGCACTGGCGGGACGGCGGTTGCCGCTGCGGTGCATTGGCGTGACCATTGGAGGCTGCATGCACGAGTGAACATCATGTATTGCATGGAGTGTGATGTGCTGGAAACTAGTGCCAGAGAACACACGCTTAAAAAAACATTGTATTGCTCTATAATATAGGGGGTTCTCAACGGGGGTGCTGGAAGCAATATTTTTGAAAGGGGGCAGTTTGTGTTTTTGGGGGGCGTTTGTTTTATAGGCTATGCTATGTTGTTAAATCTAAGATTTGGAAAGAAAGAGCGAGGCAAAGTCCTTGTAAGTGTAAATTTACTTGGCAATAAACCAAATTCTGAATTGATTCTGACCAGTGTTCAGGCAACTTTGTGTGTTGTTTTTAGACGTTTATTTTAATTTTATTGAGCGATAAAGTGCTGCTTGAAAAAAACAAAAAAACAGCGCCGCTGACTTCCTGTTGGCTTTGCCACTAAACCTTTTTGTATGGCTCCACCTGTTACATATACCCCCCACATTTCATACATATAGGTGAAACGCACTGCAGGGGCTGCGTTCTAGGTGGTGCTGTTGAGCCAATAAATGAATCAGTGCAAGAGAGAAACTGACGTGAGGAAAACAAATGACTAAGTTATGAAGAATCATGCTAGTTTGCCGTTGCCTGTAAATGTTCGTGTTTCCAAATGAGACTTTTTGGCCGAGGGCCCATCATGCGGGAGACGCAACAGTCTTCTCTGTCACCACTAGTTCTTGGATGTGGGTTTGGTGTGTCTGGGCCCTTAGGCCAAAAACGACATAAGGTGCTTGGTGTTTTCACATTTAAGTTTAAGAAATATTTATTTTACAAACTGCACAACACACACACAAATATAAAAATGCACAAATCATATGATATCCTTCAAAGTAGGAAAACATCAATTTGCATAGCACCGACTCCGAGAACACAGTGCCCCACAACCAATGAACTGAAAAATAAATTAAAAACACAGCTTAAACCTTGTTAAATGGGCTTATGTAAGGATATTGTACAACAAATTCATCAACACAGATACAGCAGGGGTATAATGATCCCTTTGAAATCCATCACCAGATCTACAGCAGACTATTCTGACATTCCTCAACCTCTTAAATTCTGTTTTATAGGAAAAGTATAACTACTTGGCAGTGGTGAAAGTAGTCTGCCTTTTTTCAACTTTATTACATTATAAACCATAAAGCGTTTAGACAAACCACAACAAAGTGATCATGGCAGCAGCACTGCGAAGGCGTGGGCTGCGATTATATGTCTCTGCTGCTAACTCTGCACTGTTTATTATTTTTTTAAAACTTCCTTATCAAACCCACTATTATTCAGATATTCAATTGACAATAATGCAAGACAGAGAATATTCTATGAGGCTTAATTTTAAAAAAACTTCAAAATTGTTGATTATTTTCTGACGATCACTTAATCAACTTCGTTCTGCATTAACAATCATGACAAAATGCTTATTTTTATAATAAATAAATATAAAATATAAATATATATAAATATATATATATATAATATATTTAATACAGTTGACAGTGCCTATTCTGCCCAAATATTATAAAGCAAACCTAAAGTTGTAGCTTCTTGCTGTTGCATATATCAGTAGGTTTAGACTTTTCATGAGCAGTAAAGAAAACTATAAAACTAGGTATCTTCCCTTGAAGGGATAGTTTGGATGTTTTGAAGTCTGGTTGTATGAGGAACTTCTCCAGTCAGTGTATCACCTGCAGTAGACGGCGGTCAACAGCACCCAGTTTTTGGAGAAACAGACAGGAGTACCAGCATGGAAGCTAAGTAATGTACAGCTGTGGATGTGGGCAGCGGCAAAACTAATTTATACACCTAAAAAAATCAATATGAGTTTGAGTGTACAGTATTTTATATTTAGAATATTTTTAACCGCTCTACCTTGCTGTCAGACAGCCTTTTCGGACCGGGAACTGGAGCCACTTTCTAGGCTCTCTTCAAAGCCACCAGACTCCATTGACAAAAACAGTCATTTTACCACCCAGAACACAGGGGTTTCTGGTCTATCGCTGGCTCGATCAGTTAGTTTGTCTGTGGAAATATTCTAAATATAGCATACACTTAAACTGATAATGGTGGGCCTTTTTTAGTTATCTAAAATACCTTTTGTTGATGCCTCCGTCCACAGCAATGCATTGCTTTGCTTCTTCTATTTTTATGTTGTTATTTTGCTAAATACTGCACCTTACCTCATCTTGTTGAATATTGCACCTTTATATTGAACCTTACCCCATCTCAGCTCATGTTATTTTAAAATGTTTAAAATATATATATATATATATATATATTATATAAAATGTATATATAAATATATATATTTAAAAAAAAAAAATACATATATGTATATATATATATACCATATATATTGTATAAAACATTTTGCACTATTTGTAAATTTTTGTATCTTATACTGTCTCCTACTGTGTATTGCAACTGTTGTACAACAATTTCCCTCGGGATAAATAAAGTTCTATCTTATCTTATACAACCAGACTTCAAAAAAATCCAAACTTTCCCTTTAAATTTCCATGGGGTTGAAGATGCAAATGCAGAACAGTCTTAGGTGATTCTAGCGGTCTGACCAGATTACTGAGGAAGAAGTTCAGCACCGAAGAAGACCTGGTCTTCTTTCTCAACAATAAGTTTAGGGCATGATGATGTTACACGTAGACTGCAGTTAGCCTCCAGGGAGAACAAGCCGGCCGTATAGAGGGATTTACTCCACTGTTTCATGCCGCTACTCACTGTCTCGACGGATGACAGGATAGCCACATTGTCTTTGTAAGTGTCCTGGAAAATAAACACTGTGTTGATGAGTCTCAGCTCATCATCATCACCACTGGGGTCACACTTAAAGTCATTGTTGCTCTCATAGGTGATCTGCAGGAAGACTCTGTAGATGCCGTCCGTGGGCACCACAAGGTTCCCCATGGAGTAGTCAAAACCTCCACGACAGAAGGCATTTCCAAGGTTCCTCTCCCATTGAAGATACATCCCATCAGCTGTATTGCCTGAAGGAGCTAAGGGTGAGAGCAGACAGGTACAAATGAGGTTATGACTGTTTCTGCTTCTGTATCATTTCTACATGAAATCTGTTTTTATTACAACCAAACTGTACAGTGCCTCTTTTGACTGATTAATTTGATTCCATCAGTCAGAGAGGAGGACCACAGGATCTGTGAAACCTGCTGATGTAGTCTTTGGTTTACACTCTTGTTGACCTCAGTATCTTTCTTATGTAATTGTCTAAATCAGTACTTTCCATCAGGAACCCAAGTATTGCTGAGTAAAATTCTACTTTTCTTCCTCCTGTTCTATCATTCTAGCCACGGGGAAATATATGGGGACGGAAACAAGTAAGGCTCCCACTGAGTAGTAAACTACAGTAGGGCTGCAACTAACGATTCATTTTCATTATCAATTAATGTGCCGATTATTTTCTAGAATAATGGATTAATCCTTTGGTCTATAAAATGTCAGAAAATAGTGAGAAATGTCCATCCCAGTCTCTCAAAGCCCAAGGTGATATCTTTAAATGTCTTATTTTTGTCAGTCAATAAAACAAAGATATTCACTTTAATATTATATAAAACAGAGAAAAGCAGGATATACTGAAAAATGATTCAGAAACGATTAGGTGATTGTTTTTCTGTCGATCGATTAATCGTTGCAATTTTAAACTACAGTTGACGTAATAAAGGTCATTGATTTTAACCCCTGGTGATCGTAGTTGCAACTTTTGTTCTCACTTCCACTTTTATGACTATGCTGAACATTTGCCGATCACTGTTATAATCTGTCTGCTTTGTTTACCATAAGACTGCCTCTGTTTATCAGATGAGAGGAGAGACAAACTGGTAGTCTAGTAGTAGGCTTATAACGTTCAAAATACAGAACTAAAATCATTACTAGGTTAATATAGTTTATGTTGTGTAACACCAACATACTGTATATAGACTATTACAACCTATGCTGTGTTTACTGCACAGCTGTTCTTTTTCTTATTCTAAAGAGTGTCAAAGTCAAAATGAGCAGGTTTATTTTTAGCCTTTACAACCCGTGGGTAAACAAACATTAGTGCGTTTCTAGAAAATACAGTAAAACCCTAATCCGGACAGCCTTGCACTCATGCACGTGTCCGTGCATGTGTCAGTGCACGTGTTACCTGTTAGCATGGCACTGGGATTCTTGAAGTCTTTCTGTTGCTGCAGTTTGACGCTGACCCCTACAAGAGAGATTTAAAGTGTTGCTTAACACATTGATGCTTTTCCAAGCCCATTTAATCTTTTCTGGCCAGAAATCAACGTAGCTTTTAATCTCACTACAATTAAGATATTTACCTGATGAATGGCTCTGAGGCTGCATCATCAGCTGTAAGGAAACAAACAGTCTCACCAACATTTGTTATAATTAACAGTAACGATACAAGAAATTTAAATAACAGACACAGACAAAAGAATACTACAATACTTTAAATGCAGTAGCAAGTGTGCAACTGTAATATTGTGGATTGTTGCACTTGAATAATTATAAAATATATACTGACCCCAATTGGAATTGCTAGTTATACAGTATATTATTTTATTTTAACACATAACAACAGTTCATTTAAATGTATTTATATATTGTTAGTATACAACAATATTTCTAAAAAACAAACTGATAGATAGCTTTCTGCTCCAGCAAACAAAAGCTGTGTCTGAGACATGAAGTGGTCATATACCAAACAGATTGTGAATGTCTTGTTGTTTTTGCAGAACCTGAACGCTTTAGAGTCCTTTTTGTAAGAAAAGTTCAGATGAAGACTGACTAAAGACTCTGGAAATTGTTCTCAAGAGTCCTGTGAGGATGGATGAAGTTCTTCTAACTGGGTTTGGCCAGTGCAGTTGAAACACTCCTATAGACGTTAGTTAGACTATAATGGAAGTTAGCTAAGCTTAGCAACACTTTGCTAGCTAAGATGAAATGTAACATTAGTTGACCTACATTTACTTCAAACAACACATAAAGGAACACTTCATCCTTCAGTTTATCACAAACATTCAAAATCAACACAATATTTCCCTCTGAGTGGAGTACAAGTATAAAGTAGCAGAAAATAGAAATAGTCAAGTAAAGTACAAGTAACGTTAACTGTTACCTCAAAGTAGAGTATGAGTAAAAGTACTTAGTTACTTTCCACTATAATAATCATACATTTTATTTATAAGCGCACTTTTCATTTGAAAAAACAAAACTCAAAGTGCTAGAGTAAAAATGATAGAGCAGAACTACTACATATTAACCTATATTCTTTATACTGTACATATCACACTGTATTGTTAATATACCTCCAGCTGTTAATTCTGTATATAATGTATTACTATTAGCATATCTTGTAGTCTACTTGCACCTGCACAATATATATTTTTTACTTTTTACCTGAACTGCCTACTGTAATTGCTGCATGTTTCATACTATGTATATCTTAGCATATTTATTACATACTGTTCATACAGTAATGTTGTATATCTAGCATAGCCTATTCATATCAGTGCCGTTGCTGATTTATATATTCCACTTATCATTTATTCTACATTATTTATATATACAAATACATATTACATTTATCAAATAAAAAAATCAATTAGAATTCGATTATTTCTAATACAGTTCATGTACATTGCTCTGCACTGATTTTGCACTTCTGGTTAACCTTTAGATGCTAAACTGCATTTCTTTGTCTCAGTAACTGTACTTTGTGCAATGGCAATAAAGTTGAATTTTATAAATTGCTTTGCTCGTTTATGTGATTGTCTTAACATAACATTAGGATGTGAGATATCATGACCATAGAAGCACTAGAAAATATTAATGGCTACTGTAAATGTATTCTACGGTATGGGAACAGACCCCTTTCCTCTAAAACTAAACAGAAAAATATATATATTGTATATATTATATATTTATTCATATATATATATATATATAATATAAGTGAAGTCAGCGTAGTAATGGATGCACATTATGCGTTAATATTCCCAGAAATATACTTGACTGACTGTTTGGAACTATAAAGGGCTACATGAACCACGTGACCGCGTGGCGGCGAGATCAAGGAGTGTCGTAACTCTCTCTTTCAAGGGCACTGCTTCGGATTGTCCAGTGAAGAAGTTGAATCATAAGCAACATCCTGACAGACCATGTCACAAGACTCCATTGGAAAAAGGTACAAATGTGGTACTTTTATATTGGAAAATCTCTAAATTCATACAGTAACACTGCTTGTTTTTGCGTCTGTGAAGTCTGAACTCAAATCTATCACTCGATGTCAGCAACCCAAAATCAAAGAAAAAAGAGATTTCCCTCACAATTTAGTGGGATTTTCTTTTTGATTCAAGGGGAACAGCTAACTTAAAAAAAGTCTTCCTGTGAGTAAATGAGCATAACTTGTATTGTTTAATACAATACAATGTGTATTGTACCTGTGGACCGTTTGAATGCATTTACCATAATGTCAGAATATGGGTGCAATCCTTTTCAGTGCCGACTGATTTAAACACAGATGACAGTGGGTGGGAAGTGGGAATAGCTGCCTTGCTTTAATGCGCATGGGCATGCGGGGGTGGGGACAGTAAACTAGCCTACAGTTCATTTCATTGGACTTCTGTTGGCGGTGTACTTTGGTCCAACTTTAAGGCAACTTTAGTAAACAGGAAATAAACTTCGACCTATTTAGAAAGCTTGTATAGTCGTAAAATATCCTAACGTTATGTTATTTTTTATTAAGAGCAGCAACAAATAAAAAAAGACTCGACCAGCTGCATAACTAGTTTAATAAACTAGGCATTTATATTTGGACGGCACAGTAGTCATTAAAAAAAATTAAATATATATATATATATATATACTAATACTAATAAGTTGGTCACCCATTGGTAACAACGGAGCCTGTTAGCTGAAGGTGTAAAGGTTACCTGGCTGTCCGGGGACTGACCATGACGACCTCGTCCTCCAAGCACCACCGTGATGAGTAAAACCAGAGCTACTGAAAACAGTAGTAGTAGCGCCACGGCTAACACCTGGGCCATTAGATGTCGTCGTGTCTTTTTCTGGGGGAGAAGTTGAATCAAAGTGTTTTGCGGGTGTAATCCTTCCTCGCGTCTGAAGCAGCAGCAGCAGCAGGAGCAGCAGTCTTCTTCCTCCATGCAGTTTCCCATTAGCAGGTCAGCCGCCGGATCCCATCCTACATCTCTATTTATCAGCGTGCTGTCGCCCACGTTGAGAACCACTGCATTGGCAAGGAGTCTCGATTAAACCGAGTTTCACTGAGTGTCACGACTCAGACACGAACTTCCTCTTCCTGCGGTATGTTTCCCATTTCATCTTCAGCATGAGACAGGATTTGTCTACAATAGCGTCTGTACTCCCACTCGATATGGTTTTGATTAGTGTGGCTCTAACGGCAGATGCACACCCAAAACACCCGAGAAAGGACTTTCTTAAAGTTTTTCTCCGTCCCATATCACATCATGAGCCTAATACAGGGCTGCCCACACTTTTTCGGCTTGTGAGCTACTTTCAAAATGACCAGGTCAAAAATGATCTACCTGTATTAAAAATGCTAAATATATTTATTTATATATGTACTGAGTATACTTTGAATATACAATATATGTTGGCATACCTTGCTACACTGCATGAACCCTTATGGCACAATACAATTCAATAAATTTGTGGTCACTACCTCACTCTGATGACTTGCATTGAATAGTCAGCCAGGTTTGCACAGTGCAGACAGTAACTGCACATGATCATCAGTCATGGTGGATCGGGACTTGATCATCTTCATGTGGGAAAAGGCTGACTCACATAAATAATTAGAGCCAAATAATGCAATCAAGGAGGGAGCACATTTCCTCATGTTTGGGTACTTTTCCTCTGTGAGTAAGTTCCAAAACTGTTCATGAGCCCTGGACTTCGGCTGAATGTCAGCCTGTAGTGTCAGTATCTCCTCCTCCACTGCACTGAGTTCAGGTGAAACAGCAATGTGAATCAACTTCAATATCTTCCCTAAATGGGTAGCACATAGATGTAGCAATTGGCTCAAATAAAGCAAAGTCTTGAAACTGTCAAAGTCTGACAGACAATAGTCCACCTGCTCTGTGTAGCACTGTCGACCCCCTGGGTCTCCAGCTCTGAGGCCAGCTTTTGAAAGTTCCTCAAATCATGGCGCTGCAGCTTTGAGGACAGAAGTTGCATTTTTGGTTTGAAAGCATTCACTGAGCTGATCATGTTGACCACGGTTGTGTCTTTTCCTTGCAGCTCTAAATTCAGCTCATTCAACATGTTGGTCAGATCGGTTAAAAATGCCAAGTCCAGCAGCCACCGTCATTAAGTTGCTTGTATTCTGCATTTTTATTGACAAGGACCTGCCAAAGGGGGGGGGTAGATGATGGGCTGTCATCTAAAAACAGTTTATATATATATATATATATTTTTTTTAATTAATTTTTTTATTTATTTATTTTGAACGGTGCACGATCTACCCGCACTACACTCGCGAGTAGTCTGACCCCTGACTGTTAGTATAGACCGTGATGGAGGGGCCAATAAGGATAGGGTTATTTAACTCTACAAATACCAGTGGCACTGGCTTGCCTTTGTTAATAATGAAAGTATTTAGCCAATATCACATCAAACTCCTTGAAGTTATCTGGCCCTGTCTGCATATCTACTCAAGGACAGTCGAGACACACACCTGCCAATTTCACACCTGTCAAAGTGAGAATGTTGCATTCCTCTGTAGCTGAAAGAAATCCACCAAAAATATTTCTGTCAATTTTTGTTGTGGTTTCATGTGCTGGTGTGGGAAGGAGCCGGGGTGCTGAGGAGAGAAAAGCATTGGAACGATTAGTGAACATTTAAAGATTTTCCCAACTTTGTTAAATTCACAATCGTTATAGTCCAATATAATGAAGCCCTGTAATTACTGAATAAATAACAGAA
>CALSCE010009381.1:1488512-1505248 GCA_943593645.1 Bovichtus variegatus
CACACACACACACACACACACACACACACACACACACACACACACACGGTTGCTATGAAGTCAGAGAGATGAAGGGAATGCTATTTACGTGTATATACATTTATATCAATCTAGCAAAAATCAAATTATGATAAACTGGTTATTGTGCTTTTTATAATTATGGTAGCATAAATAAATTTGAGGTGCTGTTTACATTTAAATGATTTTAAATCACATTTAGTTAGTTATTAGAGACCTGTCCTTTATCTTTGCTCGCTCAATGTCAGCGTATTTTTAGGAGAATATTAGGGCGGAGGTGGAAATACTTTATTAGTCTCGAGTCTTGCCAGCAAATCCTCCTCTCAGTCTGCATGCAGGCTCAATGAATATGCTTGTACAAGTATGTTACCTGAGAGGTGAAAAATAAGGGGTCTGCAAATCACTTCCTCAAACACTGTTTACGAAACTTAGTGTTGATGCATTCAAGGACATTCAGACATTTGAGAATTAAGGGTCAGAGTTAGTTCTGGCTTCATACATTACCTGAAGCTAGCATAGTCACAGCCATATTTTTTAAATTGCCTCGCAACACTGACTTGTGATGATATTGTTCATTGTAATATTTTTAACATTAAACAAAATCATGATTGTGTGCTGTTCCCATTGACATCAGGAACACACTCATCTGTTCAGCCTGCACCTTGACCCATAAATAAGATAAATAAACTCTTTATCTTTTATTGTCTCTAGATGTAGCACTTGAAGCAGTTCAGTGTATTTGATAAAGTTGATGTACTTGCATGCGTCTTGACAATTTTGGGTTGTATCCACATGCTTGAAAGCACTAGTTGTCACTTTGGATAAAAGGAATGTAAAGTGACATTAGACCGATTTTATGTATATTTAAGTTATGATTTCTTTTATTTCATTACTTAAATAAAAAAAACAAGAACTTTATATTCCCACAATAAAGTCATTAATTGTTATAGAATGTAAGTATTTTTGAAGGTGTTACCACTACTGTGCTGTTTGAAGTTGAGCTTCTGTCTGTGGTTGAGTTGTTGTGCCTCCATGATGATAGACAGAGGTTATGTAGACATGACTGAACCTGTCCACAGGATGCCTAGCTTGCTATATCTTATGCGTAACAGTGGTTTCATCCATGAGCTGTGGAAAGGCTGCAGGCTCCACTTCAAACCATGCATTAGCCCAGTGTCAACAGAGGAGCTGCTAATAAAGTTAAATCAGTCACTGCAGCAAACCCTACATTACTGGTTAAACTGTTGTTTGAAGAAGGGTTTGAGCCTAGAGAAAAGTGCTTTCCTACACTAAATTGTGGACCAGTGATGAGAAATAACAGCTTTCACACAACTTTTGTTGATGTGAAATTATGAGTTTTCTGAGTGAAATTAGACCAAATTATAATTGGGTCTCTATGGTCTCCTTATTTACTGTGGGCAAAATCAAACTCGTTTCAGCTGCCATTTCTCTGTGAGTGCCGTGTTCTGGTTCTTTGATCTTTGCCACTATCGTGCACCTGACACACTCTTCAAGATTTGGAGCTGTGCGTGCAGGTAGTATTCCATGATATCTTTAAAGATGTACGCTCCAGGTCCAGAGGTGAATATCAAGTTGCAAAACTTTCAGTTGAAAACAATGGCTCATTGGCAACCTGTCTTTGTCCTGTTGGAAATGTCGAGTCCCTGTCATGTTTATCTAAGGGCCCGGTGTTTGGGATACTGTAGAATTAGCATTTGCACAATGCACACTTCTGTTGTGGTTCCCCAGTTAATATTTATTTTAGACAAAGTCTCGAGCAGATTATCTTCATCGTATAGTACCAAGGTGTGAACTTGCACAACGCTAAAGGTTAGAATGTATGGGGAACTTCATGAACATTTCATTGGCAAAGGTTGGACTGTTAAGCTTGAGCTTTCTGACGCAGAGTCCATATCCAAAGGAACTGCATGATACAGCTGCTCCCTTCATGCATTATATACTATTTGTCAGTGTAATGCATATCATTTTATAAAGTAATCACATGTTTGGTGTGGCAGGTCTTTATCTGCAAAGTAGCTTGTAACTACAGCTGTCAGATAAAAGTAAAACACTGCCCTCTCAAATGTAGTGGAGTAGAAGTATAAACTACTCAGGTACAAGTACCTTCTAATTGCAATTAAGTATAGCAATTAATTTATTAATTTTATTTTTATTAATCTTCTAACCCATATTATGGATAAAAAAAAAAAAAAGTCACTGCATCAAAGGCAACCAACTCGCCTAAATATACAGCCGTTTTTTATTCAGAGGAAAACAGCAGCCAGTCTGATACATTAGCAAAAGGATAAAGAGGATGCAGGTGATGACGTATTTGTGTAGGCCAACCCTGAAGATGGCATCGCCCTGGTTCCATCCACAAAAAGCCAATGGGAGTTCTCCATTGCAGTAAATAATCTCTGTGGCAAACAACCATTAATAATATTTACACATTTTGTTCTTTAGGATAATCCTCACAAATGAACAGCACTTTTCAGATTTTTGAAGCGTAAACGCAGTCGCCAGAAGTAGAAAGCTAACGCGAGGCTATAAACGCACCACACCACGGTCGCATGACTTCACGTCATCACCACTAAGCTGAAGGCGTGATGACGTTTAATGTCCCCGACGACCTCTGTAGTCTCTTCAGCCACTTGTTAGCAACTGCCGTTTTTTAAGACATGTAAAAGCTTAAAAATTCGTCGTGGGGTATTTACTGGTGTATTTTACGTTAAAATCTCTTGAGCTCGTCTTAACCCTAACCTTATTTCAGCGATCCAACCAAAAACAATTTAAAAAACACCCATTGGCTTTGAGACGAGGGAATCCTTCCTGCAGCACTCTATTGTGCATCAGTCTCACAGCAACAGTTTGAGCGTCCTCAGCAGACTTACCCGACTGTGGATGGCAGTAGTTGGTGTGGTTCTGACACTGGCAGGGCCGGCAGCCGGTGCTGCTGAAGTGGAAGAAACCCGGGTGGCATTCGTCACACTTTGGTCCATACACTCCCGTCTTGCACACACATATCCCTGAGCTGAAAGGGGTAGAAGAGAAGACAAAATCAATACAACATACAGTCGCGGAGAACTTTATATTTCAATGTAACAAAGCCAGAGATGTGACATGAGCTGTGTGTGTTTGCTTTAAGGATAGAAATCAAGGCATTTGAAGTCCAGACTGTTGTGGTGATTCCAAACTTGACTTCCTGCAGGTTCTCCCATTCACCCATCTGCTTTATATAAGTCTGTTCCAGGTATGAAGCATGTGGGAAGCACACTCATACTGTATCAGTTTCTGCACTAACATGTTTGGCATGTTGTGGTGGGCAGTGTTGAAGAATGGACACCATTCTCTATAAAACCTGTTTTCCCCCTTGCGTTTCTTTTAATATGTCATTTCTTCTGTACCTAAGGGATCGGCTTTAGCTATACAAATAGTTTGGGTTTTATTTAGAGGTATTCATCTCTGAAATGTCTGCTGACACAACACATTTAGTATGTGCTGATCAAAGCATTGAACAATTACATTTGAAGAATCCTATACAAGTTTGTCTTTCAAAAGACAATGTTGCAGAGTTTCACATATTGGATAATATACAAACTACACTGTGCAGTTATCATAGGAATGACTTTCTACAGAAGAAATAGCATCATCCAAAGAATGCATCTTGAACAAATGGGACAGATCCGAGAAGGATTGAAGCCAGACTACAGTCTCTCCAAGATACACACGTAATATTTACTACTCTCAATTGTAACTATGTAAGTGAGCAATCTGTGGAATTGCTCCTATACCGATGGCAGTTGAATGACACTGAAAATACTCTGAAATAAACCATCTGTCTCCCTGTTACATTACCGTGACAGGGAGAAAGCCGCTCCAGCGATTCTAATTAGCATCACCAGTGATTTCGGCACACAATCGTACAAAAAGGTGCCGAGTGCTTTTAATATTATTTATCTGATCCCTGATCAGTGCAACCATGGAGACAAGAGAGCCCATGAAGACGAGCAGAAACTTGCGTCTTGCCTTTATGCCAGTCATTCATGTGTCTCTGTTAGTTGATGGATAGTTTAGTTATTGTTGTAACCAAACTGCATTTTCATCAGTTACCAAACCGCTTCAAGTGCGTAACCACCCATATGTAGTATAAATGGGGCCATAGCCACTCTATTATAATATAAAGTTAATCATTAACTATGAATTAGTTTAAATGGTTGAGTACATGTGGTGCCTTATGTTTCTGTGCAACAAATTACAACACACCACAGAGTTGGTTATGTGACTTCATACAGAGGGGACACTGAGATGATGTAGTCGATGCTGCATACAGTACGCCATTTTATAAGCACACCGAGAGCTGGATCAAAAAATATATTATGTCAATATATCAGACGAATTGCAAAAATGTCAATGATGTATATGTCAGCTGATAAGTCACAAGAAATGCACAAAATTGCCAAACTAGGTTTTAGGTCATTTAGAAAGAGTGTCCCCTTTACATAGTTCAAGAGAGCACTGATAGGTAGATTTTAACACCACTAGGTATGACTTGTGGGCATAATAAAAAAAGAAAAAAGAAAAAAAGATTGTTTGTTTATGTTTAAAAAAATATATTATCTGCCAAAATATTGTTTTTTTTTTTTTTTACACTTCCAAATATCTGCCTGATGATCCAGTATCATTCGCTCTATACACAGGACTAAAAACAAGGATGCAGAGTATTCAGCATAAAAGCTTTCTTATTGGCTCCATGTGTTTTACACAACAGTATGATTGCTCTCAGCTGAGAAAATATCAGTGGAAAACACCTCCAAATATGCTCCAGTTAAATCCAATTACATTTGAGCTCTTCAGCAATAATATACACATGAATAACTTATTTTGTTTGGTAATGTGTCTTTTCCAGTTTGGATCTCCACCCTCACTATCCTGTGTAGCCGGCTGTTAATGCATGCTCAGTTACACATGAGGGAATAGGCAGAGGCAGTGATAGGCTTTATTTCTTCCCGGAGAGAAATCATCCATGGCTCTCGGATCCCACCCACACTCAAGGTAATTTCCTAGAAAAAGTACAACGCTAAAATCAAGCCTGATCAGCCCTCGAACCTAGACAATGGACTCAGAAACATAATCTGAGGACAATAACTTCATAACAATTGAAGTAAATCAAAAGTGACTGGGAGCACTTTCCATGAGCGTGTGCGTGGGTCTTCATACAATCCAGGCTTTGTTAAAACAACTGCACTTAATGCAAATGAAGAGGCCCACGGAGATACTTAGTGGGGCGTTGGCACGGCTAGGGACAAGGCTGGGAGATCAACAGTCCTCATTCTTCCAGCTGAACACACACACACACAAAAATAACAACAATAAATATCCGCACGCAACATCAAGACCCGAACGCAATGAAGTCAGAGAGATAATGTCCGACTGTCACAGAGAAAGTGAGCAAAACCTCCACTCAGCATGAAGTGTTCGATTTCAAAATACAAATCATAAAATTCACGTATGTGCAACTGCAGATGAATGCATCCTCAAAAGTAAATATTTTTAGCAGTGCGAGTCTTGAGATCACACTGTTGATCAGTTTAGCAATATTCTTCAGCATGTATTTCCCTCCTTTGATTATTCTCTCTTCACTAAATTAAAGGAATTCTTAAATAACATATTTTTTTAAATGACATACCAGACGTATGGGGTAGGAGAAATTTCATTGGAAATATTGTTTTGATATTAATAAAAATCTATTTTTGGTCCATCATTACTCATTACATAATATTTGACAGACCCATATAAGATAATTAAATTAAATGTTTTTTGCAATTTTATAGAGAAGAAATTAGCAACATTTTAATTTGTTTGTGTAACTCCACCATGAATAAATGATATGGAACTTTCTGTTGTGCTGGTTTTCAACAATACCACTGCCTTTTGTATTACCTTCATTCTCACTAAAGTCTTGCACTATAATTTAAAATAGTCATATTACACTAACGTTGCACATACGGTAAATATTTTCTTTGTTTATACGTGTATAGGTATATATGTACATTAGTATATATTGTTTTATTTTATGTTATTTGTATATATGTTCTGTGTGTGTGTGTGTAGTGTGAAGAGGCTACAACTTACATTTCGTTCATTTATTGTGCAAACCTGTGTTGCAAAATGAAAAATACTGCCAATGCGTCCTTCTGCAAATCGTTTTTAAAAAGAATTCTGTATTGACAGTTATGCTGTGTATAATGCTAAATATTTTACAGTACATGCTGGTACACCTTGTGTTTCACGTTGGGATTTGGAAAATGATGCAAAAACAATTAATAAACTGATTGAGAAAATAATTGGCAGATTAATCAAGAATTATAGTTATTGGAAGTTGCAGTCCTACTGCTCAACATCAGATAATTAAGATTCAATGCACAGTAAAAGAGTAAAGCTGCTGCCCAGTTTATCCAGGCTGGGGTGCGATGCAACATCCAGCAGGCCATTAAGACCAACGGGTCTGTTTCCTTTGATTTATCAGTTTTACCTCCAAAATAAAAATCTCTAATGTATACATAATCATCTCTTTAGTACAGTCAGAAAATTGTTCGATTTCACTACAGCTATTTTTTTAAAGAAAGAAAGACAAAGAGAAAAGAGGCTTGCAAATCATGAGTTGCCAAATGTTCAGTCCTACATATGCAGCAATTACAATAGATCATTTTCTAAATTAAGACTGGTAATGTTTTGCATTATTACAACTTTAATTGAAACATTTATTAAAATGATCATGATGTTTTCATAAGTCTGTACATTTGCAGCACCACAATACTTAATTCAGAATGTTTTTTTGACATATTTTGCCTATAATAAATATTGCATGTCCTGCGATTTCGATATTCAGTAGTTCATATGGCGATTTTGATCAAATTCAGATGAATTGTTCAGCCTTTGTGGCCTGTTCTCTGCTATGACATGCCGGCAGTCAGTCAGACACTGACCTGTGGCAAAGCAGCGCAATCTGTCATCCGTGTCTCCGGAGCCATCATCTTACACTGTGAGGAGCTCAAAAATAGTGTTTTAACAAGTTTGTTATCTAATATAAATATATAAGATGCAGCCTGCAAACCTACCATGTCCACTGTTGCCCCAGTAGAGGGGGGGTTGGGGGGGGGGGGTACTGGATGTAGGAGATGTGAGATGCTTTAGACCTTCTCCCTCATTGATCAGTAATCCTGGTGTTAATTTGTGCCGTCTTGGCCAGGAGGAGGGGGTTGTTATTGTTTTGGTATGATTTTGACTGGCGCAGCCACTCTGCACTGGCCCAGCCACTCTGCATCAGATCTGCATTTTAAGTAGGTCAATATGACATGGGCGACAAAGCTTAACCCCATTCTGCGGCTGCCACGGAGACGCTGGCTGTCGGCTATAACATGTGTCGCATCAGAGCAGATAGCAATCATCATCCGTGCAACAGGGAAGTGCTCACCGGTTTAATTACCGAGAGGGGAACGCCTGCTACACTAAACAGGTTTAGTTGCATTGCTGGATGTGCAGCCAAATATTAAAAAGGGTGTGTACCGCAACAGAGCAGCACGAATGATCTCTTCTCCACCCGAGTCCTCGACACAAGCGTGGACACGTCCACATATTTAGGAGAGAAAAAGGGTTTCAGACGGAAGGTTAACAACCTTCCCAGTCATGTAGTCAAAGGTGAAATCTGGAAAGTTGTCTAGCTTGTTTATTATCATTGTATAATGGATCTGTGGGGCGGAGTGTGGTGAAACATCAAATACAGTTCATGAACCACATCAGAAATAATGAATGTCCCATGAGCATTTAGTATTTTAACAGCAACTAAAAACTACAAAACCATTCTTCCAATGACCAAGTCCAAAGGTTTAGGTCTTGTTTAACATCTTAGCCAGAGTTTTGTTAGAGGTTACAGCTTGAATTATGTGTAAATTTTTGTGCTGGAAGTGTACACTGAAATGATTGAAAAAATAAAATGATAAATCTGTCGGTTTAGTCTAGTTTAGCAGGAAAGCGGCTAACAGACAGACTCAAACTTAAGTGGAAAAAACACCTCAGACAATTTTAAACCTGTCGTATCTTGTAAGCGGGCTTGTCACAAATCCAGTCAAGAGTCAGTTGGGTTCGGTTGGCAGCAACCCTTCTGCGCTATAGAAAACTTGTTGTTGAAAAGAATTGAATTCTTTTAGATGGTCTCCCCCGGTCTCTGTGCTAAGCTTTGCTTAATGCATACCATCAGAAACTAAATCCCCAACATTTCAGGCTGTTCCTCTGAGGCAGTGACACACACACTAAATTAACTTAATGACTGTACAGAAAAGTTAGAAAATGTGAAGCTTCATTCATAGCTTCGACATGCTAAAATCAATGTTTGAATGCTTTTTTCTCTACACGTCTACGCGACACTGATATTACTAGTACTATACTATGAGTAGAATAATCCTGCGTAGGATTGTTTCAGACTAGTGTGATTCCAAACATTTCCAATACCTCCAGAGCGTTGTAAAGTCCAAAAGTCAACATTTATTGAACAAAGACAGAATTCACAACACGTTTTTATCTAATCAAATATTCTGCTTAAATTCATATTTGTTGCCGTTTAGCCTTTTTTACTGCAGTTAAAATAAGCTGTTTGCTCTCCTGCTTGCTGCACACACAAACAGGCACGCACCTGTATTAACGGGGCATCATAAGAGCATCATAAATGACACTTATATAACCAGCCCAACTCATTCAATCCGTTCAATTACTTAATTCAAATTGAGAATTTTGTTCAAGGATTTTCTGTTAGGGTGATGACGTCATAAAATATAGCTTCATTCAAAAACCTCAATAAATGCTTCGACGTAAAAAGAAAGAGGACATTCGGTACAGCCCTAATTAATTTCCATAAAAACATTAATGAATAACAGTGAGGCCTTAAATCAAAGTGCAGTATCAGCCTGTGTATCTGCACTGAACACCCAGCCACAGACGGGGCAGTGCAGTGAGGCACAGACTGCAGGTCTCCTGAGTGCGGCCATCAGTCAGGACTCAGACACGTGGCTGTAACGTTGCAGTCCTGCAGACCACTGCTGCTTTCTGATGACAGCAGGATGCTGGGAATGAGCTCACTGCTTCCACTTGATTGGGCACCAAAACACGTTTGTCCGGTGCATGAATATAAACAGAAGCTGTTGCTTTATATTTTGGTTTAAAACGGCAAACTAGTTCCTGGAAGCTACTTAGTAGGCCATGTATTTTATCCTTCTAAAGAATTGTACAGATATTTGAGCCAAAAATAACAATTGAAAAAATAATTAACTCAATTAACTTTTTTTCAGCATTTTCTTCAAGCAACTTAATACAAACCATCTATATACCTGGATTACTGCTACCTTTGAGAATAAATAAGTTAAAAAAAATATATATATATATATATATATATATATTCAAACAGGGTAAAAATACAACACGTGTTGTATGCAATTGCGCCCTCATATTACTGTTCGGCCAATAAAATAAAAATAATATCAAACAGACACTGTGATCAATGCAGAGTAAAAATACATGGATGGCAATGATGCATCCACTGCAGTGACACATGATGCAGAGGCGGAAACATCTGCACCCAAAATCAATATTTCATTACAGCCTGTGGCGCCTTCAATACAGTATTGTAAAAAGAAATGCCTTTCAGACAACACCCACAGGAGCTGACCCAAATACAGTGCTGACACAAATGTCATGACAGATACAAGTGGTTAATACAGCTCTTTTGTCAAATATTGGCATGACCGAACCCAACAAATTGACATCCCATCACATTTTTACATCAGATGATTTGTAGAAAGACTGCAAAACAGAATACCAAATTATGAGCGAACAGGAGAAAGAAATCTCGTTAAGGTTGTTAGGAAGATTGAACGAGGATGCAGTAACACATTTCATTTCATTCATTCAATTCATTAATCAACACATCTGTAAATGTGCCATAATGTGTCATATCACCAGGCTTTTTGGAGTTGAAAATCTGAAATATCTTAAGTAGGCTACTGGACTACCATGGAATATTGTACACGGTCCCAGAGGATGAATCCCAATGACTTTGTTAATCCTCTGACTTTACATGTAGCTCTAACATCTGAGCCAAATCACAATTGGTCCAATAATTAGTTTCATGAATAATG
The DNA here is from genome assembly GCA_943593645.1 of Bovichtus variegatus. NCBI lineage: Eukaryota > Metazoa > Chordata > Actinopteri > Perciformes > Bovichtidae > Bovichtus > Bovichtus variegatus. The sequence goes on from CALSCE010009381.1 coordinate 1,498,718, forward strand.
CCTGCAAAACAATAACATTCTCATCAGCCTCAGCTATACTTTGTTTTTAGTGCTAATCAGCAAATGTTAGCATGCTAACACGCTAAAATAAGATGTTAAACATGGTAAACATCGTCATTGTTAGCATATTAGCATGCTGAGGTTAGCATTTACACAGCATCACTCGGCCTAAATACAGCCTCACACAGCCACTAGCTTGACTGTAGCCTCTTGAGGTTTTTTTTTATTTTTTAATCTATTTATCTTGCATCTATTGTCTTGTGAAGCACTTCATAACACCCGTTTTGAAAAGTGCTATGTAAATATATGTGTGATAAATATTATTAAGGCGCCACTGTACTCATAAGAACATAAGAAAAGCTTGTAGAAGGGTCACACCTTTCCCACATCACAATTGGGGAGGGGTTGTGTCCAACAATCTTTGTAACTTTCTGAAACAGACAATCCAACATTCACTCACGTCACGCATTGATGGACCGGCTGTGTTGAGGTGAGAAATGTTTCTCAAGCACAGATGTTTCAAGCCTCATTTCTGTCAGAAAATGTTACCCCCATATTTAAACAACATTGTGTCTCCTCACTCAGCCTAATGTTCTAGCATTACCTGGCACTTATTCTTGTTCTGCATTTGTATGCCTTCATATCCTAAATCCATCACACTCAACTCTGTCAACTCTGTAAATAATAAGCAGCACCGTATTCTATTCACTCAAATAGTGCTGCAATAAATAGACTCTGAATATCACACTGAATAATGTGAATTATAGAGTGTGCAACAGACATAAACACAGCTACACACTGCACACACACACACAGACACACAAGTCCGATCCATAGTTTTAGGATATTGAATGATCAAAATACATCATGTCTTGTGGCTTCTGCTTCTTTGAGGTTATCAGTGAACAAATTGATCTTCCACGGGGTATTTCTACTTCGTGCTTAATGACTGATAACATATTTGCACTAGAAAGAAGGTCTTGCTCTTTGATTCGAAGGAACTGATCCAGAATTGTGACGTTTACATTGATGTTTCAGATAGCTGAAAATAAGTATTATATTACAGTCAGTTGTAGCTGCTGGAAATATCTCCCTGTGATGTCATGTCAGCTATATTTGGCCAGTTATCCAGACTAATGCACCGCTACACAGCAATGACTTAAGAATGCATAATTCTCAATAGCGCTCAGGAAAGCAGAAGCAGCATCAGGTCATAACTAAAGCCATGCAAAAATCCAGACTTTGGGTTTATACATCAAAACAGAACCTTTTAGAAGGGAGCTCTGTCTGGCTTTGAACCATATGTTGTGCTGCAATTAATTCATGCTGCCCCAGACAACCTGTGGGACGGCTTTTGTGTTACAGCAAACGCTCCCTGCAGATGTGTAGTTGTTTGTGTACTGTGATTAAAAGACAGAACTATCCAGCTGTTCCCTGCGCTGTCAGTCGGGTACATGGAAGTGAACTCGCTTCTACCAGTGTGAGTCTTTAAACGCTCCTGACATCATAGGCAATTGTAAATGAGAATGATGGAGTGAAATCATGAAAGCACACTGACAAAGTGAGCTCTGCTCTGAGTATCAATTAGAGGTTCTGTCATTTATCCTCCAACATTAGGAAACGACAAATAAAGTCCAAATGAACACTAGACGCAGCTAAAGGCTCAAGGTTATCACTGCTGCTGCTATCCGGCTCCTGTTTACCTGCATGTGTCCTACAAAAAGGGCGACCTCTGGGTCTGAAAAGTGAAGCCAACTAACGGCCAGCAGAGTTGTTGCAAAATTCTGATATTGATATATAGAAGTCTATGAAAAAAAATGCCCCTACTTCTCACTTGATTTATTACCTCAGTAAACATATTCCTAATGGATTTATGGTCTCAATCACTAGTTTCAAGTCTATAATACAGCATGACGTTTATTTAGTAAATGATGGTCCTATTAAGAGTAAAATAGACATATGCTTTAGGGCGGGGCTACCTTGTGATTGACAGGTCGCCACCACATCGTTGTTCAGCGTTCGGTTGTACTGAAAGACACTAAGGATTCGGCTGATCATTTTTCTGGAAAGTACATTTTGTTTTAAGCCTGTTTTACGGCAGCCAAAATTAGCATACAATTAAATATCAGTGTGTGGCCCTGTGTCATTTTGGTCGGGGGCGAATTCCAATGATGAATGAATCTTAATGATATAGTTTACAATGATATTAGTGGAAAATAGTGCCTTTTGTGGCAGCAGTTTGGGGAAGACTCTTTCCTGTTTTAACACGACAATGCCCTTGTAAAGTGCCAGCTCCATAAAGAAATGCTTTTCACAGTTTGGTGCGGAGGAGACTGGCCTGCACAGAGCCCTGACCTCAACGCCACCCAACACCTTTGGGTTGAGCTGGAAAGCCGATGGCGAGGCAGCCCATATTACCCAACGTCGGTGTTGCTCACTTATCCAGCTGAACGGGAGCTAATCCCTGCAACCAGGCTCCAAAAATGTTGCGGAAAGCTTTCCCAGAGGAGGGGGGGCTGTTCTGTAGCAGATTAAAAGGAATGGTTTTAGATTGTACACTCATTTGCTTTCTTGCCAAGAGTTAGATGAGAAAATCAAAAGCACTCTCATGTCTGTGCGGTATATTCGCGAGTGGAGCAAGCAGCAGGTTAGCTTCATTTAGTATAAAGAGTGAAAACAGCCATCTTGGCTCTGTCCAAAGGTAACAACATCCAGATATAACATGCCAATAAGATAGAATGTGTTAATTAGCCGTTATATGTTATTTGTTTTATCAGTACAAAAACCAAAGTGTAGAATCCACAATTTTCTGTTTTCATTGGGTTATATGCTGGACTACTTCTTGGGCCGCACTAGTTGTCAAGCAACCAGTGGCACATAATCCCGTTTTCACACTTTGGTTTTTGGTATGATTTTGGAATAACAACAAACATCAAACATGGCAGTAACAATAATATTTCTACATACATTCCTCCGGTGTCCACATACCATTTCAGCCAAGTCATGTTTTATGTTCAATGTTTTAATAGTTCTCGGTTTAGTTACATTATCTTGAATGGATTGTGGTCTGTTAACGATAAAAATGAGAAATGACCTGGAGGTTTAACCAGGTATGATGAGATGTCATGATATTGACTGTGGACATTTTTCATGACATCTACAAGCGTGTCTACCCAGAGTGCATCTCTCTGGCAGCATGAAGACCCACTGCGTTAAATTTCTCAAGACATCAAGACATGTCTGCTGCTTCTTGGCTCTATACAAGTCACTGGGCTATATCATTGGTTCCGTTTTCACTGTCATTGCATTGAGTTCCCTCTAGCAGTGAACACAACTAAAGAATTGACCCGCTCTATCTCGGCTGGATTGCTCATTACTTAATGGGAAAGATACCTTAAGCAGCAGGCTGGGGGGCAGGAAAGCTGGCTAATCTGTGTAACTCACAGTGATAAGCTCCAGAGGGGGGCTAGGCTAGGCTAGCAGGGTTAGCAGTAGCCAGGCTGTGCTCAGACTGTCTGAGAAGGACTGTATTAGGTGGAATACCGTGTGAAGGCTCGATGCCCTGAAATAACCCTCCTGCCTGCACCTTCACCTACATCCCCTAGACACAGCATTTCAGGCTTCATAAACAGGAAAAGGACATTCTGTGTTTCCAGCGAAGAACTACACCTATTAGGATGTAGTTTATGTAAGATTGTGACTTATTTTTCAGAGCATGACAACACAAATCCGCCACACATTGGACATTGAGTCAAGCTTTTGAAAAGCAGCAGCATTCCTTTTCATGGTTAGAGGCAGAAAGTGCAGCCGCTATTTTTACCACGTCCCTAACCCACACACGCAGCTTCTTTTCCAAGTCGTAGTTCTTGTGACTCAGGGAGAAACTTCATGTAAGGTCCGCCATGTGTTTTCTGACTTGGAATTTGAGGAGAAAGCAGGGTCGGAACATTTTGCTGCGGTCTCACTCAATAGGCAGAATAATGTTTCTGCAGGGCTATGGCGTTATGATGAACATTATGTCTGAGCGAAGCTGAGCCCCAACACATCTCGTCTCAGTCCTTATGAGATAACAAACACTAATTCACAGCAGACAGTCTGTTTGGGTTTAGCAGGACACAGCACTTTTGCTTCTAAAGATAGTCTTCCTTCAAAAAGCTGCAGACACTTTGCAGGTACATCGCATATCTTACAGAGGCCATGTTTGGCTTTGTAATGAAAATCTACTGCACATATAATGCAAACAGTCAGTGTTTGTCCAATCATGCACTTGCATGCAAATAAGTCCAATCACATTCTTTTCATCAGTGTCTTATAATAATTCAGTAAAACAATAAAAACCAAATACTTATGTGACAACATACAACAATGTATTAAGCTTACATTAACCATATGTACCTTTATATCTATACATGCCTAATTATAACATTCTAACAACTCTATTTCTTAATCTATGCTTGGCCGCTAGACAGTTTTGTTTTCTCCATTTGGTTAGTTTGGATTCACCAAAGACGAAATAATACTAACAAACTAACTGATCGAGGCAGCCGTAGAACAGCAACTCCACTGTGAGGTAAAATTACGGTTATTTGCAATGAAGGGCTGTCTGGCAGCAAAGTAAAGCGGTGAAATTATTCTTAATATAGCGTACACTTAAACTGATAGATATTTTGTAGGTGGGCCTTTTAGGTAAATAGCCACCCGTCCACATCAGTACATTGTTTAGCTTCCATGCAGTGACTCCAGTCTACTACTCCATCTGCTGTAGGTTTTACACCGACTATGGTCAACTCACACATCCTCACTTCAAAACATCAGAACTACCCCTTTAAGTTGCAGACTGTAAAACTCAAACAATAGGCTATAGAACTGATGGAATTTGGAAAAATGTGTTGTATATCTCTGTGGATTTCGCATTTCATACTTATAGTCACTTGATTCAATGTTAATTGTTAAATATAAAAAAATTGATAATTGCAGCATTAACTTCTCATATACAATAGTAAGCTACAACGTTATCGAAGTGCAAATTCAATCCAATGCATTACTGCTGTGAGACCACTTTCCAACAAACGCAGCACAGAAAATAATCATGTCTTTTCAATTAAAGCATACTGACACACCTCCAACATGGCTACCAGAGGGTGTGGTACTTCGTGTGGAAGCAGGGAAAGCAGCCTGACCTGTCACAGAGGTGGTTCACTGCGCCGAAGGAGTCGCAGGCACAGGGCAGGCAGCCGCTGGTGCCGTTGGTGAAGTGGCCCTCCTCACAGTCCTCACACTGCAGACTGGTGTAGCCCGACAGACATGAACACTGACCGGTGTTGTGATCACAGTCGTCCGGATCCAAAATCCCCTCACCACCACTGCTGCAGTTACAAAGACTCTCTGGGTGGATGAGTAGGGGAACACAGAAAGGGAGACAAGAAGTGGGAAATGAGATGTATTAGCAGTGGTATAACTATACAAGTCTGAATAATACATAGTTATTTAAATTTTATTTTACATTATATATTATCTATAATATTATATATCATATAGATTTTATGTTATGGCTTTGTTTTTATTGTTCCAAAAATATATTATAAAATAAATATAAATTATAATAATTTAAATGAAAGAGCTACACTTTCCTTGATTAAAACCATTTAGCATGTGACAGGTTTACACCCTTGATGTTTATACAGTTAGAATAGGTAGTTACATTAGAATCAATCTCTGCAAATCATTTCACTTTAACTGAAGCCTTTATGACTAAACGTACACCTGAGAAATTCAAGACAGCGTTTCCTGTTTTGGTGTGATCTCCAGCATGTGCCCTGTGAATTCGCAAAATAGAAACAGGGATGCACTGTTTGTAAATGGAGAAACCAGAATGCTGTTCTCTTAAGAACAACATTACGCTACCAGACTACAAACTGCAGCATTGTTCCCATAGACACAGGAAAACTGCATAAAATCACTCAATGTGCTCAATGTCAAGTCATTACACACACGGGTACTGTGACATTTCAACCTATTTTAGGGCTGAGTGCAGGGATATTTTATAGGACAAGGGCAGGCAAGTGTGACCATACCAATAAACTGGAGTGGAAGTGGAACGAGCCTAACACTCTGCTTCACCTAAAGCTGCAATTCTTGTATCATGACAGTACATATATACATACATATATATGTATACATACATACATACATACATACATACATACATACATACATATACATATATGTATACATACATATATGTATACATACATACATACATACATACATACATACATACATGTATACATACATACATATACATACATATACATATACAAACATATACATATACATACATATACATATACAAACATATACATATACAAACATAAACATATACAAACATATACATATACATATACAAACATATACAAACATATACATATATGTATACATACATACATATACATATATGTATACATACATATACATATATGTATACATACATACATACATATACATATATGTATACATACATACATATACATA